>CM060732.1:17147383-17555393 GCA_030704615.1 Takakia lepidozioides | reverse complement strand
GACCGGTGTCAAGTCCAGAACCAAAATACAAGTCAAAGCTTGTGAAGCTGGTGGCAATTGCAGATCCGCACTTGGAAGGACTTCATCCCCGAGATTGCAAAACACTATTCTCGGGCAATGCAGCCGACCATGCAATTGGAGAAAACTGCATCACCTCTCAACGGGCATGTGTGGAGGAGAAAGAGAAGGTGAGGTTTCAATGCACTGAATTTCCTTCCTAGCAATAGCCACTCTCTTCCAGCCACTGACATGGATCGGAAATGGCAGACACGGTGGCAGTCGATCTGGAATGCATCCGAGCGAGCATAAGGACAATGTGGTCTTTTCCACTGGAAGTTTCCGACCCTGCAGTGGATGTGTGGCTCAACCGTATGACTTGGTGGTTCCAGGTAATTCAAGGTACTTCCCAGATTTGCTTTTCTGACATGAATTCCCTGAACTGCTACGGACAATGCATTTGGGAATGGCAGGTAATGTCGAATGCAAAGGAGGCAAGTCGTAATGCACACAAATTCGTTCGGCTCTTGTACGTCAAATGGGATGGAACACAGACATTGGAAGACTACGTGACACGTTTCAGATGTGCGTACAAGGACAACCTTTTCGCCAGAGAGCTACAGACAGCAAGAAGGAGCGTGGAGTTTACACATCAGGAGGGAGCGGGGAAAGCTGCAATGCGAATTGTTTACAGGTGAAGCACAGCTGCCCTTGTATGCGAAGCCTGGTTACGAGGTTTGTCTCGGAAATGCGGCACCGGCATTCGCATTTTATGTTTTCGGTGACACTCTGCCAGTAGGTTGGTCTCAAGTTTTGCTCACGATGCTGACTGCCTGCAGGTATATGAAATACGTGCTCCTTCAGACAGGGGCCCTGGCTCAAGAGCCCCCGTTCTTCATGGCTTGGACCGTGGCGGGCCCAAGCTGTGTCTACACACCCGAGATGCAGAAACAATGGCATCCCGCGCATCTCGTTGGATGCCCGTGGTACCTGGACATGTCTGGCGGTATTGTTGACGAGTCTGAGAAAGATCTGCACGCATTGGCAGAAGAGAAGAGAAAGGAAAGACGTGTCCCTGCTGGGCCAAAGTCGGCAAAGGAATCTGCTGCTGCTGGAAGAATCCAGAAAGGCAGCTGAGATGGCCACAAAAGACGGTGGATGCAGCTGTGCGGCCCAACAGAAGGGGTCGAAGAGAGAGGACTCGCCAGCAAGGAAGGAGCAGCTGTTGTGACACCCCCAAAACAAAGAAGCAGAACAGCCTGTCAGGAAGAGGTGGTGAGGAGAGGACTCCGATGGAGACTTTGCAACAGCCCACCCCCCCAAACGCAGGCTGCCTCCCCTGTGCCCACCGTTGTCACCAGGGCACGAGAACTGGCTCGGCAAAGAAGGCACTCTTCAACCCCCCAGGGGGCACCCTTTCGAGCCGGTGGAAATGAAGAGGCCGAAGTGGCTCCCGAAACTGTAGTCCAGTGTTGTAAATGAGAGTTTCGGGCGGCTTTGGATGGACGGGCAGCCAAGTTGGCATACATGAAGACCCATGGATGGTCTGAAGGGCAGAGCACTGAAGAAGGCGACTGCCGAAAGAGCCTTCGACACCCCAGGATTCAGAATATGGTCTCGTTCTTTGAGAGGGTGTGTGTGCAGACAAGGATTGTAGGAGGGGCGGAAGGAAATGCCACCGAGTGGTCTTGCGATATGATCATCTTGGATATTCCGGACGGAGAGCCTGTGGAAGGACTGCAAGTTTGCCATCTTGGAACAGGTACTCGGAGGACTTTTGGAAGAAGGATTCGGGCTTGCCCGCATGGTGTTGGACGACAGAGAGTGCTGTGTGGTTGTCCTGGCGAGCAGAGGGAAAAAAAACACTCAGACAAGAATGCGAAGTGGACCCGCAAGAGCGCCGTCCCGATTCTGAAAAAGAAGTGGACGTGCATCAACACACTGGGCCTTCGGTCAGAAGGGAAGAAGGTGATTACGACAATGGCACTCGTCCATTCATTTGCTTGGGTGCTTTCAAATGCGGTGCCGCATTCGGTTTCTAATCGTTTCCCCCCTGTGTATGCAGACGAAGCAGTCGATGCATACTGCTTTGTGAAGGAAAACTCCACCTTTGCTTTCCGGAAGGAGGGAGGAAAGGTTGACCCGAACTGCGACCCACTCGATTACGACGTTCTGTTCAACAACGTTCCCAAGGAACTTCTCCCTCATAGCCTCACTTCAACGGAACCCCTGCGGGTACTTACGGACTCAGAGCCCTGCCTTCATTCAGACAATTATGGAGACATGCACAGACGTGGAGGGCACAGTGCTGGACCTCATCTGTGGGACAGGTATGCAGAATCTTGATCTCTGCTGTTCTGCAAATTCTCGTTAGGATGTAGTTCGCAACATCTGAAGCGCCATGTGGTAATGTGTGGATGGCATTGTAACAGGTGCCTCAATGTGGGCTGGCGAGTTTTCCGACCGCCACCTCTTTGCCTACGAGGAGGATTCATCCGTGTGGGGATCCCATCTGGAGGGGCTGCAACGGAATGTGAAGGCTCCCGACAGAGCGGAAGTCTCCTCGGATTCGTCGGAGTCCGAGGAAGACACAGTGGACATTGATGCAGAGGAGAACCCGGAATACGAGTGAGTGCAAACATTGTAAGTTTGCAAAGCCTTCTGGGTCATTTATGTCAAAGGAATTTCCCGACTGTGGTTCTCATTAGTCTCGTGATGATTGTCATGTGCAGGATTGCAGGGTCCGGGTCGAAACATGTAGGGCCTACACTTCCTGCCAGGAAGAATGTCCCGTTCTTTGCGAGGGCCGACTTCATGACGAGCCGGTGAGGGACTACTCCCTTCCTAGTTATGCAGCTAAACTCGCAAATACAGCGATTAGAAGAAGTGAGAATCCCAGTAAAGTAGAGCAGATTTTGGAGAGGGCTAGGGAGGACAGAAGGAAGGAAAGAGTTGGCAGCAGCTCAGACATGTAGACGGGTACGAAAGTACATATGTGATTCAGCGGATGAGAGCGACGCAGACAGGGAGGAGGACGACCCAACGGAGGTGAGATGGACAGTTCCGCAAGGGGAAGATGGGATTTTCGAAAGCCTGGCCAACGAGCAGTCCGCTGGAGATGAGAGAGGCACTGAGGGGGTGGAGGAGGAGCAGGACAGTCTAGAACAGGATGAGGATTCCGATGATTTTCAAGATTAATAGAATTTTAATGAAGTCTCTGTAAATGTAAATTCTCTTCCAGAGTATATAAAGAAAATTCTGCCCGATATTCGTGACCCCTCTCCAGTGTGCATTCCAGCCACACAATCGCCCAAACCAGGACGCTCCCAAAATCAGAAATGGGTCAGGGCATTTCCAAAATTTTGGCAACTCTAAGAACCTCTTTTGGAAATGCGGCACCGCATTTCCAAAACAGGGGAGGGACTAATTTTTCCATTTCAATGTTGGCATAGTAAAAAGTAATCTGAATTGGGAATGCGGTGCCGCATTTCCAAAATTTCTTTGTCCACACGCCAGTTTTGGCCTCTCCCGCTCATTGCATGGATGCCACCACGCTTACAGAGGTCGAACAAGGAGGTCGAACAAGGAGGCCGACATGGCGGGATTGGAAATGCGGTGCCGCATTTCCATATTGGGGATGGTGGTTGTTCGAACTGCAGACCCATCAGCAAAAACTGGCACCGCATTCCATTGTAAAAAAAAAGTCGATGACGGACATGGAAATGCGGCGCCGCATTTCCAGAACGGACATCGCAATTTGTCAATTTGCAGACCCTCTCTCGGAAATGCGGTAACGCATTCCATCGCGCTGGTCGGAAATAGGTGCACTTTTCGAAGTGTTGGACGGAAATGCGGCACCGCATTCCCTTGTCCAAAAAGAAGTTTCCATTCCAAGCTGGAAATGCGTCGCCGCATTTGCAATGCCAACCTCGTTTTCTGATCAATTTATAGACCCGTGTTGGTATTTCGTGTACCTGGACGGAAATGATGCACCGCATTTTCTTGTCCCACATGGAAATGCGGTGCCGCATTTCGATGTCCGACATGGAAATGCGGTGCCGCATTTCGATGCGGACATGGAAATGCGGCGCCACATTTCGATCCCGACATGGAAATGCGGCGCCGCATTTCGATCCCGACATGGAAATGCGGCGCCGCATTTCGATCCCGACATGGAAATGCGGCGCCGCATTTCAATGTCCGACATGGCGTTACTCTGGTATATTCTTGACACATGACTCACATACCGGTTACTCTGCTTTATTCAACCAGACAGACAAATTGTAGAAATGAGACATCAAATTGTAAACAGTGGGCCAAATCCGAGAGTTATTCAACACAATGAAACACAGTCATACAGAAGTGAGGTACATTCCAGGGCACACTCCAGGGCACATTTAAATTTCCCCCGTACAGGATCCTGGACCGATGAAGATTGGCTGCTGCATGAATGTAGCCGTTTCAGTTTCCTACCCTGCCATGCAAACTATGGGCAGTCACTGCCAGGTGGGCCGATAGCCACTGGACACGACGAAGTCCATCCCCTCTTCGATGTAAATGCGGCGCCGAATTTCCATCCGGGGGGATGGACTTCGGTGGCAGATCTCAAACTATAACTTGTTGATGAGAAAGATGTATGGCTTCATCCACCGCTGGCGTGATGAACACGTTCCACCTCCGTCGGTGGGTACGTGTGACCCAGATGCTCCATTTTGGAGGCCGGACTGCTCTTCCGCTTCGTATCTTTTCCAAAATCTAAGGGCTTCGTAGCTGTCCGCAAGGTCATCGGCATCCAAGTCGTCCTCAGGTCCTCCTTTGCAAGGATGCCGTGCTTCCGGAACCGGGACGACTGCCCCTTTGGAGGCATCGATTATGCAATGTATTCGGCCACATCGGGAGACATTGTTATCTGGTACACAGATTACACAGAAGATACTGGTTCGATTGTGGAAACATTGGTGGCTTTTGAGTATATCGTAGGCCACTACGCCTTCGAGCGGGGTGACGATCTTGGTTTGAGGAGTCCGTGGCTCCTGCGCATCCTCGATTCCGATTTTCCCAGCTACGACGGTCACCCATGCAGAAGAAGGCGCACTGCTATGCTGTTGCGGTGGAACTGCTGCCACTGGACGTGGGTGGACTCCATCGGAGAGACCTATTCTCCTCGAGGAGTGCGCTCCTCTTCTCCATTGTATGGGGACATTCGCATTGGTGTGGACGACGAAAACGTGAAGATTTCCATATTCGATGGTGGTATGATTGAAGGGCAGGACATTGTGGTGAACATCACTAGGGGCGGTACAACGGCTGCAATCGACTTTACATGGAGGAGCCCCAGGACTCATGAGCTAGTTCTGAGAGCAGTCGAAG
This sequence comes from Takakia lepidozioides, assembly GCA_030704615.1. Taxonomy (NCBI): domain Eukaryota; kingdom Viridiplantae; phylum Streptophyta; class Takakiopsida; order Takakiales; family Takakiaceae; genus Takakia; species Takakia lepidozioides. Next base: position 17,550,026 of record CM060732.1, on the reverse strand, counting down.
TCCCATTGACAACGTGACTTGTATTCAGTAGGCACAGGGCTCAAGATTTGAGGGCACAATCAGCACAGTAGACGTGCTTCAAATGCAATTCATGTGGATCAATAAAAACCTCATTGTGCCCTCTTTTTATTCTATTCTGTGTCCATTGTTCCGAGAATGCGTCATTGCTCATTTCGTTTGGGATTGGGAGTGTGGGTGAATTTTGCAAATGGCTGGTAGGCTGAAATGGGCCCCCATTGTACAGAGCAGTACCACCCTACCATTCGCGAAACATTGCCTTTCAATATATAATTCTAAATAACATTGCCGAACCTCCTTCATCGGGAGGTCCTTCTCCCCCTATGACCGTGGCACCCTAAACCCTATTCCCGCGGACACTCATTTCCGGAAAATAGTGCTGCTCATGTTTTTTTCCACACTTACGACTCTGCTCATGGCTCATGCCGCTCATGGCTCATGGCTCATGAAATAGCAGCCCCCCTATGTACTATCTTGGCTAAGATAGTCAATGCAAACAGAACGGATTGGGATACAAAGCTGTTGACAGCTTTGTGGTCATACATGACTTCATATAAAGTCAGCACTAAGTATACACCATTCCAATTAGTTTATGGTATGGAAGCCTTACTTCCAGTGGAATTCATGTTACCTACCATGAGAACGGAGTGGGGAAAGAGAATGGAATTGCAAGATTCCATTAAGGTCAGGAAACATGAATTATACCATGTGGAAGAAGTACGTGCTGATGCAGCTGATAATATGACCAGAATTCAGATGAAGAGGAAGGAACAGTTTGATGAAGGCAAGTTAAAGACTTTTAAGACGGGAGATTTGGTTCTATGGCTGCAGAAGAAGGGAAAGATTAAAGCTTCTAAGCTTAAATCACCATGGAAAGGACCTTATGTCATACAAAAGATGTATGATAACAACACCGCCATGTTACAAACCATTAACAAAGAAATGCTGGGAAGAGTCAATGCCAATAAGTTGAAAGGGTATAGTGGTATCCATGACAAACCATTGCAGCATGATTTGCATGTTGAAACGCAAGAGCAGTCACAGACTGCGCCAGTGTTACCAACGGAGTATGGAGCACTTGTCGCTAGGCCAAGCATATATGACCAGGGCGGGCAGAACAAGCGTGACACAGCCTATCACAGCCCATCAAGGCGAAACACAGCCTATCACAGTCCATCACGACGTGACACAGCCTATCACAGCCTATCACAGCCTATCACAGCCTATCAAGGCGAAACACAGCCTATCACAGCCCATCACAACATGACACAGCCTATCACAGCCCAACACGGCGCAACACAGCCTATCACAGCCCAGCACGGCGTGTCACAGGCTATCACAGCTTACCACAGTGCATCACAGCCTATCACAGCGTACCACAGTATGACACAGCCTGTCACAGCTCAACACAACCTACTAGGGTTACACGATCCATAGAATCAGTGACAGGTGGACGCACAATAACTTCAGGGAAATGGCCGACGGAAGAAAAGGACGGAAACCAGTTTAAAAATAGACACGTGGAAGTCAGGGCGCGACACACAGCTGAGAAGGAAGTGCAAGAACAGATGTCATCAAGAAAGAGGACAAAGATGGCCGTACCTACTTAGCGCGTCAATTCGGATGAATGGCGGGCCCATTAATGAATACGGAAAAAGGGGAATGGAACAAACAACAAGTACAGAAAAGCGAAATTCTTGTCACATGTGTGATCCTAGGGGACAATCCAGCAGGGAAAGTCCACTAAAGAAAATTAAATTAAAAATTCAGTCACAGCGGTTACAGCCAATCGAAAACCAAAAAAAGGATCAAGAAATTAGAGGGAATTTAAGCGCAAGAGTCGGCGTCGTTCTAAGTAACGGGCGTCTCGACGGGACAGACCATCAATGCTATAGCTTTGAAGCTATGGAGGAACTAACAGACTATACGCTCGCAATATTACTTACGCAGTGGCATAGACACGAAAGAACAGAGTGAAGCTTTTATCTTGATCGATGCTTGCAAGCCCCGCAGGCTTACAAGAAATTACCCATAGCTTTTTGTGGCAACCATACGTTTATGCTTTGTGCACTACAGGCATTTCTTCAATTGTTACAGCCAAAACATTTCTGTGGGTCTAGAATGAAGAGAGTGAGAGGAATGGAGGAAATCAGGGTGAAGAGCACCACAATTCTGCAGAAACAAACAATTGCTACCCCACAGACGATGCAGATACTGAAGGAGCTGAGATTGCAAGGATTGCAAAGCAAAGATTGGACATTGCACCATAGACAGTACATATTACAATTCTTACAGAACTTTGAGCCAAGGACAGGAGCAACAACGGTGAAGGGAGTTGAATTAGTAATTACTCCCCTATACCTACAGCAATTGTTTCGATTGCCAGCAGGCCAGGTGCATGTGGAGGAGCACAGGGCAAGACTGCAAATAAGGGACTTATTCCAAGAAGGGAGTTTCTTTAAAACTCAGGGTTATGCTTGTACCAAGGCCGTGTACCCAGGGCTTAAGGAGGTAGGCCAGGTATTGAACGTTCTGTTTGCCATGAAACAGAACCAACAGTATTTGAGCAGATCCTTCACAGAGGAAATACTCAAAGCCCTGAGAGGAGAAGAGGTAGAATGGGCGGACATAATGTACAACGCACTGGTAGAGGAGATGAAAAGATTACAGGGTACTGCCGCAAAGTCTCCTATCATAGTGTCTGGCCCAATCATTGCTCAAATAATTCTTGATTCTGGCATCCTTGATGCTCGAGAAAGAAAGGAGATGGGAGTGTTTGAGCCAGAAACCATTGCAATGGAAGAGCAAGGCTCTTCACACAGTGAGGGTGGAATGGCAGGACAACACGAGAATAAGAGACAGAGGCGGGGAAAGACTGTAGTGGCGGATCCACTGGCTTCACGGAATCCGCATGATAATGTTTCCCAAGTTTTTGTGTAGGAAGGGGCACAGCAGCACAGAGAACTGCTATTACTAGAAGCAGGACCTTCAGAGAGGGAAGATGAAGTTACTTCAGTATCACAGCCATCACAGCCAGATGATCGGCTTGTCACAAGGTTACAAGTTGTCCATGCAGCTCAACCAGAAATAATTGATTTGGAAAAAGAAGGGTTAGATATTCCAACTACAGAACAGATAGTGGCAGAAATTGAGAAGGGGGACCTTCTCTATGAATATTCTGGTCTGGTCAAGGAGACAGAGATTCCAGAGGTGCAACAGTTGCCCAAGGGAAATCCTGAGGTGCATATAATACACACACCTGTGTCGGAGGTACCACAGGTAGAATGTCAAGACACTGTAGCACCGGTGATGGATGAAGTGGTTCAGGAAGAAAATCCGGTGGGACAATGGCCTGAGTGGTTCGTGAGACATCACACGGTTGAGGATCAGGAGGAACAACAGCAACTTCACCATGATGACCCTCAACAGGCAATGCTGATGAGTTCCATAGGCAGGACACTTAATTTGTTGGGGACTTATGTCAAATCCCATGTTCCAACTACCCAATTGACAGCCTTGAGAGAGGAACTCAGGAAGGAGTTTGAGGCTCGACTAGCCACTGAGTGTGCAAACAAGGTCGATGAGGAGGTCACTCTCAAGATGCAGCAAGACTTGGAGAATACAGAAGCGGCTTTGCAATTGGCCAAGGAACAATTGATTGAGGCAGGCCTCGCGCAAGACCAGTTGCACGAAGCACATAAGCAACAGCTATACCAAATGCAGGTGCAGCATGAAAGCAAGTTGCAAGAAGTGAATGCACTACATACGGAGTTGCAGACAGTGCATGATAGGATGGCCATACAATGTGCTACACTCACAACTATGCTTGACCAAACTACAAAAGAAATAAACAGTCAAGCAGAAAAAAGTATGAAGGCAGAAGCAGAGAATGTTGAGCAAATGAAACTCATTGTCGATATGAAGAATACAATCTGTCGCAATGAGGATACTTTCAAGCAATACAGGCAGATTGAAGCTGATCAAGAGAAGCACATCCTGGAGTTGCAACAAACGATCATGGCCAATAGAAATGAAATCTCGGTCACTAACAAGGCTTGGAAGGAAGCCAATAATCTACTTGCTGCCTATGCGAATTTGGTTGAATCTCATGCGAAGCGCATGGAGGCTTTACAACAGCAATTAGATGTGTACAAACTAAGAGAGGAGCACACTCTCAGAGGAACCACAAGCAACTTGGTGGATAACCACCTTATGCAGGTCTGGTTAGCACAAGGCCCAGTGGAGGGCAAAGCACCACGAAAGCTCACCCAAAGCAAGATGAATGAGCTCAGACTGCAAGTGCAGAACATTGCCACAACTACTATAGACAATGTCTATAGTAGGATAGCGGAGTTACAGGAGGATGTAGACGGACTGCAGACTCAAATGGAAGACCTCACTTCAAATATCGACAAAAGAGCCTATATACCTGAGGAACAGTTAATGGCTTCTTATTTACAAGCCATAACTTTGGCTTTTCAGTCTTCTTCACAGGAGGTGCAGGAGATGCCAATGATACAAGAGCCAGTACCACCAACACCACAACAAGTCACTGTACCAGTAGCTGAACCTGTTGTTACTACAACCACACCACAGCCACCACAACCTGAGGTATGGGGCAATGCTGCTTTTAACCCACCTAAAACTCCAGCTGCAAGGGAGTACAGTAGGGCTATGATTATGCCCTTCAACCAAATTCCCATCATGTTGGATTTGGCTTGGAAAGAATTTAGTCCTCCGCAGTCATTCGCACATTACTACCAAATCATGCGCATTTGGCTGCCAGTGGCAACCAGGACTAAAGTTCTTCCGAACAATCGACCAATTGAGGATCATCACTTTGCACAATACTGGCATGAGGCAAGTACAATGTTGAAGGAATTAATTGCCTTCCAAGTTGTACATGGATTCATTTATACCAAGACCAAGGAGGTAGCAAGTATTGTCATGGGATGCGGGTTATACTACGCTGCTTGTTTTCTGGTACGTTATCACATTGAGCAGCACAAGATGCAATCGCGCTTTCTGAGTTATTCCAGTGGGGATCATTGGGTCTTACCTTCAGTGCCACCTCATATGTACCTATATGAGGCAAAAGTTATGATGCAAAAAGATTCTCAAATTCGTTCATGGTTTCAAGCGGCCTGGAACAATTTGTCAACACAGAAATTCGGCATTGATGATATTTTCTATAAGGGACATGTGGCATGGAAATACTTGCACGGTGCACAAGTAATTGGCACCCCACTCACCTGGACAGACAAGGAGCTCAGTGTCTTCACCAATTTTGCTGTTCAGCGTTTACAACAAGTTTTAAAATATAAACTTCCAGACATGGTAGGACAACATTGTATGCCCCAGAGGATTCCACAAAAAGTTCGACAATTAAAACACCTGAGAGGCGATGAGGATTCTGATACAACTGTTTCTTCAGCGGATTCTTTTGACATGGGAGAAGACTATGCAATTCAGATGGCAGAGAAGAAGCGACGGGGGTCTCCTATGCCTGAAAGGTTACCTCGATATCAGCCTCCAGAGGGCCTCACTTATCCGGGTAGTGTTCAATCATCTCCGTCAACCAGTGACAGACCTCGGGCTCGTACACACAGTCCGCCACGAAACTCTCAACGTCAGAAAGGTGCTCACTCACAAAGGTTTGCTAATCGCAATCAGTAAACCGTGAGGACACGGCTTTTTGAGAGGGAAGGGTAATGTTAGAGGACTGTCTGGGACTTAGACACTTATACGGGATCTGTAGGGTACCCTTAATTTTTGCACAGACTGAGACCAACAGGAGCCTTAGGGGTGACAGCAGCGCACTTTAGAAGGGGGTTACACAACCCGTCACAGCCAACACAGCCCATCACAGCCGACACAGCCACACAGCCAGTCACAGCCCGACACAGCCAAACACAGTCGCACAGCCAGTCACAGCCCGACACAGCCGGTCACAACCCGTCACAGTTTCACACAGCCAGTCACAGCTTGACACAGCTGTCACGACCATAGGGAAAGGATAGCAGGACAGGGAACGACTGTGGGGAACAACATCTGCGAAGGGAACATGTTAGTTCACGGACGACGGTTAGTGAGGGAAGCGGTTAGAACAACGGGTAGGAAGATAAAACGAGGAGCAAGCACTTCACGGGGGGCACTTCTTGGTCATGCATGAGAGGGGATCGGGCGGAGAGCAAGAACGGAAGCAAAGATGGAGAGCACGGTGAAGGAGGAGAGATGATTAGTAGATGTTTGTTATATGCAAAGCTGTAGTGATATTGTAGAACAGATTAGAGACACAATGGCTTCGGCCTGATACCTGATAAATCATAATTTGATACTTATACGATACAATCACACTGTGCAGAGAGATCTGAGTGAAGCTGTGGAATGAATGGATGAGTTGATGGAATCCGATAGATTGATGAAGCAAACTGATACTTAATTATCAATAGTAAGGTAGCTAACATGAATGCGGAAAGGAAAACAAATAGGAAACACCCCCATGATACACTAGCTGTAGGTCATGACTGATTGTTCTGAGCGGGTTGAGTACTTACAGATTTCCAACTCTTCTATCTTGGAGTTTCCGCCTCGGATAGCGAAGGGATGGGTGAGTAAAAGCCGCGCGACACCACTGTAGGGACTTAGCCATTTTTGGGGCCCTGCACTGGAAAACCGGCGCCATTTTCCCAGGTTGGGGCCAAATATGCCTAAGTCCCAGAACTCACTGGGCCCGGAACTGGAAAAATGGCGCCGAATTTCCTGTTTCGGTGCCTGCCAGCTCTGGGACTTAGCCATTTTTGGGGCCCTGCACTGGAAATTCGGCGCCATTTTCCCAGGTTGGGCCCAAAAATGGCCAAGTCCCAGAGCTGACTTTGCCTTGATCTGGAAAAATGGCACCGAATTTCCGGATTCGGTGCCAGCCACCCCAGGGACCTAGCCATTTTCGGGGCCCTCAACTGGAAATTCGGCGCCATTTTCCCAGGTTGGGGCCGAGAATGGCTACGTCCCAGATCTGACTGGGCCTGCAATTGGAAAAATGGCGCCAAATATCTGGACTGAGTGCCAGGCACCCCCTAGACAGCCATCCCCTAGGGCCCGAATTCGGAAATTCGGCGCCATTTTTCCTAGGACCACAACTAATTTTCATGCGCCACATAGGGCCTCTTACATCCTGGAAATGTTAGGACTAAAAAGAAAGGCACAACGTATGTACCTGTACAGAAGGCGCATTGCCGTTTTGTCCGCGTTCGGCTGGTCGGTGAACTCGTGGCTCCCGCGGGCATGGGGTATCTCTCGAAAGAATAGGTCGGTTTTGTAGAGCAGAAAGTACCTCGTCACATAGTTGCGTAGGCTCTCAGCTTCACCAGAAATCTCCAGCTTGAACTGATGTGCTTGTGTGTCAAGCTGCTCTTGCGCATTCGTCGTCACCTGTGGAGATTCTCCATCAGACCGCTTTCCTCAAAAAATACAATAAATCCATCCGATACAAGAGTAGACGCCCCAAATGAAGCGTGGGGAAGTACCTGAAACCACCATGTCATGCAGTTCATCCACATGTCGAATGTGGGGTCGGACAGTTTGTCAGGTTTGGGGAAGCTCCACATGTCCCTTGTACTTTGGGAACCATTCTAGATTTGGAGCCACCGGGTCTGTCCAACCACCCAGCATATTAGTAAGCGCCAAACACCACAAAAACGAATTGTTGCCACGACAATTTGGTTAAGAATGTATAACCTTTTCTGTTGCATCCACACAAGATGTGGCTAGACAATGCAGCTTCTCAATGTCATCGTGGGCTTTAGAGCGCGGGAGTAGTGCTTCCCCACCTCCACCAGAAAATCGGCACCAAGGGCGGGATCAGCTATGGCCACATACTTTACCATCCGCGACTTGTACTTGATGCGGGCCTTCGCCTCCGCAGCTTTGAGATACGATTCCAGTGCCGGGAGGGTTAGTTTCTTCTCCTCTGACTCCATGTAGAACCTCCGCGCATGTGCCAAATCCTGCTGAATTTTCGTCTGTCAAGAATGTGCACATAAGATTAGAGATCCTGCTCAACACTTTTTCTTCTATTGGGGGAGGAGAGACAGATTAGCTCAACAAAACAGTCAGGAGCTTTACCCGAAATATGTAGTCCACCATGGCGTCCATGCTCAGCCTATACCAGGTTCTGTCTGCCTTTGCCTCCGACTTGCGCAGGAGGTCGGCACTGAGCGAATTGGCAAACTCTTGCACCCCCTGCTTCCCGACATCCTTCACTCGGAAGAGCATATGGGACAAGTTGGTGGCAATGAAGGCATTCTCAGTCACCCTGCAATGCCACATTTCCATTAAACAATACAGAAATGAGAATTTGCAACAAATATGACGATTGGCAATGAAATGACTGTTTCAAATTCAAAGTTCCAAAGCAAGAAGCATTGTAACTTACGAGTTGATGTTTGCCATTGCCGCTTTGAGAAGACTGCGATCTTTGGGCCCCGCAACCTTGAGCACAACACACTCCACGGCGAAATGCCAATCCAGGTCGTTAGGGTGGGCTTGGGCTATGTACTCCATCCATGCTAGGAGGCGATGATTGCCGTCCCACACGTAAAACATCTTTCCGGACAAGTGCTGGAAAAGAGGATCAGTAGCAATCAATCTCTCGAACTCCTCATTTTGCCTTTGCCAATGGGGACCCCATTTGTCCACCTCATCGGAAGTGTGGGCACGAGAAGCTCCATGGTCGTTCTCCATGGAAACGTAAAACGCGGCAGACCCCATTCGATATCCCTCCCGGAAAGAGATTTTCAGCTTGTCGATATCGCCTGGGAGGGCAGGTCTGACCACTTGCAATGAAACCAAGCGGCAAAGGGGAATCTGAAGCTTGGCTGGGTACACCATGCCCCCCAGGACCCTGCCAATGTTGCTGTGGGTTGCCTCCAACATCTTGGCAGCGGCCAACTTCATATCCGCCTCCGACATGACGTCTGTTGCAGGGGGGTTCTCCGGCAGCCCACCCGGACCGCCAAATCCAGCCTGTATGCTCCGGGTTTGGGGCTTGGGGATGTCCGGGAGGATGTCATCCTGGTCAGAAAGCTCCCTCTCGTCGTCCTCAACATGGTCAACCACCGCCGGAACCACCTCGAGCACTCTCCCCGGCTTCACCTCGAACTTGCACAATCCGTGCTCTTTGTGGTGTTCTTTCCCCTCCTCTAGTCTCCACCGTATGGGTAATTGTGGGGGCTGTTTTCTATAATCCTGATTCCCTGGCTGGTAATTCCCCCTTGGATTACCCTGATAGTTGCCTCTGGGATTGCCTTGGTAATTCCCTCTTGGATTACCTCTCCCCGCCATACCATTGTTATAACCACCAAGCCTTCCATAGTGGTCCTGATCATTGTTCCTTCTTGGCTGGGGCTGCACTTGATGCACCCTTACTTGCCTAGGTTCTCTTGCAGCTGTCCTTTTGTTGTAATAACAATTCTCTGTAGAATGGTTATCCATTTTACAGATAGTACAGTGTTTCTCCTTCATGTGGCATTCAGCTGTGGTATGGCCTTCATTCTGGCATTTTGCACACCAAACACCGTTCCTCCAATGCGTTGCAGCCTCTGTGGCATACTTCTTCAAGATCTCCTCTAGTCTTTTCTCATAGTTTTCCCTCTTCAACTTCTCCTTTTTCTTACTCTTCCTTTTGAGCTCTTACTCTTCTTCCTCATCTGACTCATCCTCAAAGTCCTCATCATCCCTTTTATCTCTTCTGAGCATTCCCAATTGCTCAATCATGTTGGCTGTTTCAAATGACTCCTCCACTGTATTATGGGGTAACATATCCACTTTCTTTTGCAACTCTGGTCTTAGTCCACTTACAAACGAGGTCTTCTGTAACCTTGGCGCTGGTACAGCAACCAGCTTTTTCATCATTAACTCCATCTTTTCCATGTACTCCTCAACAATTTCATGCTTCTTTTGCCTTAACTGTTGTAAACTTCCATACACTTCATCCTCAGTTTTGCTTGTCCTGAACCTGTTCCGGAATGCCGTACTAAGGCCATTCCAAGTTAGGAAATGATTATCTGGAAATCTTGCATACCATTCACTTGCTTTCTTGATAAGTGAACAAGGAAATAGTCTCATCTTGGCATCATCGCCATTCTCATTGTTCACAATACACATGTTCTCAAATTGGCTAATGTGTACATCAGGATCTCCTTTCCCTGCGTATATTGGAAAAGGTGGTTTTGCCCGTGTTGGAGGTACTGCCATCTGTGGCCCCACACCCTGCCCACTGACAGGTGCTGGTCCTCATGTTTGTGCTGGTCCTTGAGGACCTGTTGTGGTGGATCTTCCACTAGATGCTGGCCCCTGAGCACTCCCTGCTACCGGCCCCACTGTATTCTCAGTATCCCCAGCTCCAATTGCACTACTTCCCACACTCCCTGTCCCCCCACGGCTAGATCCAAGCTGCCCGCCTGATCCCCCTGAGCCGACACCTTCGTTGGCATGTGATCCAAGTGCTCCACTTGATCCAGGTCCAACAGGTTGGGATGTCCTGGTTGTAGTCTCAACCTCAACTGTTGGGTCTACTTCTTCGTACTCTTCATCTTCCAAATTCTTCTCTCTGTTTTCATCTTCCAAGTTCTTCTCTTGGTTTTCCTCTTTTTCACTCATGTAACTCAATTGCAATGGTGTTGGAGAGTCTGAACTCTCCGTTGGCTTTGCCACATCTTCCTCTCCTTCTTTGTCTTTTGCTTCAGAAACTGGAGTTCTCTCCTCGTGGCTGATCCTCTTCCTGTACCAGATCCCTTAATCTTTCTTGTAAAGAATAAGAAGGAGTGGCATCCAACTCTAGTTCCTCCGGTATGGGTGATGTACTCTTTGACCTTAATGGTGTGAGAGGTCCAGATGATTCTCCTATGTCTATTCCTCTCTCCCAAAGATATGGATAATTAGCTTTCAAATAACTCTCTCTTTTTGCTGAATATCTGTGAAGTCTAGCTTCTCTTTCATCACTCATGTCCCATGTCTTTCATATCTTCAATGAGGCAATAACCAAAACTCTCTCCTGTAGTATCTCTCGTATATGCCTGGGTTTCTTTCAACTTCAATGCACACTTGGCTATACTAGAAGTCTCTGTTACCATATAACCATATGGCAAACACGTTTGGAAAGTTGTTCTTGGTGTAAGTTTGATCCACAAGATATCCTTGGGAATCCAATTCTTTACCAATACAAGTTCTTCATGCATATGAGTGTAAACATTCACTTTCCGTTCCTCCCAGCCTTCAAATTCCACTCGTTTAATGGATAGCAACGCTATCACATAAACCAGTGTTGGTAACCAACTTGCTCTCCCTCTACAGGCCACCTGATAAATCCTTATCACTCCTTTCTCCAGACCCCACTCAGGATCAGCATCATGCACTCTCTTAAGAATGTTTTATTTGCAACCGTCTGGCAATTCCAAGAATCTCTTAAGGAATTGCTTGGACAACCTTTCTTTCTCAGTTCCATAGGGAATTTGATTCACATCAAATTCTTTAATTCTCCAACCACCATGATCCCACCAGATGCCTGTCACATCTGGTTGTTCTTGACTTAGTTCCCCAGTATGGTCGCCAAATGTCGAGCGGCTTTTACTCACCCATCCCTTCGCTATCCGAGGAGGGAACTCCAAAATAGAAGAGTTGGATATCTCTAAGCACTCAGCCCGCTCAGAACAATCAGTCATGACCTACATCTGGTGTATCATGGTAGTGCTTCTTGTTTGTATTCCTTCTTGCCTTCATATCAGCATATTACCTTACTGTTTATATTTGAAAAACAGTTTACTTCAGCAATCTACCAGGTTCCGATTGCTCAACCATTCATTCCACAGCTTCACTCAGTTCTCTCTACACGGTGTGGGTAAGGAATGTGTATCATATTAATCTCTGTTTAGTATCAGGCCGTAGCCATAGTGTCTCTAATCTGTTCTACAGTACGACTCTACAGCTTGCATGAATCAAGCATCGATCCAATCATCTGCCGTGTTCTCCATCCTTGGTTCCGTTCCACTTCATCTCCTCCACTCATGACCAAGAACTCCCCCCCCCGTTGCTGCTCTGCCTCATCTATATGCAAGCTGTTCTAACCGCCTAACTAACTAACCGTCACCCCAAGAAGTAACACGTTCCCTCTGCAGATGTCGTTCCCACATAGTCATTCCTTATCAATGATAACCGTTCCCTATGTACGCTGTGACGGCCTGTGCCAAGCTGTGTCGGGCTATGTTGTGCTGTGACTGGCTGTGCGAAGCTGTGTCAAGCTGTGATAGGCTGTGATTGACTGTGACAGACTGTGTAAGGCTGTGTCGGGCTGTGTAAGGCTGTGTATGGCCGTGATAGACTATGATAGGCTGTGTACGACTGTCTACCACACCCAAAGCCTGTGCTGTCACCCCTAAGGCCTCTGTTGGTCTAAGTCTACCATCTGTAAGTCTGCGCAAAAATTAAGGGTACCCCACAGAGCCCATAAAAGTGTCTAAGTCCCAGACAGCCCTCTAACAAGCGTTCAGGCATTCTCACTTCTGGTGAGCATCCATGATGCTCCCGCACATACCTGACATGTTCGCAAGGGTGGTGAGTAAGAAAAGATTTCGCAGGGATCCACTTTGGATGATGTGAGTGTGCACCTGCTCACGACGTAGGCACATTCCAATGTAGAGGCTTGGTATGTTGATAACGTCTACATGGATGCAATGAATAGAAAGGACGGATACAATGGATGTAACACATCTAGTCTGCATTCCCTGGAAATGGTTGATCAACCCGCGGTAATAGGTGACACCCGCGGAAATAGGCCCTGTATGCACGTTGACGTGGCGTGAGCCTGTCCTGGGCTCACGGTTTCCTGGGCTCAGAGGCTCACGCCTCTGGGCTCACAGAATAGCACCCCCCAAGCCAAATCAGCCCTTTAGCTTGGTCTTGCAATCCTTCACACAATGAAAGCTCGCATTCCCAAGGCCAGTTCTCAGCTTTGCCACCAAAGCCACTATAACCCGCTCTTGACTGATCCTCTTCCCAATCGTGCTTGCTCATGCATGTACACAATCTGAAACCATCAAGGTGTCTGGAATTACCTGCAACATGGTGCTTTCATCTTTGAAGCTGAAGATTGAATGCCAAGGTCTACCACCTCGTAACCCACATTGCCTCCGCTCCTAACAACCACGAACTTGATGATGCTCCTCGCATCCAAACCTATTTATCTCATTCTCAAGCAAAAACCACAAGTGCTACAACTAACTCGTATCTGGCACTAACAGATATGAGCCGATCTTTCTTGAGTGATAAAGAAGAAGAATACAAGCACAAGCTCATGCGAGCTCACAAAGCTGAAGCATAAACTCATGCATATATAAACTCATCACTCAAATACAAGTCAAGCCAAGTGCACCCCACGCCATGGGGAATCCACACTACGGCGCCATAGCTAGACGCGGTGAGGCTCAACTCGAGAAAGATGAGCCTCTCGCGCTTGCCGTGAAGATAACCACTCTAGGGCCTAAATCTGCCTTGACCCCTGGATTGACACTTGGGCCAATCCCAGATGTCAATATGTAAAAGCTAGCTATTTCCTAGCTAGTTTCACACTAGTGGTAAAATAACTTGACATATTTGACAAGAGAGAACAGATCTAAGGAACTCCAGAATTAAGGAAGTGGAAAGGTCAATTCAAACCCTAACAGTTTCTATTGATGTTGTTAGCCTGGGGGTTGCCTTAGACATTTATGGGCCCCAAAACTAGAATGGCCATAAAACAAAAAAACAACACCAAAAATTTGCGGGTTTACTTGTAGAGAAGGCGCATTGCCGCTTTGTCCGCGTTCGGCTGGTCGGTGAACTCGTGGCTCCTCCATGCATGCGGCATCTGTCGATAGAATAGGTCAGTTCTGAATAGCAGAAAATACCTCGTGACATAGTCGCTGAGGCTCTCTGCTTCTGCCGCAATCTCTAGCTTGAATTGATTTGCTTGGGTCTCTAGCTGCTCTTACGCATTTGTGGTGACCTGCGGATAGTCTCCATCAGACAGCATTCTTGAGGAATATCGGAAATGTACCTGATACAAGAGGAGAAGCACCAAAACAAGCCTGGAAAGTACCTGAAAACCACCATGTCATGCGGTTCATCCAAAGGTCGAATGTGGGGTCGGACAGTTTGTCAAATTTGAGGTTGAGTTTTTTCATGAGCAGAGACCCAAAATTCCATGAGCAGATACCGCCGAACACGGCATTATCTGGCATTTAGAGGAATATTCCTCGTCGAACACAACTCTGAACCTGCACCGAGCCTGTGCCGAACCAAATTTTCTTATCCCGGAATTCTCGAATCAAGGTCCAGTGGCGGAACCGCACCACTGTTCGACGTCGAACAGCGCCAGGTTGTTGTGAAAGAGGCAGAAAATTTGAGAGATAAACAAAAACAAGGATCAGGGGATGGTCCACAATGGTTGAGCGATTCGAGATAATCTTTAGGTGTAATGGAACCCATCAGATCTAAAGAATATTCCCAACCACTCCCATTGTGAGCCCCAACCACATCCTGCGAGTATGAAACCTATGAGCCTGTTTGGATATATAAGGAAAGACGAACTCCAGCTGCAAACAATATGGAATAAAGATGTGGAAGGTCCAATTTGAAACCATTCCGAAAAGGCCCAAAATGACACAAACTGCCTTGATGAATATGAAATTAAGTAAGTTCCAAATAGACTTCTAAAGGAAATGACAGAGGATGAATTGGCCAATCACGCCTCTCAAAATGGCCGCGTAAAAGTATGACGACATGGCCGCTCCAGGAGTTACCAACTGTTCCAACCGCTTTTCGGCAACAGAAAACAGCACCGCAGCTCCCGGAGCGAAGTGCCGGCGGCAGTGTTCAACGTCAAACGCCGAAATAAAAATCTGCCGGAATTTCTGAAATCTCAAGATGAAATGTGGAAATGGATGAAAACAGGAGGAGAATGGAAATCTGGAGGTAATTCTGAAATATCAAATGTGAATTTCTTCTGAGGGCAACAGTTGTGTTCGGTGTCGAACACTGAACTCCTAGCAACCAAGGAGCAACGCAATTACAGAAGAAAGAAAATCTGGAGGTATTCCTGGATCTCAAACGTGGATGGAAATCTGAGGGCAACAACACTATTCGGTGTCAAACACTGAACTCCTGTCAACCAAGGGGCAACGCCAAAACACAAGAGTGCATAGAATGGATGAAATGTGAAAAAAGATGAAAACCCAAGGGAAAAAAAATCTGGAGGTATTTCTGCATCTCAAATGTGGATGGAAATCTGAGGGCGACAGTAGTGTTCAGTGTCGAACACTGACCTCCTGTCAACCAAGGGGCAACACCAAAACACTCTCTTGCATAGAATGGATGAAATGTGGAAAATGATGAAAACCCAAGGGAAAATGGAAATCTGGAGGTATTTTTGCCTCTCAAATGTGGATGGAAATCTGAGGGCGACAGTAGTGTTCGGTGCCAAACATTGACCTCCTGTCAACCAAGGGGCAACGCCAAACACTCTCTTGCATAGAACGGATGAAATGTGGAAAAGGATGAAAACCCAAGGGAAAAAAAGAAATCTGGAGGTATTTCTGCATCTCAAATGTGGATGGAAACAAATGTAGTGTTCGGTGTCGAACACTGAACTCCTTTCAACCAAGGAGCAATGCCATAATAGTGCAACGAATGGATGAAATGTGGAAATGGATGAAAACCCGAGGGCAATGGAAATTAAAAAGATTTTTTAGGAATCTCAAATGTGGTTAAAAATCTGATGGACACAGTAGTGTTCGGTGCTGGAGTCAGTGTCCCACGCCTGTTCACCGAATGTCCGAAACCACATTGTCTCCTGCAAACAGAGAATTGGGCGAGGCTCGGATATGCACTCTATTCTGGAGGTGAAGCGACGATGTGGATATGACTACATTCATGGAAGTAGGTTTCCAGGACAAGGGACTGAGGCAGATCGTTGTTTCATATTCAAAATGTCCACGTGTGGGCCTGGCAGCGGGTGGAATTGGTCCACCAGATGACGAGTGGGGACTTGTCAAACAGTTGGGTCATGTTCGACCATATCAAGCGAATTACAAATCACCAGTGGGTGACAATGGGTGCACATGTCTACGACACCCACTGCAGGATGCTAATGACAATTGCTATTTGTGAGATGAAAGGGGAGGACACACAATCGGAGATGCTTCTTTGGCAGGGAATAAACGAACAGATGGCCAGGGCGGGATTGCCCCCGCCCAATTTCCGTGGTTTCATGGCGGACAACGCACAAGCAAATTGGGCTGCCATCCGAAGGGTGTACGGGGAAGACCCCAATGTTCCGATGGAAGACAAGGAGAGATCTTGTGGGTTCCATTTTCTACAGAGCTTGTCGCAGTACACAACCATGGCGCCAAATTTCAGAGAGGAGCACCGTTCCATGTGTCTTGCGTGGAAGCGTCCTCCCACCTTGGATGATGCAGAGACACAGTTTGCATGTATACGGGCTTGGTGGACAACGTTAGGTGTTGTAAAGAAATCAGACGAGGGAGCAATGGTCAGTTGGCTAGCATGGTGGCATTATTGTTTCCTCCAATTCGGCGACTATATGCGGGAGGTGAGTTGGACGAATTCGCGTCCCGTTGAATATTATGCTAGTCATTATTTGTAACTTGCTTATAACCTCAATATGTGCATGTGCAGGAAATGTGTCTGGACTCCGACACCGACATGCCGACAACAAACATGGCCGAATCAGTACATTCTTCCTGGCGTGCCTCTTCTGCGGCGCATCTGGTGGACATCCTCACTGCCACAACGGAGGACATTATGAGGTCAATTATATAGCAATGCAGGTACAACGAGTTCTTGAAAGGAAAACAGTGGGGCTTGGGGCCGGACAGGCAGGAAATGCTGAGTGGATTGCCTCCAGATCAAAGAATCCTCGGAAGTGGGCGGCAGCCTTGCGAGAGGGCCTTCAAGACACGCCATTGCTTCGAAGAGGCCAACACTTGGAATGAGATGTTCACACCCGTCCAGTGAGACGAAGACTTGACGAGGCACCTGGCGGAGAAGAGGATTCATGGCGAGCTGACAAGAATATTCGAACGCTCCCTCGTTGTCCTGTGATGTTGCCCGAGGAGGTCTCGTCGAGCACCGCAAGTCTTGCACGTTCAAGATCGCCATCTCCTTTGAGCACAGGGCACGTGCCCGAGGTACATAACGAGCCATCTGTAGTAACGCAATACAACATACCCATTGTGGAGACCAAAGTGTCGGAGTCGCAGTGGAGAATTGCAAGGACATTGCCGGCATTTCGAGGGAAGTGTTGCGCCATCCGGGTGGATACGAGAGCACGTTGTGGTGAGATGATTCGGAGGAACCCACACGGTGCTGTACTTGCACCTTGTTTCAGCAGCAAATTTTTGACTCCCATATTTTCTTACACCACAACGCAGACGTTTTGGTTCTGTAGGCACGACATAATGACTTGTGTATTTGGCAAGCCCAAGTATGGGATTCAGGGAATGCTGGAGCCTCCGGGCGTCTGGCCTGTTGCACCGGATTGCAACCTCTCTCAAAATGAGGCGGATGCTCTTTTTGCAGCAGGATTTCGAATGGTGCAACGCACAGACGTCCCGACGCACCCATTTCCAGTTCCTCAGACCCAGCCAGTGTAGACTGCTCGGTCCAGTAGAGACGGATTGGACAATTCTGCACATCCCACAATGCGATTCGGAAGAGTGAAGAGACAACACCCTCCCAACAAGTTGAATGAGACTTGGATTGCCAATGCTCTTGGGATGGCTTGCACTATTCAGAGCTCCGTGGACGTACCCACACCCGGCCTTGGGCGTGTTTATCGGATGGCAATGGCCAGCTCAGCTGTACGTGACGACGTATACACAATTACAATCGGAGTGGAGTCGACTTGCAATTGTACGGACTTCTCGTTGATGGAAGCAAAGAATGGGACAAAGTATTATCCGTGTAAGCATCTGTATTACATTTACCTGAAGAGGTTGAGGATGAACTTGACTATTGATGACTTTGTTCATGCACCAGCGTTGAGCGTGAACGAGCTGCACAAACTCCTCCGCCGGGATTCCAAAAATCAGTGATGGGGCAAAGGGAATCCACCATATGGATATTTGCAATTGCATTTTTATGCATTAGACTTTGTTTTGCAAGCAGTGTAATGAAATGCACCCCAAAACTCCAGGAATGAGACAGACAATATTAAAGTAATCTCTTTTAAACACTATGGACTTCTGGATATCCGTTGACGTCCAATGGCAATTCAATGTCGAAACAGAAGATTTTTGGAAAAATGGCGCCGAATTTCCATATTTTGGGCCAAAAACTGGCTAAGTCCTAACATTTACGAGAACGATGTCTGGAAAAATGGCGCCGAATTTCCAGTTACATGGCCCAGAACTGCCCAACATCTGTGCAATCCCCGGCACCATCTACCAATTCGGCGCCACATTTTTTTAATTTTGGGCTAACACACCTGGCATGTTGGGACCTATAGCCGCGAAATTTGGCACCATTTTTCGCCAGAGGCACCTATTACCGCAAAATACGTCGCAGTTTTCTTTGGTTGCGGAACCTATTACCGCAAAATTCGGCGCCATTTTTGCAGATGTCGCTCGGAATTTCCATGAGCGGAAGAGGAAATATCATGAGCACGGTTCCCAAAACTACGATTTCAGCTTCAAACAATGAATATTATATTAGTTTTGTTCTGACACATTCCATTAAAATATTGTTTTTAAATGTTTTTTATTTCCAAAATTTATACTTCTGCTCATGAAAACCGATTGTCTTACTACTCCGCTCATGCCGCTCATGCTCATGAAATAGCTAACCTCTAATTGAAGGGAAGCCAATTGTCTGGATGATGCTTTACCGTCGATGACATAAATCTCAACAGTAGTGTGAATGTTGTCCCTCTGTCGACGAATTTACGATATAAAGGATTCCAATGGAGGTTCCGATGAGAAGTTGGCATTGGCAACATTTCCACGAACTTGCCCAAATGAACTTACATGGTCATTGTACAGATAAAAGGTAACCTCCACTGAACAGTGGAGGTTGTCGGATTTGAAAAAGCCCCCGAGACGAGTTTCGGAGAAGGCCTGTATCCCAGAGGATCGGGGATGTAAATGATGGAGAAACGCATGTGTAAGACTAAGAGATAGCAAACAATTCCATGTCAATTCAAATTGTAACGACAAGCACAATAGACAATAGTTATTATACAAATACAATGCAACCTAGAGAAAAACCAACCAAAATTTGAGATTACAACATAGACGTGATTGAACAATGAAATCTTTATTTTGAAGCATCGACATATCGGAGATTCCGGTAATGAGAATCGTCAATATAATCCAAGAGAGGCTTAAACTTGGGATCGGTAGAAACATTTTGATAAGGCTTAAGTCCTATCCTCTTTTCCTTGAGATAACTGGAAACGGTGTGAGATTTCTTCATTTCAAGCAAATATTTCTGGAGAACCTTCTGGAGATAGCAAGAGTCCGTGTCAACGGATTCAAACGATTTTGGAATCAGACATGATTCAGGCGGGTTCAACACACACTTAATAGCAGAATCGTCAATGAGGAGAGTGTTACTCCTGTTGTACTGACCACCAAATCTTTGCCAGACCGTCATCAATGGCTTTAAGAACAGACTCGGTGGGTCGTATCCTGATATAAATTGAGGGTGGACAGAAGTAGGACATGAGATACAATCTTCTTGAGACATAACGAATGTCGGCTGAGGAAGACCCCAAAGCATAAAATCCAAGACAGGCTGCAAGTTCTTGTACATCATGCAGCTCCATATTCCTACACGGAAAATGTTTGTTTAACTCTGTCCACATCTCACGATATTTTTCCTGCCTATAGATAAGTGGAAATCCAACAAGAGCTGGTATCCTGTAGTCTGATCTCTGACATCCTGGGGACATTTAGCTCTTCTGGTGTTTCAAGATTTTGCAAGTGGAGAAACAGGTGCTGCAATCTGTCAGAAATTCATACATCCACTTAGGTGGTAATCAAGATAAACCATGGACAAGATTGACATTGGGAGCAACGACCACTGGATAGTCGAGGTTCAGGAAAATCTTTAGTAGCCATCTATGTTTCAATCTGTTCCAAGGAAGTGTCAGACAATTTTTGTTTTCTAAGATAAATCTACCATTGCAAATCCCATAGCAAGAGGCATTTGACCTTTGGGTCATTATACGGTCGACACCCTATGGGTTTTTCCACGTTGAATATATCAGCGTCTTTTCCGGATAACCACAACTCGTCAATGTGCGGTTTGAGTTCATCCAGAAGAAACCTGTCCTTGTATGGGTCGACGAGCGCTTTATATTTTGGAAGGAAGATACCGATCGACTTGGGGTTCAAGTAAGACTTATACATATTTTCTACAGTGTCGATGAGATGTGTGTTTGATTTGTACGCTACAGTGTCGTCTACAGTGATAATGTCATAAAGACGTTTAAGATATATTGGCGCTTTCGGATATTTGGGCTATTGGTCACTGAAAGTCTGTCTATGCTTCATGTAGTCCTCATTGCTGAATTCCCTGACCTTATAAAACCTTCTTCCAAACAAAGCCAGCCCTATATCCAGGACATTTTCTAACGGTCCAGTGTTCCAAAATTAGACCTTAAAATGTTTAAGGACCCATTTCAGGAAGTCGTCCAAACCATTTCGGACTGCAAGCTTGAATTTTCCAACGCAGATACAAGGATGGGTTGCGGGAGGGGATCTCGGTCCATCTCGGAGGTAAACCTCACCAAGGTAACCGACGTCAAGCACCAGGACATAGTATCCTGATCGACATCCATTCGGTTCCTCAGAGAGGTGATACCCATCCTGTGGGTTCATAGATTGGTGATAGTCGATTGGAGGGTAAATCATATCATCATGTGGAATAACAGAATAATGAATTCATTTTGAAAACTAGAAGAATGACAAAGAAGAACATTTCTAAGATGGTTATGATCTGTATACCCGTTTCGGGGAGGGATTCCGAATTTGCTGTTGTGGTTGCTCGCTTTCTTTTCCTTCGCACTGAGCAACGACCATCTCCGACTCATTTCCTCTATCTTGCAACGTCGACTGTGCAGTGGAGGTTGCTTGAATGACCGGATCAGGTGGGTTGACCCTGATTGTTAAGTCCACCTGCCTCCTCACTGTTTGAGTCGCGATGGATTCTGTCCGTGTTTGTGTAATTTCCTTCAATTTCCGTTCATGGATCTATATGAGTTTCGTAACCGTCAGTCACATGTAAAGTTGAAGGAGGTGGGAATATGACGCCAAACAAAAAAATCAAAATACAGATTAGCTATTGACAAACCATAACCAGAACACAACCAGATGCAATACATACAATTTGTTCCATTTAAAATACTTAAAGACACCATAAATCTCCAAGTGTCATTTGTTACCTACATCCACATTGACATGTTGGGAGACACTTTGAGAGTCAGTTGGGCTATGAGTCCTGCCTCTACCTCCCCTGTCTTTTCCGGGAGACGGGCTTTTAGTCCTGGCTCTGTCTCCACTGTCTTTTGCGGGAGACGGGCTCTTAGTCCTCGCTCTCTCTACCCTGTCTTTGGCGGGAGACGGGGACATTGGCGCCGGCTTGTCCCCTTCTACAGGTTTGAACCACTCTTCAGTACTCCGAACAAGATTCCCGCCCACCTCCATGGACTGGCCTCGCCACCCCTTGAGGGTGACGGAGGATTACTCTTAGTTCTCTCGCTTGAACTCGACGAATCCCCCGTCAAGAATCACGACCTTGTGGACCGCAACGTCTTCCGTGGGGTTCTCAAGTCCATCCAGTGACTGAGTTTTGAAGTCCTGAATCACATCAAGGTGTCCAGCCTCCCAAGTGTCTGCATTGATTCCCTCGTGGCCCTCGTTGTCCTCGTTACCCTTGATACCCTCGATGCCCTCGTCCTCCTCCATGTGTTCGGAATGTCCTCCTCCTTCTTATAAATCTTCATCCTCCACTTCCTCATCCTCATCATCGTCTCCACCGTCAACCTCTTTAGCAACATTGTCATTATCAATTTGAAGCTTTTAAAAATTCGTTTCAACTTTTCCTTTGCAATTTTTTTTTGTTGGTTAAGTGGTTGATGTCAAGCACTCGAATGTTTTTTGCCTGCAGATAAACCCAGTCAGTAAAACAGAGGACGTGTTCGAACAAAAATGTAAAAAGCGTCGGGACGCAGTCGTAGTGCGACTTCGATGTGTTCCCGTACCTCAGGCCAACATTCCAAGGCAGACCCAATTGTAGTGATTGGAGCGCACGGTTGGTTCAAGGTTATCTTTCTAGTAAAAAAAGTTCAAGGTAAACCCTTGCTCAGGGTGATGCCAAAAAGCGGCATCATGAGCGGTCGCAAGCAATGTTGTTGCAGTAAGGCGATGCGATCCTCGGGGAGGATCGTTCCTTGGCCTGGAAGTGGGCCAAGAAGAATGCACTGGGTGGAGCTTGAGAGGCTCCACCCTTGGCTGGAACTTGGAGGAAATCGACCGAACTAGCTAGTGGAGAGTAGAGTCAAGTGGGGGTTTGGTTCTTTGCCATGAGATGCTATGGTACGGAAACAAACTCCTTGATGTGGGACGCCACAACTTGGATGTTAGTTTCCACAAAAAGGGACAAGTCGATGAGGACATCGACTCCTCGTTGGTAGGGGTGTGTGTTGCGGCCCTTTGCCTTGAGGGCGGGGTCGGGACACAAGAGGGGCTGCCCCTGTGGTGGGGGCAGTGGCAGCCAATAGGAAAGAGGGTTGAAGCACCCTTGAGTGCCGAAGGCACCCAAAGAGGCGGAGGCGCACACTAGGTGGAGCCCCACAAACCGGGTTGCGGTGGTGGGGGCTCCACAAGGGGTGGTGGTAACGTAGGGAGTCGTAGTGGGGGTGGCATAGGACTCACCATGAGGCTGAGGCCTTGTGGTGGGAGTCGTGGGGAGTCTTGGGACTCACCGCGGTCCATTGGGGCCATGGTGGGTGGGCCAAGACTCACCGCGACTCACCACGAAAGGTTGAGGGTCTAGGTGGTGGTGCACCAGATTTGGACTGGGCTACTTGTGGAACCCCCGCGGACACCTACAGAAGTATATATAGGGAGTAGTAACCCCGAGAACGGTGCAAGCCCGTTGGTGACCAAAAGCTAGTGAGTAAGCGTGCGAGCCGGAAAGCGACCAAGGTGTGGGGAGCTGTTCCGGACTGCCATCTACCAAAGGGAATTTCCAGTAGGCCAAAGTGGTGGAGGGTCTTTTTGAGGCGCAAGGGGGACCGTTATGCCTCAGTGAGCAGCCGAAGCTCCGAGTTGGCCCGGCGGCCAGTTTGGGAGTTAGACGCGCGCATCAAAGCGAGTAACTATGACTTGAAGGGGAGTTTACCAAAGTGAGGTGCGCGACATTCTGGGTTCTCTTTTTCATCTCATCTCTTCCTATGGCCAGTGTCAATGCTGCTGCGGGCGGACTACCAAGATCCAATGTATACCGTGCAAACAGACCCTACCGTGAACGCAAGAGAAGCTCGAACTATAGCAGACAAGGTGGCCCGGGTTTGCTTGGTTCTACTCCTTTTTCCTCTTCTCTGGGCCTGATAGACAAACCGAAGCCTGGAGTGAGGCTGCTGCGGTCTCCATTGAAGACCGGCCGATTCTAAATCTGGACATGGGAGTAATCAAAGATCATTCCAAACTTCTCTCAGAACAGGGAATCTTGTTACACTTCCCTGGAAGAGTCAGAGATAGGTATTGGGCTTGCATGTGGACAATAGAACATTGACTTGGAGTGGATGGAGGGCTCACTCCCCATTTCTGTCATCCTTGGGGCATAGGGTTTTTCTCAATCATGTCTAGCTCTGTGGAGTTTGCCTCAAAAGCTTTGAAGTTTAATGTTAGGAAATCAAGTTTCAGGGTGCACATTTTCCCATGGTCTGCCGATTGGGGGCACAAGTTGGGAGTAACTTGTAGACCAAGAATAATTGCATTACCCTACCTGCCTGGCAATTATCTCCGCTCCCTGCCAGAAATTGGTGCTGAGTTTGGAGCATACATCGGCTCTATGAATGTGAATGATTTTGAGGACTCGGATCTTCTCAGCATTGATTCGGACGGACACCTGGATCCCACCTGGGACCCACCTGGGAATCAGGGGTACCAAAGATCTAGTGTGGATGCCTGAAACCTCAAAGATTTTGGAATCTTTGAAGTTACCCACTTTGGACAACTCTTACATCACTATCTCAAGAATGCCTCAGTATATCCTCTGTCACAAGGAAGGTCATATAAAGGCGGACTGTCCGCAGAACAAGAAAGCTAAAATTTCTAACCTGCTTTCTCTGTCTGTGGCAACTGTTCAGAGACAGGGAGCTGATTTGCCTGCCAAGGAGATCAACTAGCAGGGTCCCCTTAGGCCTAGGCAAGATGCGTCTCCAAGTGATGTTCCTCCATCAAAAAAGCCCAGGGTGTTATCTACCCCCTCCCCTTCTCAAATTCTCAGCCCCAGGGAAGGTCTCATTCTTACATCAATGCTCCTCTGGCAACTATTCTATTCAGCTCATCCCTACTATCAGACGCTCTGATTTGAGTCTGCAAGACGCTTCCTTCTCCTTTCTAAATTGGCTGGCTGGGAAGCAGATCCTAGAGGATTTCAGTGACGCTGGGAACAAGAAATTTTTGGCTGCCATCTTCAGCAGCGGTATGAAAATAGTGGAGCAGATTCTATACATTCAAAGAAACCCCAGATCAGAATCTGACCTGCCCTCGGATGACAAGATATTTACCTTGATGGACTTGGATATCGTCTCACCCTCCCCGGTGAGCTCTGACACAATCTTCTGCTTTCAGTTGAGTGGTTTTCTGATGTTGGATGGGATTTCCCCTCTTTGTGCCCAGCTCTTGAGCTGGTTGGTTCAGGGACCGCAACAGGGCTTATTCTTCCTGGCATCTCCATAACTGGCTTCGCTCCTTGGCCTATGCACACCTCCGGAGTCGTTGCTTTCATCCTTGGAGTTGTGAGAGTATGCCTTCTTCCCAGTTGTGGATTGGCAATGCCTTTGCCTTCTGGCCATCTTGAAAAATCTGCTTGTGAACACTTCGACTGCCCCTGCAAGCTCTCTACATCCGTGCTTTCTCTCGCTATGGGTTACTCTCTTCATTGCTCGCTGGAGCAGCAGATCCCCCCAGCCATCAAATCATGGAATCCATTCCATGGGCTGCTTGTTCTTCCCTACATGACTTGGACTGTACATTCCTAGAACGTGCGGGGTATTGGATCCGATGCCACGGTGCCAAAGCATAGAAGGGTAAAGCAGTGGGCCACTTCCCTCATGTCCTCCCCTGCTATCATTTTCCTTCAAGAAACCAAGTTAGATATCAACAAAATTAATTCTATAGGCAACACCTTCTGGCCTCAGTCCTCTT
The DNA here is from genome assembly GCA_030704615.1 of Takakia lepidozioides. Taxonomy (NCBI): domain Eukaryota; kingdom Viridiplantae; phylum Streptophyta; class Takakiopsida; order Takakiales; family Takakiaceae; genus Takakia; species Takakia lepidozioides. Next base: position 17,524,518 of record CM060732.1, on the reverse strand, counting down.
GTTGGTGGAACCCAACGACAGCTTCCTCTCATGGTGGTACTGCAATACTGGTCACCCGGCTCTGGCTTCTTCTATTCAGGAGGTTCAAATTTGGGAACAGGGCCGTGTTCAATGCGCCTTCACCGTCTCTGATTCCAGCTTCGGTCACACTGCATTTCTCAATATATATCCCTAACTCCTCATTGGAGCGAGCCGCCCTGTGGGATTCTATTAGGGGAAAAATTGTGAATCTCCCCCATATTATCAACTGGGTCATTGCGGGAGACTTCAATATGGTGGACAATTACAACAACCGTTTGGCTCACTCTTCCCACTTCCTTTCAGACACAGAGCAAATCGCCTGGGATATGCTCAGTGCTTCTCGGTTGGATTGGCTGATGCCTATACTGATTCTCCTTCTGGCCTCAGATTTACTTGGTCCAATCTCAAGCTCCCCCCGAATCTAAGTATGGCACTGGACAGGATTTACTGCTCGCAGTCACCTCTTTCGGCAGTGGTGGTGTCTTTCAACCCACCTGGCTTGCATTCCACAGGACGTGGCTGCTCCAAATTGAATCCAGCAATTCTGAAGAAGGCTGAATATCTTCAAACTTTGAAACAAGTCTAGTCAGCGGCTGGCAATGATTTCATGTCTCCTAGGTACGGTCTCCTTCTTGCACAAGCTTCTGGCCACTAGGAAGAAAGCCCAGCTCTTCTCAGAATCTTTGGCTCTTGAAAGGTCAAAAAGGCACAAGGCCACAAAGTGTCTTATTCTTTGCCAGAAAAGGATGGAAAGTGGCAATCCTGATCTAGTTACAATGGAATCCTACCTCACTGCCAAGCGCAACCTGGGTGCCCTAGCGGTCGAGACAGACAATTTCATGAGGATAAGGGCAAGGATCAATTGGTCTTTAAAGGGAGATAAGATGAGTGCCTACTTTTTTCAAAAAGCTAAGCAGCGGTGGGAGGCAACTCTTATCGGTTTCATACTGATTCTAATGGTTGCGCCTTAACCAGGCCCAAGGATATGGCTTCTGAAGAGGCTAACCACTTTGCTGTTCTCTTTTCCCTGCAGCCAGAATCTCTCTTATTGATGCCTCCAGAGCTGAGGTCCTTCAATCATTTCCTCCCCTTCTATCCACTAATGATCAGACCAGGTTATCCAAACCATTCACTTCATTGGAGTTGCTTGAAGCTACTGAGTCCCTGAGCTCCATGAAGACCCTGGATTGGATGGACTACCGGTGGAATTCTTTAAGGAAATGTGGGAATGCACTGGTGATTATTTCTTATGTATGACCAACGACATCATTTGACAAGGGTATCATGCCCTCTCAGCTTTCTCCGGAAGTCGTGATGTCTTGACCAATTATAGGCCTATTACCTTGCTGAATTCTACATACAAGATCCTGGCAAAGGCTCTTGCTTTGCAGCTGCAACCCTTGCTCCCTAAGCTCATTAGGCCCGAGTAAACATCAAGAATATGATGATTCTTGACGATATCTTGCTTACCAACGAAGCTCTTCAAACTGCCTTCAGTGAACATCAGCCTTTGGCCATTTTGATGCTTGACTTCCAGAAAGCCTTTGATAGTATCAACTGCCCGCCTATCTGCTGGGAGCTTTGGAGGCGTCTGGAATCAATGGGAATTTTTTGTCCTGGATCAACATTCTCCTGTCATCTGCATCCAGTAGAGTGATGATCACTGGTCCCCTCTCTAGATCCTTTCCGCTTTTCAACTCAATCAGACAGGGTTGCCCCTTGGCTCCCTTCTTTTTTTTCATTGCCGCTGATGGGTTAGGCCACCTCATGGATAAAAGGAAAGATTCCTTGGGTTTGTCTACTCTCATTCCTTGGACCCAACAGCTTCTTCTATTAGATCTTCCTTATACGCTGATGATACTACCTTATACATTGATAACAGTTCCAATTCCAATGTGGCTTCTACTCTTAATTCTCTTGGCTACTTTTGTGCGGCGTCGGGATTGAAAATCAATTGGCAAAAATCAGTTGGGATTTTGAGCCTGTTGCCTCATGGCTCCACAACAAATCACTGTGATCCTTGGGGATTGGATCTGGATTTAAAGTGGCTTGATGATGGGCAAGCACATGAATCCTTAGGCCATGTAATCGGCCATGGTCTCAGTGATGAAACCCGCTTTGCTGCAGTGCTTACCGGGCTTAAAAGAAAGTTTTCATACCAGAGTTCTCTGCACCTCACTGTGGTTGGCAGAGCTCTTGTCGCCAATCAAATTCTGCTGGCTTCATCTTGGTTCACTGCTTCTTCATGGCTCTTGTAAGGTTATTTTTTCCTTACCTTGTTAATAAAGTTTTAAAAGGCTACAATCCCCCTGTTCTCTTAGAAAAAACCCTTTAAAAAAATAAATAAATTGAAATGACACTTTACAAAGTACGCACAAAGCTCCCACAGCTTATTGGACAGGAGAAAGCATGACACAAAAAAGAGAGTGGGGCCAGCAACAAGCTTTACAACATCCACGGGATATTCAAAGCACTTCTGAAACAAAGGAAGTATGATACAAGGAAAAGAATGGCTCTGAGTGGAACTTCGATCCTCAGCCTTCATGGCATTGTAAGGTTATTTTTTCCTTACTGTCCCCTGCTCTTATATATATATATATATAACAAAAGCGCGACCCCCAAATGCACATGATTCAACTTCGAGAGGTTCTGGAAGGTGTTCGTGAAGATGGAGACCTCATTTAGATACAGAGAAGCGCATGTAGGTGGACACTCAGATAATCGCGCCTCAAGGTTCGCAACACCAGCCCATTCCCCATACAATTATGATTGTAAGAGCCTGCAGTCTCCAGGAGACTCTTAATGACCACTCACTCGCGGAATGATCAATCGAGAGTGATCAATTTTGCGCACAGGATTACGGACCTTTAGTGCCCTTTTAAATCTGATGTTGAAAAGAAAGGGCGCCTTCTTTCCAAATTCAAAGGTATAAAGCGGCACTGCAACGTGACGATCCGCTCAACAGACATGCTCCTCTCAATCTGCTTCTCATCATTCACCTTAGAGTTACATTAACTCCTCTTTGGACAGCAAACAATTTTACACGTGTGTTGGAGATGAAGGACTGATATTTAGTTGAGCCCTTCAGAATAAGAAGTCCAAGACATTTTAATTTGCATAGAGACTACAGAAAGGAGAATGCGTAACAAAAGGAAACATATGGTATGGAATCCAGTTGAGAAAGAGAGTGCCTATGCTTACATCCTTCCGGAACCCTCCCTATGCCAATGTTCTTGGCGAAATACCATTTTCTCTTGCAAAGAAATATTTGCTCTTCTCTTATGAGCACTACATGAACCCCTGCAATGAAGAGTCTACCAGGGACGAATATTACCTTGCTCCTATTCGTCTGGAAATCACTGTTCAATCTCAACAGTCGAAGAGGAAATCATCAAACCGTTAGTTTGAGCCATGCGCGCCAATAAGAGAGGAGCGAGGAGAAGCCAGCTGACCCCAGCATTACCAAGAGTTCAAACGGCCCATCAAGGTCACTCGAGAGTTCCAGCTCAATGTTAGCACACAGTTCAACCACGAACGTACAACATATCTATGGAAGGTCCAATACCTGGAAAGCTCATTTCTCCAGAAAAGAAGTCGACATTCATGGAAAGTGTCAGAAAACAATTTCTGAAGTCAGACTTGCAAAACTGAGAAATTTCACAACTTGTGTTCATGATCTTTGTTAGTAGCAGTCTTGGTGGAGGAAAATAGACTCCGATTGTCCATGATGTGTCTGTATAGACAACACACTGCCTCAAAGCATGAGGTTGCAGTCTAAGATGTGAAACATGGAATAGAGCTGAATGTGTTAGATGCGCACTTCAATGAGTAAACAAATGGACTAGCTAGAAATTAGGTTGACTGCCATCAAGATAACACAGCAGCAAAACAAAGCATGAGGCTGCAGTCTAAGATGTGAAACATGGAATAAAACTGAATGTGTAAGATATGCACTTCAACGAGTAAACACATGGACTAGCTAGAAATTAGGTTGACTGCCATCAAGATAACACAGCAGCAAAACGCAACAATTTAATACAAGAGATCTTGTCCCCATAGGGCAAACGATGTGGGTAAAAATAGTGGCCAGTCAAGGGGCACTTTGTACTTACTCCTGATCATATCCATGTAAATCCAGAGCTCTCTGTCCATCACATTCACAAAATAGTCAGATAATCAGTAGCCAAGGGGCTCTAGTTGGAGCCCCAGAAATGGAAGACAGGGATTTCCAGAACTCTAAGCAAATAGAGTCTTTTGAGTGAGTGCAAGTCCCTTCCTAACTCAGTTCGCACCTTCCTCCCAAAGTCCAACATACAATACAAATTTATAACGGAGACTCCAAATGATGGAGTTCACCAGTCTTGGAGTCACTGGAGCCACGCCTCGATCTCTTGGGTAGCTGGACAGGGGATGGGCTGAGGGGAGGACAGCCACGGCTGTACAGAGGCATACACCTTTCAGTTGAGGGGGCCATGGGTGAGTTCTCGTCCACCTCTCCAAGTACCTGACTCTTGCCTGCATCAATTGAGAGCCTTGTGGCAGAGTTTATCCGCCGTGGTGACTCGACATTTCGCTTCTTGGCTGCGCGTAGGTTGTCCTGGTCACGTTTGGGGCTGGGAAATGATCTGTTGGGAGATTGATCCCCTTGCTTGTTTATCTGGAACAGCACAGTTGATTGCAAGCCTTCCACTTGACCTTCCACTTGTTTCTCCGGCCCTCTATTTCGCCTGCAGCACCCATGTGTTGCACTACCCAAGTAAGATACAAGTTTCCTCTGCCTCTCGGACACACGCTGCCATTTCTCTCAGTTTCTTCTGTCTGCCTCTGTACTCTTCGGTATCCAACATTAAAGAGAAGTGCAGCCACAGCAGAGAGACCAACTCCTACTTGATGCTTGAGTTACAATGAGAATTATCAGTTCAAAGCCATAGGTTGAAGGGGGCAATGCAATCTCTATGGAAAACAGTACAAATTGGTAATGAAGTTACCTTTGCAGCCCATCAACTTGCTTTTGCAGCCAAATGTTTTTCCTGCAATTTGAAAATAGACATTAGATTAAATGACTATGATCCAGGTGGCTTGAAAATCGATTCACAAAAGTACACATTTTTGTTCTTGGCAGGGTTGGTGAAGGATCGGCTAGGAATGAGACTGGTTTGGGCCCAGCAAGCGTCATAGACATCTCGAGTCTTTGACAGACTCGCTTTGTCAAAAGTCAAGGCAATGTGGAATGGCGAATGTTTACCTGACAATTGTATCACAGAGCTCAAGATAATGGCCAAGCTGTTCCTGGCTCACAACTCTCCCTGCTACTTCAGGGGGCTCACCACCATCTTCCGCCACTGGCAGTGCTTGGATTCCTTCACCTGTTGCACCTTTCTCAAGCTCTAGCTTGCTCACTGAGGACCTCAATCGTGAAAGCTCCAGCTTAAGCTGGCGCACTACCAGATTTTTTCCTGAGAGGTTAGATAGGGCAGCTTCAAGGTCTGTAGCTGCACGGCAAGCTTCACTTTGGGACCCTTGGGCATGTGCCTTCAGCAACCAGACTTCATCTTCCAGAAGTTGGCTGACTACCAGCAGCTCCTCGGCATTACCTGTTTGTGCATGTGACCTTCTAGCCTGCAATTTTTTGTCATGGAAATGAATTTGATAGAGGAAAAACTTATACATAGCAGAAAATGTAAAACAGCATAGTGATAACAACATAGCCAGCCATTTGTAAGAAAACCCCCAAGACTGTGAAGAGCTGCATTTGGCACAAGCATGTGTAGCACCCAGTCCAGCATACAATACTTTGAAGCTTTCAAGAAACAAGGTTCCTTTCAAGCCCATACAGTGAAGTAACTCTGTATACTTTTCCACACTTTATGCAGCAATACATCTTTGCCAATCCAAAGGGAAGCACAGTTCTGTTGCATACAGCAGCACTCCAAAAGTCCAGTGCCAATGTGAACGTCACAGACATACCTTCTCATGTGCCAGAGCTGTGCCATTTCCTTTTTTCTCAGGACTCTTGTCCACAGCGGCAAATGGAGGACCACAGGTTTGCAGCTGTGCCTGAAGTTCCTTCTGACTGGAATGTGTGCTTTCCAGTTGAGCAAGTATGTGCAGCATCTTCTCCTTCCTTTTCAGGGCCTCCTCTCTGGCAATCAGTAGATCCCTTTCTAACTGCTTGTTCAGTTTCTCTGTGAATAATTCTCTGCCCTTCTGCAATTCCAGCTGAGCTGTAAGGTCAGCAACGGAATTCATTGCAGTGTCTAGTTCCAGCTTCAGGTTCACAATTTCCTTGGCAACAGCCAGAGCTTTCTCTTTCCATTCCTGTAGCTCTGTTTGCGTCTCTTTGAATGAAGACTCAAGCTGTAATTGCAAACACTTGCCCTTCTGAGCTGTCTCTTTCCACCCTCCAAGCTCTGCTTGCTCTGCACTCACAGTGTTTTGAAGCTCCAGTTTCTCTGATATCCCTTCTTCAGCAGCAGTTTGCGCTCTCTCTCTCCACACGACCACCTCCGCCTGCAATTCCTGGATTGCACATTCAAGCTCTGCCTTCACAGACCTTCCCTCCTCAGTGGCAGTCACAGCTTTTCCTTTCCACTCTGCCAGCTCCATTTGGATTTCCTTCATCAAAACATTCTCTGCAGCTGCCAATAGTGCCTTTTCTTCCCATTCCAACAACTGGGTTTTTGTAACTTCAACCTCTGTTTGCACAACCTCCAATGCACACTCCAACTTTTGTCTCTCATTCATACCCTCATCAGCCACACCAATGGCTTTCTCTTTCCATTCTATCATCTCGGACTGGACTAGCTGCATGGACTGCTTGAGCTCTATGGTCAAAGCTCTTCCGTCCTCTGCTCTCTCCTCCCATCCTAATAACTCATCCTGTAATTTCTGCAAAGAGCATTCAAGCTCCCTCTTCATTTTGCTTCCGTCCTCAGCTGCAGAGACTGCCTTCTCTTTCCATTCTTCCAACTCTGCCTGCTTTTCCTTCATTGCGGCAACATGGAACAGCACTTTCTCAGTTTCCACCTTTAATTCATTTGTTGCATCCTCCAAAGCTTGCTGCATCTGGGACATCTGCCTCTTACTCTGTTCCAACTGGCTTTCTGCTACAGACTGCTTCTTCGCAAGAATATCTTTCTCGGTTTCTTTCATAGCTACCATGTCCTGTGATGCACGAAGCTGACTTTGAGCCGCGATCAAACAAGATTGCAACCTTGACAAACGGCTATCACGCTTGTGTACAGCACTGGAAGTAGCTTGCAGTTCTCCAGTAAGCCTAGAGATCAAAGCATGGGCCTCTCCATGCTGAACAGATATCTCTTCCAGTTGTTCAATATGACTTCTGTACCCCTCAATCTCTCGATTTTTTGAGGCAGACTCTCTGGTGGCAATATCAAGCGCCTTCTTCAGCTGTCTAACTTCAAATTCCAGTTGCTGTTTGCAGAGTTCCAAGTCTCGCATTTGACTCTCAGTTGTATTTAAGGTTTCATCCAGCCGTCTGTATATCTCAGTGTGACTTTGAATCTGCTCTCTGGCACGGTTCAGCTCCCGAGTCCCTCGTTCAACATCCCTGGCTTTTTCGGCCATTTCCATATGTGCGGATGCAAGATTTGCTTCCATGTCATCAAGAGCCTCATCCTTTTTCCCAATTAAATCCAACAGGTCTGCACACTTATCTTCATACCTTTCAAGGTCAGCAGCTGCTTTCTCCATCTTCTTTTCAGAAATTTCGAGCTTCGATCGGACTGATGAAAGCTCATGATGAAGTTCATCTTGAGCCATTTGTGACTTTTGAATTCGGTCTTTGGAGCTCTGTTCCAGCTGTTGAAGCCTTCCTTGTAGGTCTTTCAGCTGTGTGCCTGCCAATCTAGCTGCTTGTTTTGTTCTCTCTAAATCTTGGCACAACTGCTCCATCTCAGACTGCCGGCTTGAGTTTACCTGCTCTTCAGCAGCTAACTGCAGCTTCAAACTTTCAATTGCTCCCTCCATCCTGTAATGTACTTCAGAAGCTCTCTTTACCGCTGACTCAGACTCAGTCAAGGCTGCCATTTTGTCCTCTAGAGCATTCTTGAGGACATTCAATTCCGTCTCTAGATCTATCTCCCTCTTCTTCCATTCAGCTGCTCCTTTTTCCACTTCCTGCATTTTGCAGCTTAGCATGTCGACTTCCACCTGTTTTGTAGCACTCGTCTTCAGCACATTCTCCAAGTAGCACTCCATCTCAATCATCTCTCCCTCCTTACCTCTTAGTTGTCTTTCTAGATCTGAGAGCTGCTCCTGCAACACTGCTTCCTCTCGCTCCTTTTGCATTAAGCCATTCTTTGCCTTAGAGATTTCACTCGCCAATTGTTGCACAGCCCACTCTGAAGCAACTAGTTTCTCCTCCTTATCTTGCACATTAGCTCTAGCTTCTTTCAGCACCCCCTCCATTTCTTCAGCCTTCTCTTCAGCCATGTGTAGCTGTGCACTTACGTTATCCGCATAGCCCAACTTGTTATGAAGATTGCTAATCTCCAAACTCTTAGAAAGAAGACTGGATTCTGCCACCTCCAGACTGGAACACAGTTTCTCAATAACAGCCTTGTTGCTCTCAGTTTCCCTGATTAATTCAAGCTTCCTCTCCTCCAGAGCTCTGATGGCACCTTCGAGAGTGCTCTTCTCCACACACAGGCTCTTATTCTCTTTCCTTAGTTCATCATTTTCTGCTTCTTTTACCCTTAGCTCCTTGACAATCAAGTCTTTCTCACCACTTGTTTCTCCCAACTGTTGTGTCACCTGTTTGTTTTCACAAAAGACCTGGAGGAAACCACAAGGGCATACAGGATGTCAGTAACCAGAAAGGCGAGATTGGTCAGGGTGACTCTCTGCATAGGAAAGATCTTGAGAGTGACTTCTGAGGTTGTGGTTTGTAAGAGATAATGGGATTGGTTGGTGACATATGAATTACCTCCTTGAGCTTTGCAGAGGAGGCAGAAAGCTTGTCCTCCATAGTCCATAGTTGTCTCTCAGTCTCTCGCTTCCTTGCCTTGGATTCTTCTTGCAGATTTTCTAGTTCCACTTGAAGAGAATCTCTGCCAATGGTCAACCTTTCCAATTCTCCAGCTCTCTCATTCAATTCCGACATCAACAAATGCATGCGCTGCTCCATACTGGCTTGCAATTCTCGTTGCTCTTGCAATCTCTTTTCCAGAGAAGCAACCTGCACGGTTTGACTATTTGCAGTTTCAGCACTTCCCCTGAACAGAAACTCCAACTCATGCAGCCTCTCCTTGAGCTTTTCCAAGGAGGCATCCTTGGCTGCAACTGCAGCAGTGAATGACTCATTCAATAATGCAGCTTCCTTCTTCAATTTTTTCACCTCCATCCTTTCAGCCGCCAACTTTCCATTTGATTCCTCTGCGAGAAAACACTGCTCAGCCATTTGCTGCTCACAAAGTGCACATCGAGCTTCTAACTTGAGTACCACATCCCTATTTCTCTCCAAGTCAAATCGTAGCTCCTTCAATTCCTTGTCTTGCTCTTTCACCTGCACGTCAAATTGCTTGACACTTATGGCTAAAGTCTCCTTCTCAACATGCCATGCTTTCTGTTCATTCCTGAGTTGCAACATCAGCACTTCGTGGGCTTTCTCCAATTCCTTCCGGTCCGATTCGTGGTGATCCACCAGCTGCTGGAGGGCTCTATATTGAGATTGCAAGTGGAGGTATTTCTCCTCTTGCTTCTTGGAGTCCATGAGTGTTTGCTCCAAATTGTCACTGTGTGCAGCCTTCAATTCCCGGATTTTCTCATTTTGCCTGCCCAGAGCTTCCAGCAATGAGGCTCTCTCTGCCACGCTGCTTTCTTTCAGAGTTTCCAAAGCCTGAGTTGCAGCTTCTGACTCCCCGCGAGCCTGCATCAATTGCTCTTGCAGTGATGTCGCCTGACTTTCTGCCTCTGCACGGCGGTTTTGTGCATCATCAAGCAGTGCCCGGACTCTATCTACCTCAGTCTCCCGTTCCTTCAAAATTTGTTCCCTGTCTGCCAGACTCTCGTTGGCTAGCTCCAAGATACGCAGAACGTTGTTCAACTCTTCCAAGTGCTTCTGCTGAAGCTCTGCGTTTGAGACTCTCAAATGCTCGCATAGAGATCCTGCCCTGTCCAGCTCAATCTCAAGCTCCTTCACTTTGACATCCTTGGAGACCGAGCTTGCTTGAGCGTCATTCAGACTTCTAAGTACCCGTTCCCTTTCTTCGTGCCGCTCCATTTCCTTTCTCCTTGCTGTCTCAACACTTCTCCTTTTGGCCTCCTCTAGCGCCAGAATTTGTCCATTGCGTATTCCTAAAGCTTGCTCTAATTCCTCGTGGCTGCTTTTGAAACTCTGAAATTCGACCTCCATAAGTTTGAGTTCTTGATACTCTTGCTCAAATTCTGCATGTCTGACTTGCATCTCCACTATTTGTCTTTCCTTTGCTGAAGCGGCGTCTCTGAGGAACCCTATTTCTGTACTCGTCTTCTCCCTCAAGCTCTCAATGGCAGATTGTGCTACTTCAAACTCAGTTGCAACATGCTCCATCCCTGCTTGCGCCTCAGCCACCTCGACCTCTAACACCTTCCGGCGACTTTCCTCGTGAGCAAGTGCTTGATGAAGCAATTGCAGTTGAGAGCGAAGCTCTTCGGCAAGTCTCTCCTTGAACAGCAGACTGTCTTGCAACGAATCAATCTCCCTCAACATGCCTGCCCTCTCCATTTCCCACTCATTTTTGCTCTCTTGGAAATTTTCCCGTAACTGTGAGTGAGCTTCCTCCAACGACTGAAATTGTTCATTCCGCCATTTTGCCTTCTCTTGCAGCTTGTCGTGACCTTCTTCTACCTTCAACAAATGCTCTTCCCTTTGCTTGTACTCTTTCAAGGCACATTCCGCAATCACTCTCTGTGTGGTCTCCTGTTTGAGAGCGTTTTCTGTTCCGATCAACCTCATCTTCAACACATCGGCTTGTTCCTTCGTTTCGGATAGAGAGATAGCCCTAGCTGCGAAGCTGTCAAGCTCTGATTGCACCTGGAGACAATTTGGCATTTTGAAGTGGACAGATCTTAGTGAAGAACAGTGTTGTTACCATGTGTGTTTGAAGTGGAAAGCCGTTGCTGAATCAAAGCTAATATCTGATCTGTACAGAGACTAGACATTGCTCTCAACATTAGAATGCCCACAGACTGCGCAAACGGCCAGAAAAGCGCAGAGACTAGTGACAGATATATAAATACCTGAAGGGCCTTTAAAACTTTTGAGCATATGAAATATCCATACCTGCACCAACACACCGCATGCTTTCTCATAAAAGAACCTCTTCTACCTGTAACTAAGAAGATGCAAAGGATTTATGACGTGGGTTCTGTACCTGCTTCAATGAAGCAGATTTAACGTTTGCCTCCGCCTCAGCCACCGCACACCGTCCCTCCAATTGCTTCGCTTGGGCCTTTACCCTTACCAGCTCATGCACCATCTCCCTGAGCTTTGCTTCTTGTTCCCCGCATTTAGCCTGAGTAGCCTCTAAAGCATTGATGACTTCCTCTCTCTCTTGTACTCCTTGCGTTTGCTTGCCCGCGTGAGAAACACGAAGCTTCTCATGTGCCTCTCGTAGAGACATCAGTTGTTTGTCTTTATCGCTTAGCTTTCGCATTGCAAGCTGGTAGCTTTGTTCCATCTCTTCAAATTCATACGCTCTTCTTCTGGCCTCCTCTAAGTGGTTCTGCAGTGTTCACCATCATCTCATTAGCTATTAATCATGCCCCCAAATACGTCAGATAACTCAGAACTCTAAAAATAAAAAATGCAACTTCATTGTCTGATAGCCGTCAGTTCTCTTTCAGTGATTTGTGTGTACTAATCAGGCAAACCATGAGACATTCTCTACGCTGTATGTGTTAAGATAGACCCTTCGGCTCTGTGCACTCCTACTCTTTCTGTGTTACACTCAATCTATGTCGGATTTCCATGGTTTATTTGCAGTCCTATCTTACCTCAATTGTCTTCTTTTGTGCTTCCAACTTTCGAGAAAGATCATTCAACGCCCGCCGCTGTTTCTCTGAAGTCTCGTCCTTGATCTTGTTCGCTCCTTCCAGGTCTTCAATAGTCAACCGAGCATCCTCAAGCTCTGCCTGCATCTGGCCTCTCTGCAAGCTACCCCTCTCCTTCTCTCTTTCTGCCTCTTTGGACCTACTCTGCACACGATCCACACCTGCCCTGGTCCCACCAAGGTCTCTCTCTAGCTGATGAATACGCGCCTCCTTTTCCATCACAGCCATATTTGCAGTATCCAGTTCAGAGAGAAGCCTGCCCCTCTCGATCTGCCATTGCTTCTCCTTCTTCAGTGCAGATTTACTGGTCCTGTTCTCTTGTGCCATCTGCTGCACTTGTTGCTGTAGTATCTGTGTGGAGTTTTCGAGCTCCAGGTATTGTTGCTCTTTGAAAGCAAGCTGAGCCAGCAGGTGCTCCAGGGAAGCACCCTCAACAGTTTTTAGATGAGATCCAAAATTATCAGGCACTCCATTTCCAGGATGAAAACGAGGGGTCTTCACTTCTTCTGGGCATGTCGGAATATGCATTGGTGGAGCTGGTAACATGTTTGAATCCAGCCCAGATACCTGAAGACACATAGGATGGCAAAGCCAATGTTAGTGACGTAGAGGCGTCAGAATGGATTTGATTGTTTCTTGACCTCTAACAATCAAAGACGTTCTCTGGAACATTTGTAGACCGCCAATTTGCCGAATTCGTGCATGCAATCAAGAGTCTCTACCGTGGGCTGCCTGCCAAATTCGGACCATAACACCTGGCCATCAGAGGAAGCACCTAAAACAGCCCCATGGTTTGGTTAATGCATCGTTAAAAGACTTCGTAGTAAAGCTACAAGTAAGTAACTGTGAAGCCGATTAAGTGGAAGAGCTTAGTTCCTACACAGCCTTGGATTCCAATGTGACCAATGTCGAAATGCAGTAGATATACCTTCAGGAGATCTGTAGGCAGGCTGGAGGATGAAGAATTGGCCTGGCCCACGACAACGGCTCTTTTGGCTTCCTCCATCTCAAGAATTCCCTCGTGTGTTTTACCCTAGCGCGAGCGGACACTTCCCTTCACTTGTCTTGGGCGAGCGGAATTTCCACCCATGACAATTCTTGATCCTCAGAGACGAGGACGGAAGTGATCGGAACAAAAACCGGCGGGATACAAAATCGCTATGAGTGGGGGATACCGATACAAAGAAACAGAGGCAGGGAACTTTGGGATAGCGAATGAATCACTGAGTCATTCCATAGAGGAAAAAAGATAGCGCGCTTCTGAGAAAGAGTGAGTAGCCCAGAAGTAGAAACATTCCCAAACAAGAGAGAGGAGAGCTTCCACGAATCAAAACATCGCCTACATAACCTCTACAATTCCATACGAAAGAGATGAACTCGCCGGGTTCAGAGACGGATATACAGATACGAATCCCTCGTACGTTTCTCAACCCTCTCGTCAGACACGAGCGAACCACCGCCACTGGAACGTTTGGAAAAAGGGGGGAATACGTTTGAATGTCCATGCCACCCATCACACATCATCCATCATATCATGACACGATGGCCTCCAACATCGCTCATTGGTCGACTTTTGCCACGTCGATATTCTCTTTTCCAACGGCTCCAAAACTCGTGCAAATTTGGATTTATCTCATCCATCCATGCTATGTTGATGTTCAGTATCGGATGGATGTCGTTGAATATATGTATATATAACTTACTCATAAACTTGCAATAGAGTGGCGCCACAGTAAAAATGTGTAGGTATGATTTTACTCCCAGGATCTTTACGTGAAAGTTCAAACTCAGGCTCCCGGCCTCGGTACTTTCCACCCGGTGGAAGGCCCTGTGGGTGCACTATTCTTATCCATTGGATAAATAACACTCCATGATGCTCGAAATCCGCCTAGGGTACAGATTCTTCTTTCCTCAGCCTCTTGCCAGGTTTTGGGATTGTAGCAGGCGCGAGCGGGAGCTAAGCTAGATAGATGGAATCTAACTATAGAGGACGTCGAGATTCCTCGTTGGGACCGTGTAACACTCATAGAAGCACTCTTTCAACCCTCGTTCACTCAGCACATCATACACGTGTATATACTTTCTGAACATTGTAAAATATCGCCTCTTTCCCTCTGTCGAGGTTCCTTTTATAAAGCCACGGATCCACCTATACGTCGTGACATATAGTCGTGGCCGTACAATGCAAGTATAGAGGGTATAGAACTCTTCACTGGTACCTCCACATGGCTAGGGTATAAGTCCTCGAACACTCTGGACAACGTGCCACTCACTGCCACATGGTTGTGATGGTTGTAGAGCACCTGTTGTCGTGTTAAGTCTGAAATGCCTGCCAGCATGTCACCGTGTTGGCAGTTATGGAGTAGTGCCTTATGTAGTGAATCCGCCATGACTGTCATTCAGAGGCCACATTCCATCATGGGTTGAAGTCAAGAAAGTTAGGAGTGTCATGCAATAGGGCTCTCCAAACCTGAATACCTGAACCTCATGAAATGGTGCAGCTGCAGTAGAACAATCAGGGCTTTGAAGATCAAAGTACTGTAGAGAAAAGAGTAGATAAACCAGACGCACGTTACAGAGGCCAAATGGCACATGGATTCATATTGAAACATCCCCATTCTACATACAAAGACTGTTTTTTTCTTGGACTGCTTAGTGAGGGGTACTTGCCACAATCCAGAAGCGAGGTCGAGCTTGGAAAATGTCTTAGCACCATGCAGGATGTCCAACATTCCATTGATGCAAGGCAGCGGATACACATCATTCTTTGTTATGGCATTCAGTCTCCTGAAATCAACACAGAACCGAGTACTACCATCTTTCTTGCCAGTGAGAACAATGGGGCTGGCCCAAGGTGATATTGAAGGACGTATGACACCAAAGTCCAGCATACGCTTAACCTCTTCTTGAATTCTGGATCTCTCTTTGGCACTCTCACGATAAGCATATTACTTAATTGGCTTGCCATCACTCTCAATGTTGTGTTCTATAAGTGTGGTCCTACCAAAGTCCGTGGGGCCTCTGCTAAACACATCGGCATTTTTTTTTTATGACTTCCTTAAGCCTGATCATCTATTCTTCCTTTAGGTCGACAACCAACATGTAGCCAAGTGGTAATGGGCACATACCACGTTGGATGTGGTTGTGGGTTCAAACCACGGTTTGGTGTGTCATGAAGGTGTTCACCTTTTAGCTGGAAGGCAGTAGCCCTTGTGGTGAAGAGACACCATAAGTTACGCTCCCTTCGGGAGGCTTCATACTTTTTTCCTTTAGGTCTCCTACCTTTATGGTCTGCATGATTTTCAGCAGGGCGTTCTTCATCACAATTACTATCAGGATGATTAAGCTGTGGAGGTGCAGAATACCTGGCAAAGGCGACCAAGGCCTCAACTTTGTTGTTGACCAGACCCATTTCCTATAATGTAAAATCCTCTTGTATCTCCAAGATATCATTGATGGTTGTGGCAGATACTCGAGCCAAAACATGTCATTTCCTCACAGTGATAGGCAACCTTTCAGGGTTAGCAACCAAGAACTTCAACTCCCCTTTGAACCCCCGATCCACCACCAAAGAGGCTATCATGCAGTGTTTTTGTAATGACAACTCTGCCAACCTTGGGTTTCTAGGAAGTAGCCCTTTAAACATAAGAAGGTCTGCCCAGTATGAACCACAATTTGTGACATGGCAGGAATGGTTTACCTCTGTTTGATTATGGTGAAGCTGTTGTTGTAGCTAGCTTAGTCACCCAACCCGAGTCAGCCCTTCTCTGAAATGTTTGGCAGGAAAGACAACGAGGTCAGCACGATCTACTCTGTTGTCTACCACATTCATGACATGAAGGATATCCACACGTGTCATTAGTTGGTCAAGGGTAAGGGTGGAACAAAATTGCAATGCACATGCAACAATAGTGAGCCAGGGGCCTTACACAAAGTATTTTCACCAACTGTGATTGACCAGATGTGCATGGGTGTGAAAGATGTGAGCCCCATTGCAGTCGTCAAATACGAGCTATTCGGGTACTCCAAGTTGCTGCCAAGTTAGACGTCTGCGATTAAACAACAATTGCTTGATGTCAGTGATGGGTAGCTGCTCACGCTCCTACCATCTCTGGGTTGGATGAGCCAAGTGGGCATTCAAAAGACTGTAAGGTGTCTGCCAGACGGACTGCTTCGAATGACTGAGGTGAACACATCATGAACAAACTGACAGAGCAACTTCCAAATTTTCCACAATATGTGAGCCCTAAGGCATGCCTAGACTGACAGATTGACCAAACCTCCGCATCCTGAATATTGAGCAAAGGCAATAAGAATGAGGGAGAAGAGAGAGTCTTCCAGGAAGCATAGAAAGAAAAGACCAGCCTCCATGTCCTCTCTGCAATCGTGCAACCCATAAAACAACATTTACATCTACAATGTATTTCTTTTTCTTGAGCATGTACATCTTCTTCTTATCCCATTTTAGGTTTTTCCTTTTTCTTCTTTGCACTACAGGCTTGTTTTTGTAGCCTGTAAAACATGATAGGGATTTCATGAAGTTGAATAATGACTTAGATAATGTGGGAAAAACGTGATGGGTCTTTGTTAAATATTGTTTGGTGCATAATACATGGGAATGACGATGATGTGGCATCTCACAAAACTCAAGAGTTGTGATGGCTCACATTTATGCTACACCACTTTCTCCCTGACAGATGAAATCTTGGAATAGCCTTGTAGTTAAGAAGAGAGCTGTTGACCCGATACTATACTATGCTATAGCTATACCATTGAAAATACATTTATTTCTTTTTACCGTTTAGGCTGCTTGGCGACCTAGAAATGATGATATGAAAGAGGCGGTATTCTACAGTGTTCAGAAAGTGTATACATGTGTACGATGTGCTGAGTGCACGAGGGTTGAAAGAGTGCTTCTGTGAGTGTTGGATGGTCCCAATGAGGAATCCCGATGTTCTCTACAGCTGGATTTTATCTACCTAGCTTAGCCCCCCTCATGCCTGCTACAATCCCCAAAACCTGCCAACTGATTGAGGAAAGGAGAATCTATACCCTAGGTGGATTTTGTGGTGGAGATGGAGGTTTAACAGATGTCTAGGTTTTCAATCCTGATGGCGACCCTCTCGAGCTGTGTTTCACCCTTCCTCGCGGCTTCTTCCTTCGTCGCTCTCAGCTTTCATGGCGTCTCTCTCCCGCTCCTCTTCTGGTGACGGCACCAGTTCTTTGCACCCCAAGGTGTTGCGCCAATTTGGGCCTTTAAATCGGATTATGCGTCCCACCTCGCCTATGTTTGCAGCTGACACAGATTATGACCCTTGTCCTTTTGAAGAGTACGAGGACTTGTGGGAAGAAGAAACCCTACCATGAGACTTTGACCCGGTGGTGCTCGTTCCGGAAGAGGTATTAGCTCAAGAGGTTTACGAGCGGCGCACGGAACAGATGCTCATGCTACTCGCACAACAATCCCCTGAAGAAACAGCTCGTCGCTTCTAAGTCCTATTCAATGTTTATAGGGATCTGTTGACTGAGGGGAGGAGGACATGGGCTATGCTTGTTAAAGCTTTTTGACGTAGATGTTCGGAGAGAGGGAAGCAACAACTTCTTTTGGCGATCGATGTCTCCTCGGACTGTTGTCACAACGACCTCCCCAAGATTTGGAAATCCATTGCCAGAAACTTGGGATGCTGAAATTGATTAGAGGCATAGAAAATCTCGTGATTTGCTTAAGTCACGTTTAGACTTTGGAGAGTAGATAGCAGCTACTACAGCTAGTACTTTATGATGTTTAGACTTGCGTAGTTGCGGGCTTTGTTGTTTCCTCTGTAGCTCTCTTGCGGTCCCTTCTCTCTTCTCTTCTCTTTTCTTCTCTACTTTTCCCATACTTGTTTCCTTCTAGTTCTGATCTATAATTCACTTCTCATCCGTGAGCTGTGGATTGTTTGTTTGGTCTGTTGGTCACGGGGTGGTGATAACGGCTAAGTATAACAGCTACGAGGGCCGGGCAGCGAGAGTCACGGGCAGAAAAGGCTAAGTGCGCAGCACTTAGCAAATGGAAGTGAAGAATGGTTGTCTCGTCTAGTTTTATTGATTACTCTAATCCCAATCAGAAAAGTTTGCTACACTAGTTATATTTTCAGGGCAGGATGTTCAAATTATGAATATTGTCATATGATCATAGAAGCAGTAGAGTACTGGATACCCAAAGACTTGTTACAAGTCAGATACACTAAGAAAGACAAATGGTATTATTGTGCCCATTAAAAGATTGGTGATCAATCAGTAAAGGAAAATTAAGTCGTGATACGGATTCTGGCAAGATGGTGTAAGTCTTAGAGAAAGGGTAGAGACCACTATAATTTTCTTTACTGACATACCAAGGCTTATTAAAGGGTGCTGAAAAGGAATTATGTATATGATGTGGGAATGAATGAGGAAAATAAGGAAAAAGCTAAGCACAGAGCTGAAAGAATAGAGAAATATGCTGCAGAAAGGGAAGCTCGGTTGAGAAAAGAGTTCCCGGAATTACAAAACTTGAATATTATTCAAGGAGAGGCATCAAGACAAACTGACAGTGATAAACTAGAAGATCAGGAAATCGGATCTCTGGAAAGTGAGAACACTACTCCAGAAGGAGTTTCAAGTAATGCACTTGGCGAATGGTTACCACAAGAAAGATCTGGAAGACCTTCTACAGTAACAAGTCCAAATCGAGGTTTTGCTGAAATATTGGAAGAAAAATTTGAGAATATTCTGAATGAAGAAGGTGAGAGAAGTGAAACTACTTCTCCAGAAAGATAACCAGAACTGCACTTAAAGCTTTTAAAGATTCATTAAGCTTAGTAGGGATAACAGTTGGAAGACGGCTATCATTGGGACAAGAACCTCATATGAATCATTGTTTGAAAGACAAACACCAACAACACCACTAGTCTTGACAATCCCAACACCAACACAGCCAGCAGGAGCGGGACCATTTCAGTTTGGACAGCCGGTTGCACCAGCAGCAACAGTTGTACCAGCAGCACCAATGGCTTTAGTAGCAAGCAAAACCAGACCGCCGTTTCCTTTATGTGATGGGAAATCTGACCCGGATATCCATCTCAATCAATTTGAGAACATGTGCACCATTTACAATGAAGCAACAGACTATGAAAAGATTCGATTATTTCCTTGTTCAATGGCCAGAAAAGGCATTGAATGGTTGGCAACCTTTCCAGCCAATCACTTTGCAAATTGGGCGGATATGAGGGCCGCATTCCAAGAACGATATAGATCCAACAAATCCACGTCTGAAATCTTCACAGGATTACAGAACCTGAGACAGAAAAAGAAAGAATTGGTAGTTGACTACCTGGAGAGAATGAAGACTCTGATCAAGAAGCTATCTCAAGGGAGCACCGAATCGGCTAAGCACACAATCGAAGAATGCATACGCAGCCCCCTCACTAGCCTTGTCAGGCAATGGAACCAACTCAATCCACTTGGAGAAGTGCTCCACCATCACCAACACGTATCTGTGGTGGCACATTGTCAGTGATAACGGTCCTGCAAAGTCAAGACTCCATTGGTAGCCTAATCCTATGATGGGTAAAGGATGCAGCTGTGATGTAGGGGCGTTGAATGAAGCGCACATCCTGTCACACACCATGAATAGCATGGCTTTACTTCAAAGTTCATCTCATCATAGCATAAGTACACATCGAATCACTCTGAGTTCACTGGATACACACTGATCACCAATACCTTCTAAGTTGCGTGCAACCCTTTTATACTATGCTCGAAAGAGCCATTACAGCCTGTAGTCGTTAGTGACCGTTGCCTAACTGCCTACGCAACCTAAAGGGTTTGCCAAAAAGTGGCTCGTGATAGTGGTCATGACTTGTGTGCCATAGTGGTACACGGTCCACGGCCCTTCACTACTTCTTCTATTAGTAAAGCCTATGCTACCGTGGCCGTGTGATATCGTGGTTCACGGCCCACGGCTGCTACACTACCCACTACTGCTCCCGTGGTAGTGTACCCTTGTAATGGATAGCAACGCTATCACATACACCAGTGTTGGCAACCAACTAGCTCTTCCTTTACAGGCCACTTGATAAATCTTTATCACTCCTTTTTCCAGACCCCACTCTGAATCAGCATCATGCACTCTCTTGAGAATATTTTCCTTACAACTGTCTGGCAATTCTAAGAACCTTTGGAAGAATTGTTTTCCAGACAATCTTTCTTTCTTAGTTTCACAAGGATCCACCATGATCCCAACAGATGTCTGTCACATCTGGTTGCTCTTGACTCAGTTCCCCAGTATGGTCGCCAAATGTTGAGCGGCTTTTACTCACCCATCCCTTCGCTATCCGAGGTGGAAACTCCAAGATAGAAGAGTTGGATATCTCTAAGTACTCATCCCGCTCAGAACAATCAGTCATGACCTACAACTAGTGTATCATGGGGGTGCTTCCCTATATCGGTTCCTTCTTGCATTCATGTTTAGTAAGGTACCTTACTACCTAAGTTTAAGTATCAGATTGCTTCTGCAATCTATCATGTTCCATCTACTTAAGCATTCATTCCACAGCTTTACTCAGGTCTCTCTACACAGTGTGAGTATGGAATAGGAATCAGATTAATATCTATCATGTATCAGGCCGAAGCCATGGTGTCTCTATTCTGCCCTACAGTACATCTTTATAGCTTGCATGTATCAAGCATCATCAGATCGTCTCTCCTCCTCCACCGTGCTCTCCATCCCTGTGCTCAAGATCGTGCTTCTCTCCCTGATGCCATAAGTGCTCCCCCAGAAGTGATCCAAGAAGTGATCCCCTCTATGTAGCTACTCTGCATAATGTATCTGCAAGCTCTTCTAACCGCCTAACTAACTAATTGTCAGCCAAGACAGTAGTAAGTACTGCCATTCCCTACGATGGTGACGTTCCCGCACTCATGTTCCCTGCCAGTGATAACTGCTCCCTGTGTCAAGTTGTGACCTATGTGACGCTATGACGGGCTTGTCGAGCGGCTTTTACTCACCCATCCCTTAGCTATCTGAGGTAGAAACTCCAAGATAGAAGAGTTGGAAATCTTTAAGCACTCAGCCCGCTCAGAACAATCAGTCATGACCTACAACTAGTGTATCATGGGGGTGCTTCCTATTTGTATTCCTTCTCGCATTCATCTTAGCAAGTTACCTTATTGTCGATGATTAAGTATCAGATTGCTTCTGCAATCTTCCATGTTCCATCTATCCAAACATTCATTCCACAACTTCACTCAGGTCTCTCTACACAGTGTGAGTATGAAATATGTATCAGATTAATATCTATCAAGTATCAGGCCGAAGCCATGGTGTCTCTAATCTGCTCTACAGTGCATCTCTACAACTTGCTTGAATCAAGCATCATCTCATCGTAATCTCCATTCCTGTGTTCCACGATCGTGCTATCCCAAGAAGTGATGTCCAAGCAATGCCCTCCCAAGAAGTGATCCCCTCCATGTCGCTGCTTTGCCTATTCTATCTACAAGCTGTTCTAACCGCCTAACTAACTAACTGTCATCCAAGACAAAATGCACGTTTCCTCTGCAGATGTCGTTCCCACATAGTCGTTCCCTGCCAACGATAACCGTTTCATGTGTATGTTGTGATGGGCTGTGCCAAGCTGTGTCGAGCTGTGACTGTGTCAAGCTGTGACTGGCTGTGTCGGGCTGTGACTGACTGTGTGAGGTTGCGTCAGACTGTGTTAGGCTGTGTCAGGTTTTTAGTTATCATTCCTGACGTGACGTGGCGCTGACACGTCGGCCGTCATGTTCGACGTGCGTCACGTCACGTCGAATCCGGACGTTTATCCATATAATTTTTCTTACATTTGACTTTTACGATTTACTTCTACCCTTTGTAATGACATGGCAGCCACGGTGTAAAACAAACGTGGCCAATTATTAATATTTATTAATTTAAAAAAAAATGTCCGCCTATATTGGCGGTTGCATGTAATTTATTATTTAAAAATAAAAACGACCGCCCATATTGGCGGTCGCTTGTAATTTAATATTTTGTTAAATTAAGCGACCGCCTATATTGGCGGTCGACGGTAATTTATTTATTTATAAATGAAGCGACCGCCCATATTGGCAGTCACCGGTAATTTATTTATTTTTAAATGAAGCGACCGCCCATATTGGCGGTCACTTGTATTTTATTATATTTTAAAATAAGCGACCGCCTATATTGGCAGTTTATTATGTTTTAAATGAAGCGACCGTCCAGATTGGCGGTCGCTCGCACTTTATCATATTATTATTATTCACTTAACATATATTTTTAAATGAAGCGACCGCCATTTAGCGGCGGTCGCTTATTTATATTTTGATCGCCAAATTAAGCGACCGCCATGCGGGGTTCGCGTGTTTTTTTTTTTCTTAGAAATCCAGGGACCCGCTGTGTGGCGTTTTGTTTTTAATTTTTTAATCATGAAGCGGCGCCTGGCCAGCCACGTGACGAGGTGCCACGTCAGGAAAAACGAAACAAATGGGATGGGGGGAGGTGGTTTTGTACCCTTGACCTCTCCCATGTGGGTGCGCATGGTGAGGTGCGACTGGCCAGTCGCGCCGCGCTGACACGTGGCGAGGCGTCACTGGCCTGTCGCGCCTTTTCAAGCATAATGCCATTTTTTTTGGGGGGGCGGCTGGTTGCTTGGCACTGCCAACGAGAGGTGCAAAGGTGATTATTTGGGGGGGGGGGAGGTTTTGTCGGTTTTGTATTGGTCAATCCCACACACTTGTTCACGGTTCAATCATCGTATCACCATTTACCGTTTTCAGATCTCCGATGGTCTGTTTTTTTGCAGAAAACTACGAAGACACTATCCACACGCGTTCATTGCCGTTTTCTGAGGGTTTGGACCCTGTAGTGGGCAAAGGTTTATACAATGTTGGGGGTTGTGAATTCAAGTTCTAGGGCGGGGTCGTTTGGGGGTCGGAGGAAGAGAAAACGTGCCCACGAGCGGGATAGCCAGGTCAACAAGCCAGACTACCCGAGATCGAATGCCTTGGATAGGGTGAAAGAAGTGTTAGTGGATTATTTCAAGGGTAGGGACATGATGAGGCTAGAGAGTGCTTATGTCAGGCATGGATGAGAGGGGTTTCAGATTTTTCAGCAAAATATGGAGAGGAAAATGACAAACGCTTTGGCGGGGGCTAAGTGGACGGCGGACAAGGACAAGCCGAAGTTCAATCGGTGGATCCAAAGCAGGGCAAAAGACGCCACGTGGAATTTGAGGCAGCTAATGAAGACATAGAAGGGTAGAGCAACCGAGGGTCGAGTACCCTCTGCCGAAGCTGAGTTAATGCGGCGTGTTGAGTATTGGGCTTGTTCGGCAAGTCAGAATTCACATCGCCGGACTAGGATTGTCCCTTGGAAGGCGGGGTCATCGGGCGGGGGAGGCACAACTGGTCTTTATTACCTGAACTCTATTGCGAAGGTGGTAAAGATTGGCCCTTACAAAGAAGGAGGTTATGCTAAGGTCCGTCAGTGTAGGATTGTTGGCGATTCTAGAATACCGGAGCGTTGGGAGCTAGCGGGAAAAAAACCCAAGTCCAAAAATCCAGAAAAGGCGTTGAGACAACATAACGACGAGTGTTTGACAGTGAAGTTCCAGCATCCGGGTGTTATCTCATATTTTGCTGTGAATGCACGTGAGGTAGAGGGTTACACTCGCTGGTGGAATGGGGGGACAATACGCGACATGATGAAGCTTAACAGAAAATGAGGCAACGATTTGGACAACAGGGTGATTTTGGAACAAAGGGGAACGGAAGCAAAGTTCCAGGAATGCGATCGCTTGCTTCGTTTCCGGAAAGTGCGCAGTAAACTTGCATGGGCATTGGTGTGCATCATGGATGCTGTCCACAAGAACGGTGTCCTGCACAACGACTTGTCCCCCGACAACATCTTATTGCATTTTCAGATGGCACCGATGAGATCAAGATTGGGGTGTGTGATTGGGGCTTAGCCACCCCATTGGGCATACGCAAAGCCTCGTCGTACCAGTTTGAAAACCAAGACAAGCTGGACCTGGAACTCGCGAAAAGATGGTGGGTGGAAAAAGATATTGCATCGGTTTTCAATGCGAATGCCACGCCCCCCCCCCCAAGGACATGACGTCGGAGGCCTTTGCCGTTGGGAAGATAGCGGTACGAATAAATGACGACGTTCATTATGATCAAAGTATGTTCGAGGACCAATTTACGGGAGGTTGTTGACATTCAATGCTACAAAGGTTGTACGACAACAACAAGAATGAGAGAGTCACATTAGCCCATGTAGTACTTCGGTTCATGGGCAAGCCATTCAATTGGCCTGAGCCGAAAGACGTATATAGGACGGAGTAGACCATAGTCTCGTAGATATGAGATTTGTGGCGGTGTACAATGGTTCTTTTATGAAGACATAACTCAATTTTGATCGTGCATGTAATAAATAAAGTCCCATTGTAAATATTGCATTGCATATGCTCGACCCTGACACATGTCATCGCAACATAAATGGTTTGTGTACTGGCTCACTGTTTATATTTGTAATGTTCCAAGGTTTCGGATAGGGTAATGAGAAAATGATGTATTAGTTCCGTAGGAGTTAGACAACAAACGACTCACATCTCATTCAACTGTGCGACACTACCATGAGAGGCATGGATCGGAAATTAATAGGTGCACATGCGACCTCCGAACGTTTGATACTAGGTCCAGCGAATGGTCTACTTGAACGTCCAGAGGTCGCATGTACACCTATTACTTTTTGATCCATGTCACTCATGGTAGTGTCGCACAGTTGAATGAGATATGGAACGTTTGTTGTCTAACTCCTATGGAGCCAATATATCATTTTCTCAGTACCCTGTCAGAAACATTGAAACATTCAAAGTTACAAACAGTGCCACAATACACGGCCGATTTTGTTGAAATGACATCTGTGAGGTTCGAGCGTATGCAATTTATTATTTATAACGGAACTTTATTTATTCGGGGGACCAGTACTGCTGCTGGAGCGCAAATGATGGTGCGAGTTCTCTATTGATTAGAGCTGTCACAACCAATGTCAACAATTATATTTATGGTAAGGTGTTTCATGCTATTGTTGTTCCTCTAGCTGAATTCTGTAGTATTCTTTTTGCTATTCCCATGCCAACGTCATCTGAGACTGTCATATTCAAACAGACGTATCAGCCACCCTGGCCAGCTTGCAGGCTGCAGTCATGACCCACCATAAATTGAATGGATTGGAGATTTTGTGCGAAGTTCCTGGTTTCATGTCCGTGGTGGCTGATACGGAATTCGGAATATGGCAGTTGCAGTGGACCTGATGTTGTTGGCATGGGAGTAGCAAAACGATTCCTAAATAATTCAGCTACATGAACATCGGTAGTATGAAACACCTTGCAGTACATATAATTCTTGAGATTGTTTGCACGGATTATTTATGTTTGTACTTTCAAGTGACGAACATTTCCGCCATGGTGCGGAAGATGTGCATTGGCCACATTAAACGGTTGATGTGATACCATTTCACAAATGTATCACATCGCATTTGTGAAAATGTATCACATGAACCGTTCCATGTGGTCTATGGGAGTCTCCGATGGGTACGAGATCAATGTGGCCTACGATATCTGCTTCCATCAACAAACATGTGATCATTTCAGAAGCGCTAGAACTTTGAAGCGACGATGGGCAAGCCCAGTGTGGAAGCAATATTCCAATGTCTTTGGATTTGGACATGACCTCTGAGCAGAACACTTCATCTTCCCGTCAGGATGCCCCGATTAGTACCCAAGGCGACTCTTGTGAGGCTTCGGGTGTCCTTGGACAAGTGGGTTGTGCCGGAGCACTATCTCTTTGTACCCCTACACTTCAACGGAGTCGAGGATTACGACAGCCATCCATGCAGAAAGGTCTTAACTTGTCTGCGAAAAGACAGTTGGATAAAAAATGGGCGCAGTTTTTTTTCGAGGCCAACATATCATTTAATGTGGTAAGGCTTCCGACATTTCTTTCTGCCGTTAGAGCAACCTCGGAGTCCAAATCCACGTACGTGCCTCCGACTTATCACAATCTCCGCACATGATTGCTAGAAGACGTCATGAACAAGCTTACCCAAAAGGTCAACGATAGGACGGGCGAGTGCATCAGAAAATATGGAAGCACTATATGTGCCGATGGTTGGAGTTCTGTTACAAACATACCGTTGTTCAATGTCATGCTCGTATGTCCAACTGGGAAACAATTCTTTGGATAGGTCGACACTAGCGACGAGAAGAAAGATGGACATTATCAATGCCAACTATTGACGGATTTCATCAAACAGGTCGGAAGTGATAGAATCGTGCAAATATGCACAGACAATGCCGCAGAATCCCCCCCCTTCATTCCTCGGGCCACGTGCAGGGCGAATCTTCTAGAAACGACCGCCAACTTGGCGGTCGCTCCATTTTTCGAAAAATAAAAAAATAAGCGACCGCCAGAACTGGCGGTCGCTCCATTTTCCGGATAAATAAAAAAACTGCGACTGCCAGAACTAGCAGTTGCTCCATTTTCCGGACAAAAAAAGAAAAAAAAGAAAAAAAAAAAAAACGACCGCAAGAACTGGCGATCGCTCCATTTTTTGAAAATAAAATAAATCAACCGCCAACATAGGCGGTTGCTATATTTACGGAGACATTAACAATTGAAGCGACCGCCAGTAATGGCGGTCGCTTCATTTTCTAAACAATTAAAATGAAAGCGACCGCTAGTCATGGCGGTTGCTCCATTTCCAACAAAATTTTAATAAAAGTGACCGCCAGTAGTGGCGGTCGCTCGATTTACTAAAGATAAAACAATTGCGGCGACCGCCTGTAATGGTGGTCGCTCCATTTTCCTCCAAAATATAGAGAAACGACCACCTGTAATGACGGTCGCTTTATTTTCAATTTTTTTTTAAATAAAAACGACCGTCAGTAATAGCGGTCACTTCATTTTCAATTTCAAAACAATTAAAATAAAAGCGACCGCCACAAATGGCGGTCGCTCCATTTCCAACCAAATTTAAATAAAAGCGACCGCCACTAATGGTCGCTGCAATTACAAAAAACAACAATAGCGGCGACTGCCCCTAATGGCGGTCTCTCGATTTTCCTCCAAAAAACAAAAAAGCGACCGCCAGTAACGGCGGTCGCTTCATTTCCAAAATAATTAAAATAAAAGCGACCGCTAGTAATGGCGGTCGTTTTTTTTCCAAAATAAATCAAATAAAAGCGACCACCATGTATATCCCCCCCCCCAAATTCCTCGCTCCACACGCAGGACAGACCTCGTAGAAGCGACCGCCACCTTCGCGGTCGCCCCATTTAAAAAAAAAAGGGCGACCGCCAGTAATGGCAGTCGCCCCATTTCCAAATAAAAGCGACCGCCAGTAATGGCGATCGCTGCATTTTTTTAAATAACCATTACAGCGACCGCGAGAAATGGCGGTCGCTGCATTTTGTAAAAACAAAAACTGCCACTAATGGAAGTGAGCGACCGACACCTTGGCGGTCGCTCCATTTAAAAACAAAAAAAAAGGGACCGCCACAAATGGCGGTCGTTCCATTTCGCGAAAAAAAAAAAAAAAACGACCGCCAGTAATGGCGGTCGCTGCATTTTAAAATAGAACAATTACAGCGATCCCCAGTAATGGCGGTCGCTGCATTTATAAAAACAAAAAAAAAAATTTAAGCGACCGCCTGTAATGGAAGTGAGGGGAGAATGAGTCGGAGCGTATATGCCCCCCTCCCCCCGCCTCACTCCTCGCTCCATGCGCAGGGCAGATTTCGTAGAAGCGACCGCCACAAATGGCGGTCGCTCCATTTCCAACCAAATTTAAATAAAAGCGACCGCCACTTACAAAAAACAACAATAGCGGCGACCGCCCCTAATGGCGGTCGCTCCATTTTCCTCCAAAGAACAAAAAAGCGACTGCCAGTAAGGGCGGTTGCTTCATTTCCAAAATAATTAAAATAAAAGCGACCGCCATGTATATCCCCCCCCCCCCCCCTCATTCCTCACTCCACGCGCAGGACAGCCCTCACCGCCACCTTCGTGGTCGCTCCATTTAAATAAAAAGACGACCGCTAGTAATGGCGGTCGCTGCATTTTTAAAAATAAGCATTACAGCGACCGCCAGAGTGGCGGTCGGGGAGAATGACTGGGAGCTTATATCCTCCCCCCCCCTCATTCCTCACTCCACGCGCAGGGCAGACCTCGTAGATGCGACCGCCACCTGGGCGGTCAGTCCATTTAAATAAAAATGAATGCACAGTTGAAAGCATGGCACAATTGTTCTCCATTCCACAAGCAAATCATCGAACACAAACATGAACAAGTGACGGTGTCTTTGGCCGACATTTTGGCTGGTATACACATGGGCAACATCTTTTATTTTCCAACACATACACAACAGCAATACAAATACTCATAGTGACAATGATCACATTGGTATTACTTCACTACAGAAATATAATCATGTCCACTAAAATGTGTTGATGCATGCCTACAGCTGTTTTGCTTCAATTCCTTCTACTGCTTTGACGGCGGGACGAAGAAGATCCTAACGGGTTGAAAATCCGGGTCAACCTCGACTTCACCACCGTTGCCATGATCAGTGCTGGAATCGTCTTCCCTATCCGACCTCATATGTCCAGGCCTTTGAATCTGCAAGCGACCTCGAACCACATTTAGTTCTCTTTAAGGTTGACTCCCACTCCGGTCTTGAATACCATACACGGTATCTGGTCTGTTTGTGGGCCGATCGCCTACAAAAGGCTGGACTGTTCTCTGTCATTTATAGACTTGGGACGCAATCCGAAGGTGGTCTCGAAGGAGGTACCGAAGGGGGGTCTGCCCGAGATGAACTGGCATTAGATGGTCCGACATGTGAGGAATCACGGGTCTGCTGCGCAACATGTCGGTTAAGGTGGAATTGTAGTTGCAGGTTGTCATCATCCGAGGCTTCAACTTCCGCCCGGTCGATGCATGCGTGTGGAAAACAGATCAACCATGTTGCTCCTTAATGTCCGCTGTGTTGATGGGGAGCTGGATCGGTTTTGGCATTGTGGTGAAGCTGGTCGTATCGGTGAGGCATGATCCCGTCCCGTTGACTGTACAATGGGTTCGATACCATCGTTTGTATGAACAGGGTTACGTACGTTGATCGGTCCTGGAAGTACATCACCCGTAAGCTCCATTGGGGCACTACCAGTGGCTTCAGCGTTCATTTTGAGGACCATGTTCTGGGGATGACACAATTGCAGCTTCACCTTCATCTGCGATACGCACTTCTTCAAGAAGGTCATCAAAGGTCGGCTGGATATAAACATCATCCTCTGTGAATGTAAACGGGTCATACGCATTTTCGGGAGCATCATCGGATCCGTCTTCACTATCAGAGGCAGATGATTCCCTCTGAGATGATTCTCTCTGAGGCTTAGTATCGTCACTCGTCGAATCAACCTCAGAAGCAGAGTCTTCGGAATGCAAATTCATCTCATACCATGCTGCAGCATCATCCGCTGCCCTCTCAAGTAGCAGTCGGCAATTGGTATACACATACACCAATTTGTCAGCCCTCGCGGGATTCAACCTGTTGCGAATCTTGTTGTGAATAAATGAGTAATTGCTCCAATTGTGTTTGCAAGATGAGGCAGAGCACACTTGAGCAAGAATACGCTTCGCAATGGGAGCCAATGTTTTCACATTTCTTCAAGAAATCATCGCTGCGAATGCTATTTCGAACTTTTCGACTTTTGCCCAATGACTTGGCTTTTCTGGAGTCCCGCAATGTCCGTGTATACGCATCCCATTGAGGATCGATGATGGTGTGCTCCAGACTACTCTTCACCGTCACCAAACGATCCACCATCAAGAAGTTAGTGGCAAAACGAGTTTCGCCTGGATTGCGGAGGCTGTATTTGGGTTCGTGCCTCCTATATATTGCCAAAGGGATGTGGTGTGTGCGGATGAACGACACAACAGTCTTCGCTCGCTTGACAAGTTGTTTCACCCACTGTTCTTTTCCCCAATCTTCCAAAAGGAGGTCAAGGATATGAGCAGCACAACCTTGATAGTACATATGGGGATAACGTGTCAACAACATGTTTGCCCTCACTTCCTCTCCACACAACTTTTGTGTGCGTGGTATTTCATTATTCCACGACACGTAGTCACGTGGAGAAAGAGGCCATTGGTTGGGTGGGGGGGTATTTTTTGCCGCGATTTCTGCGAGGTCGTTGCAGAATGCTCCTATAGGCCCTCCTCTGGCTTCCAGGATCATTTTATTCTACAAAATTAGCTTTTAGGAACTATTTTGACACCTACTCAAACTCGTTTATGGTGAAGGGTTTAGAGTTACGTCTTATTAGTAAACATCGTTTAGTGTTGCTCCGATTGTTGCAGAATGGCAGAGGGCCAGGACGATGACCATCATTGAAGAGATGACCCCAATGAATATGGACCGCCCCCTAAGAAAATCAAATGGTCAGACAAGACTTGAATTGGGAAGTATATGGTGACCCTAACATACTAGCAGAAGAAGGCTGGGAGGATGTTCTAGAAGAGTTCATGTGGCCGATGGCGAGATGCAAAAAATTCGTGAAATGATACCACATCAATCGATTGTGGCCTTTGGATAGGCATGACGTGCAAACCCGAAACAATTACGCAGAGTCCAGGTCTTGCACGAACTTGCATTTCCAGTATAGGGCAACTGAGGTGCATTGCACATTGTGGGATCAACCTCTCTTAAAGGGCCAAATCCCCTACACCTTGGCAGCCATGTTATACGTGGAGGTCATACTCTTGCGTCTAGTGAATTGACAAACTGCTAGTAGGAGGAACGCAAGGTTGCTATACGATTTGGAGTACATCCCAGATACGTTCAGAATACAACCGGCTGCAACGTTAGAGGAACAACTGGCGGAAATAGACCAGCGAATCAGGACCCTGCAGGACCGAGTAGACTGGCAAACACTACGCATAGCCGAGTTGGAAGCTAGATTGCAAGACATGCCTCCAAACAATGAAGGCACTGTTGTCGAATAAGGATCGAACAAATGTCGTGGACATGGACGCGGAGTTTGCGATGCCCGATCGCAGTATTGACCTCATCATTCACGAAATTACGGACGTCCTTGACCCTGTGGCTGATGAAGCCATGGTTGAGGAACAGCGAATTGCGGATGAGAGAAAAAAGAAAGGAAGAACCAGTACTGGAAACCGGGGAATGCTCAAGGGTCGCCATTCAATCCGAGATGAATCTGATATTAGATGTCGAACGCGTTGCAAAGGAGCGGGACATTGTCATGGCAACTGCATGGCGCTTGTCCAAAACGCTGGAGATTCGGGCATGGGTCCCATTGAATGGCAATTGGGAGAATTGGGTACAATGGGCGACCCGTTTGGTCTCCAGAGAAGCATGGGTAGAGCGGGCACTGTCAGGCTTGCAACGTGTTGCACGTATGTCGAACCGTAGCATGGATAGCATTTATGCCAACATGCAAAGGTATAACGATCTTCGCATCGCATCAAGCGTGTTCGCCGGGTATACCAATTGGGCAGATGTGGATTCTATGTTCGATCGATGTAAGCACAAAATTTCGGGGTCGAACAGAAGCATAAACTGGAAATTGGAGATAGAGGAAGAGTGGGACACCACAACAAGGATGACCAGCCACATCAAACTGGCCCAGAGGGAGGAGGGCAGAAGCATGCTACAGTGACTCACTTTGCAAAAAATTTGTCCAGTCTAAACTAGTCTACTTTCATTTATATCTTTTTTCATACGAACTTCAAATTAGATTTTGCAATTTATTTTTGTTGTCAACTCAATTTGAGATCACCGAAAAATTGGTTTCCAAACAAAGCTGTTGTATTTTGAAGATGAAAAAATGAGAGTAGATTAGAGTAGACTGGACAAAAGTGAGCCACTGTAGCATGCTTCTGCCCAGGAAATACCACGAGGCGTTTTGCCGTCATGGATATTAGATGACACAGTTTGTTCGATGTGTAGGAATCCATACGGCCCAGAGGGATGTCATGTGCTTGGATCATGTGGTCATATGTTCCATCTCACATGTCTTATCCCGCAAGCCTTGCGGATGAGCGCTTGCCCATAATGTTGTACACCAATCCATCGCCGTTTCAATGAGCTGGTGGGCTTGGAGGATCGGATGCCCATAGGTTTTTGAATACAATCGACACAACCTCCCATTGGATTGGGCTACCATTCACATTTCTGAATTATATGCATTGGGGCAAGAACTTGGTATGGAATGCAGACAGAGAGATGCATGGCATACATGCCGGAAACCCGGCATACATCAAAGATCCCGAGTATTTCTGGGTCACATCTGACTGGGAGATAACCATACCTGCGGGAGGCATTCGAGATTAGTGGGAGAGAGAGCAGTTTTGCCACAATGTGGGAGGGCATTGGAGTCAAAGAAGGTCCAGGTTTATCCGGCTCCCACAAGTTCCATGGGTGCCGGAGGAGAACGAATTGTATGACCGACAACCTATTGGAATACATTTGTTGCTGTCCGAACTGGAAGATGCTATAATATGTCAACGCCGAATGAATGAGGCGTACGAGGCGGCTTATCGTCAAAACGACACAATAATTAGTGACAGGGACTGCGAGAGGCAGTTGGAAAGTTTCAAAAGTACCATCAAGGCAGTTGTAGAGAAATGAAGGCGACTATGGACAGACCGTTATCAACGTGTTTCGGAGGCTCTATTGCCGGATGTGGACGGCCTCGTTGCCGATTTGCATGCAGCCCGAGCACTTGTTCTCAATCCACCTCCGCCACGTCGTGAGAGTGAAGAAGAAAGTCAACTTTCGCCGCGAAGTAGGCGGATGCACGCCATAATTGATCACATGCCATTGGGCCCCTCATTGACCACAAGATCACGGTCACAAGCTCTGGCAATTGGCAGTGCAAATCAGGCCACAACATCAAATTCTTTGTCCTCGAACAGTGATGACTAGGCTTTCAATGACTGACAGCGTAGTACATATACAATATGCATTTTTGTTGTACCTTGAATATTGTTGGAAAACACAGTGATGGCATTCCGCCAATTTTGTATATCACCAATTTTGTTAATACACAATGCACATGTGCGGCACCTGTCAATTTCAATTGTATGAGCAGCGTTTTTTTCACATTTACACTCGTGTGATGGGGAAGAAGTATTTCACCCTGTAAACAAATTTACAATGGTGTCATATTTGGTCATGACGTGTATGTGGGTATTTGCAATGAACTCCGAAAGCTGGAGAACAAGGAAAATTGATGTTAATCAATAAGTTCTAACGAGTTACGAACGGTCGTCTTCCAAACAAATTTCGTCTGGTCCCTGCGTATTTCATAATCATTTCGCAAAATCTATGATCTTTCTACGAACATACCCACAAAATTCTCAAAGCACAAAATAATTTCGATTTATCTCATATTACACTGGCACGTATCAGAGGGTACATTGAACACACTGGCCAAGTTTCAAAGCGAACGAAAATCATTTGGATGGGCAACTATCCGTTGGCCCATTGAACAAATTTCGATTGATTTCATATTACTCTGGGGCCTCTTATATGGCACATTAAACATCGTGGCCAAGTCTCAAAGCGAACCAAAATCATTTCAATGGCCAACCATCCGTTGAGCCATCGAATGAATTTCGATTGATCTCATATTAGTCCGGGACCTGTGAGAGGGTGTCTCGAAAGTACTGGCAAAGTTTGGAAGCAAACAAAAATGATTTGGATGGGCAACCATCCGTTCACCCGTTGAATATATTCCGTTGGATCTGCTATTGCTTTGGGACCTGTTGGACTGTGTTTCGCATACTCACGATTTTATTTTTTTTCCGTTTTCAAAAGGGGCGTGTAATGTAGGCATATGCAATGTGCGTGCCAAATTTGGGAGCGATCAAAATTCATTTGGACCCAAAACCACAGTTTCTTCCCTGTTTTGCACTCCAAACTTGATTTTGTGTTCTACTTCGTACACTCTTCATAGAGAGTTATGCAATAGTGAGCGAAGAGAACACTTTTTTTTGGGGCATTTTTTATTGGTCCAAATTTTGGCAGGGGAGTAGCGGTAGGATGCTGGAAGCCGCAGAACAAAATTGAGCCAAAAACAAAATCGATACGTGCCAGAAACCCCCAATGAAAGGCACTGCAAACTTATTTATTGACTTAAAATAAATTTAAATTCAATTAAATTGTGGAATAGCTTGAGGGGGGAGCGCGTCGATGGGGAGGCAAATGATTTATTCGTCTGTTGTGTCTCCGCACATGTGTCGCACACATGTTCAAGCACATGCGGGCAAAATAGGGCTTCAACCACATCCGTTCAATGGGTACAATAGCCGTACACGCAATGCAAGATTTCTTTTTTCGCATTGAACAAAAACCAGATGACAAGTGAACGCCTCATTGGACAATCGAACGAATTTTGATTGATCTCGTATTACACTGGGACATATCAGAGGGTACATTGAACACACTGGCCAAGTTTCAAAATGAACGAAAATCATTTGGATGGGCAACCATCCGTTGGCCCAATGAACGAATTTCGATTGATCTCATATTACTATGGGGCCTCTTACATGGCACATTGAACATAGTGGCCAAGTCTCAAAGCGAACCAAAATCATTTCGATGGCCAACCATCCGTTGAGCCATCGAATGAATTTCGATTGATCTCATATTAGTCCGGGACCTGATACATGGTATGTTGAACATAGTGGCAAAGATTGAAAGCAAACGAAATCATTTGGATGGGCAACCATTCAATCACCCATTGAATGAATGAGGTTTCGTCTTCAATTATACTGGGACCTGTTACATGGTATGCACTTTGAAGCTCTTTTTGTAGTGTCTCCTGCCTCGTAATTCGATGCTTCTCAATGTCCACTTTATCCAATATGTTGATATTCTCCACCTGGAACAGATCCACACATGTGTGCAAAAATCCTTAAAAAAACAAATGACCATCTCCACTTTTATAAGCCTCATCCCCAGCTTCCAGTTTTGATGGTCACTTGATTTTTTCAGTCTTTATATACGCATGTGTGGATATGTTCCAGATGGAAAATATTAACATTGGAAAAATAAGAGTTGGAGAAGCACCTCATTACGAAGCAAGAGACATTATAGAAGACCTCAACATGTTGAACATCTGGATGAAGAAGTGGCTTTCTACCCGCATATATGCTTTAGGGCATAAACCCACCCCAGCGCTCTTCACACCTTTATAGCCGAGGTGAGCGAGCAACCGATCTTTACGATAAGAAAGCTTAATCCACATAGGTTGCACTCAACACTACCAGTGGCACTGAAGGGCTCCATTCCTCCCTCATCTTCACCCAATATCCACTCCCCTGGGACCTAGCGATGTAAGCAACAAAAAACAGTCACCTATAAATAAACGTGTTGTGAATGTAGAGTGCAATGTGATATCCTTTGGATAGGTAATCGCGTCAGCTATGAGGTGACATTTCCCAATTCGTCATTGGGCTTGGCCCCAGCCATGTGGAACACCTAGAGTCTGCCACACTCGTGGTTTTTAGCCCCATTTTGGGCAGCTAACCTGCCCTCCAACCTACGTTCAACTAGGTTAGGTTAAAGAGAAATTCCACGCACCCCTTACTTGCGCAGGGTGACGCGACTCCCAACACCCTTTATTGCGCCCCCTCAATGGCGGGTAAAGGCAAAGGCACCCCCCCCAAAACCCACATACCTTAGGGCTATTGGCCAAAAAATATAGGCAAACGTAGGTGCACATGGAGAAGCCATGGGCAGGGGATAAAATCATATGAAGGGAAGCTCCGATTGGCGCGAAAGTTATTCTGTGCTTACAAAAACCTGCCCACTACAGTACAACCGGAGCGATTGACAATTCAACGGTTCAGATCTTTTCACCAAATTTTTTAATACGGTTTTGTGCTTGCCCCTTTGAAGTTGGGAAATTTGACCCCCCAAATTGGCCATACAAAGCAGCCCACATGAGAACATATCAGAAAAAGCTGAAAATTTCAGGGCAGGTGTCTTACCTGGCAGGGTACAAGATTCTGGTTTGTGTCATGTCAAAACATTTCACAGCTGGGAAATTCAATAAGAAAAGCTGTGTTTTTTACCCCATTGTAAATAGGAAATTTGTTTTTGACCCAATTTTCAACATTATAATCTTGTAATCCGGCGGGTCGATTTGGACCAGAATGTTTGTGGTCATAGCTGGGGTAGGTAGGAACATATTACAACGGTCAGTTTTACAGGGCCTGAGGAAATCTCAGGGCCTGAGGAAATCTCAGGGCCCCACACATGTCACCCCTACATACCACCACTTGACACCTGTACTCTACTTACCCAATTTGGCGCCTGGACCATCCTCCATTTAATATCTGTTGCCTTCCTACCGGCTTTTTCTGGACCCCCTTACACAGGGATTATTTTTCAAATCCTTGTGTAGCACTATACACTACTATATACCCCCTTTTTAATTCCTGGACCATCTTCTAATGGACAGGGCCATGGGGGACTTATTTCTTATGTGCAGTGACATCTAAATCTTCATGACCCTACTCCCTAAACTTCCTCGGACCCAGGATATTCTCCTTGGCCGGACCAACTTATCTATAAAAGCTAAGGAACCGGTGATCAAAACACATATACAGCAGCTGCATAGCTGGGCCGGTGAAACTCCAGATTGGTCATGGAGCAACTGCATTTAGGATGTCAAGCTGGTGACTACCGTCTAAGCAAATTGCAACATGATGAGATAACCGCATTCATCGCATGATTGACAGAAATGGTCGCCCAGACTTCTAGGCTTTCCAGCAATGATCTGCAATGGGTACCTGACAAGTAAGACAGTGGGTATGAGCAATGCATGCATGGACTAAAGGTATTGCAGGCGCACAGCGTAAGACAGCGAGGTAGCCACAGCGTGGCCTGTGTTGCCTTGGCTTGCGCCGTACGCTGCGTCTCACACCGCCTGCGCCTGCCCCTCCCCAGTTACTCCACCTCCTCCATGTTTTTGCTGCTCAATTCGAAACAACTCCATTTACCACGATCGTGTGAGTAGAAAAGGGTTACATCCGAGACTCGATGACCTCATTCTTTCCAAGGACGAAAAACAGATTATATAGCATGTCGCAATCATACACTGCAGATGCAGGGGCACTGTAAAACTCATTGTAATTGACTTAGTAAGGGTGCGAGGGGTGGGTTGGTGCTATGTAGAAAAAATCTTTTGTTCAAGATGATGGGTGTGCACGGTGTGCCTATTGGCGCACGTCGTTGCAGGACAAGACCATGGCGTTCTAGGACAGGTTGACATATCTGTGAGGACAACAAGACACTTGACCATGGTTTGAGATGATGGGGACAGCCCATGTACATGACAATTCAAGGATGGAACATACACCCCCATTCTGGCGTGCCACTCTCCCTCCACTCCCAAACTTGAGTGTGATCCCTAAGGCGAGCCTACACCAGGGGTTTACAGATCTACTGTGAGATATTTGATGAGCACTTCCCCATTCAACACTAGATCAAATAGATTGGAGAAGCGGAAGCTAGATTCACTGGAAGATGGTAGACAAGACTACCATGGAGCAGTTGGCCGCATCAGAGGGTACAAACCGGATGCCATTGCCCCCACGGCAATGGAATGGTGGGAAACAGTACATAATGAAAGGGCGATGAAGCCCTAAGTACTCGAGTGCCAGAGTACAAGCGGTAAGGAGAGAGCATCTATAGCCTCCACTATAAACCTCTTGCACTGCGGCTTAGTGGAGCGGCGAGCCCCATAGCTGCACTTGCAGCACCAAGTTCGCATGTCCTTCTCTCCAGATCATATAAACTTGTAGTACATTTCAAGCCCATTTCAAGTGAAGATTCAAAACACCCGTGCGTAAATGGATCTCTCTATGATCAGAGCACAGATAAAATTGGACAAGCTTCACCCGTTAGCGTCGCCCGGGTCTCGTTAGCTCGATAAGTTTCTCTCTCTTTCGTTGGCTGATCTTTAAACACCTGAACTAATACCCTCCATGGATATGCCTACAGGTCCTTTCTTCTTGGAGTTTGTCTCTTCTTTTCTCTCTTGAAGAGGCTTCAGCGGTTCTCTCTGTCTGATGCAGTGAGTGTGGACACAGACAGCATGGATTTCTATCTCCTCAACCTGTTAGACTAGCTCTCCCTGCCGAACTTGCGACTATGAGCGACCATATATATCGATGTTCTTGGTAGTTATAGATGTCGCACGTGATCAGGATTTGCCTCCTGGCATGCTGAGTCATATTGTGTCCGGAACAGGACCGAACTGCGAAAAGGCACTGCGCGCCCATCTACAAAATTGAAAAAGGAGGATTTTTAACGAGCATTCCAAAAGAAGGAGTAATTACGAAGAGTGCTCATGCCATGTAGGCCTCTTCCAAGTATTATATGGGGTCATTGACTTCAGGTCAGGGCCACTGTGCAACAAATCCCAAATTTTTACCAATATACTCTTTGAACCTATAACCGCTGAACCGTTCGTGAAAGCGATTCTTTCTTGATCCCCTCCCATTCACTCCACCTTTATAACAAGGTCCGAATCAACATGACATGAACTACCAATTCGATGCTGACTATTAACTTCACTTATAGAACTGTGTTATTGAGTTAATGTAGGCCCTGGCCTCTTTTTCATCAAGAACTGCGAACAGTGGGCGAGCAGTGCCCTGAATTAGCATGGGACGACAACCCTGCTGCACGAAAGTGGGGTTAAACAGAGGACCTTGGACACGGGAGGAGGATCGTAGACTGATGGCATACATCAGCGCGCATGGGGAAGGCTGCTGGCGCACGTTGCCGAAGGCTGCAGGTTCGTACTTCCAGGCTCAACTATAAGTTTTAAGTAAATAATAGACTGTCAGCTGCAGGCACCTGCATATATGATATATTCAAGAAGTGTCGGCGCTCGCGAGCTTGAAAAATTATAGTAAGGAGGAGCCAAGTTTCTAAATTAAATCATATATCTTAGGAATATTCAAATCTAGTTGCAGGGTCCAGTAGAGAGTCTGGCGGCCATGAGCTTTTTATAAGTGATGCTGCTGTTGGGCCAACTTGTTCCACTGCACTCTACGAGAACTAGAGCCGTTGAAACCAAAATGTGAAATTCCAATGCTCTAAAGGAAAGGATATTTTGAAGAGCGACATCAATATATTTCGGTAGTTTCTCAATGTACATGGTGCATATTCCAGGCCTACTTCGCTGTGGTAAGAGCTGCAGGCTCCGGTGGATCAACTACCTTCGTCCAGATCTCAAGCGTGGCAACATTTCTGAAGAAGAGGATAAGCTTATCGTTCATATGCACTCCACTCTAGGAAATAGGTCAGTGCTCGGCACCTGTTCGGCAGATCATTTAACGATATACTTCCTCAATTAGTTGATGCCCGGTTACACCTGAGGTTATGTATCCCTGCATGGAGACTTTGGTAGTGCTCAGTCCTACTGATCCGTGACCAGCTGCTAAATTGTTGTGTAGGTTTGTACATAACCCGACCCACAACAACAACATTAATCAGCCCATGTTGCTGAGTGCTCAGATACTGACAACCCACTGAGATCAGTTCATGCGAAATGCAAGCATCATGACGGATTCGCAAATTGCGTCTCTTTACTAGATGACTAATGGATCATTTAATAATCTAGGTTCCTTTCACATGTCTGTACATTCCTATTCTGAGGGATCAGAGAGACTTTACTTAAGGTGATATCTAGTCTAAGCACCTGGGTCGTGGGATCAGCAGCTTCTTGGCAGTCTTATCGTGAGATTATACCTTGTGACATCGCAACGTTCCTGAAGAGGAGTTGGTTTTCCAGCAAGAGGTTGTTTATATGATCTTTTCTTTTGGAACTCCAGGTGGTCAGTCATAGCAGGTCGATTGCCCGGGCGCACAGACAACGAAATAAAAAATTATTGGAACACTCATCTCAAGAAAAAGTTGCAGAGGATGGGCATCGACCCCTCCACACATCGACCCCTAACAAAAGAGAGCGAGACCAGCACCAGTGACTGCTTCACATCCAATCCTACAACACCACTACGGGCGTGCGAAAGTGTTGCTTATGCGGGCTCCTCTCAAGTCAAGCAACCTTGTAACAAAACTACCCTTCTACTGCGGCAGAAAAGTAGCGTCACGGCAGTCTCTGATGTGAAGAACGTGTGGAATGACAAAGAAAATGCCTCAAAATACGACATCAACTGTTCGAACCCTTCAAAATCAATCCCAGATCATGAAGAGCACCAAGTCCTTTCATCCTCTGCTCACGGCATCACATCCGAGTCATATGACAATCCATCAGCCTCAGAGTTGGACATTCACAAGACAAGAGAATCAACACTTGTAACCAGCTCGTCACAATCACGGGACCAAATTGAAGGGCACAACATGCGACGACTAGCTGTACAACCTAGTCAAGCTCTCACAGTAACATCGGACTGTAAGGCTAGTCGCGATTTGAGCACTGAACAAGCAGCATTCCACAATCTGTCACTTAATGTTCACGGCCCATGTAGTATTAAACCTAGTTTAGATAAAATTAAAAAACACTCATGTCCAATCAACGACAGTCTTCATGTTAAACATCTAGAAAGCACTGCAAATGACGATCCCTCATATTCCTCTTGTTTTGGGGATTGTATGGAGCCTTCCAGCTGCACTAGTACACTGCTGCAAATTCTGAGCTCTGATGCAGTTCTCTGGGAAATGGAAGTAGTTCGACCCCTTCTAGCAGATCAGATAGATTCATCGACGCCAACCAGTTTGCAAGCCAGCAGTGACTTATGGGATATGGACTTCACACCCTCCGGCAACGGAGGGCAGTGTCTCTCACTATGGCCTCATGAGTCTCCTGATCGCATTAAACTTTATCCTTGATTTACCCAAAAGATCAACAATTCAAACGGTTATGTGTGAACAGTTTTCATCTTCTCCTTTGTTCACGATGTAAATTTTTACTAGAAGTTTAGTCTTGCCACGTGTGATGAGATGAATTCATTCGAAATAAAAAAATTATTTGATATCAATACATGAAGCGAGACGTTCGTTTTGGTTTGTTTTGTAGCGTCGAGATCTCCCAAACAGTGAGGCCCCAGCCGATGTTTGGTACCATTGGAAAGCCCTCGACGAGGAGGGGTGCACGGGCTTGGTCTCATAATTTTTGGACATGCAGTGTGGGAGATGTGGAATTTCAAGTACTTTTGGTCGCTGGAAATTCTCAAAAAATAGCAAAGTGGGCTTTCCTGGAGCAATGATTGGCCCTTCACGTGGGAGATTTGGAATTTCGAGTACTTTTGGTCGCTGGAAATTCTCAAAAAATAGCAAAGTGGATATATCAATATAGGAAGCCTCGACAGGGGAGATTGCAAAAATAGCAAAGTGGGCATTCATGACAATGGCTAGAGCCTCGGCAGGAAAGATATCAAGGAAAAGGTCTCCGGTTCAAATCTGGTCGTAGGCTCTGTGGAAAAATAATGATTATATTTAGATGACTTAGATGACATTGGACACTTGGGCCAACGGCACAGGCTACTCTAGAGGTTGCATTTGGGCCTCGACATAGGAGACACACTTGGATACATAGGAGATTGCACTTGGACTAAGATTTTAATTCTTCACACATGGGCCAGCGGCATAGGCTACACTAGAGGTCGCATTTGGGCCTCAACATAGGAGACGCATTGGGTACATAGGAAATTGCACTTGGTCTTAGATTTTCAATTCTTGACACATGGGCCAAAGGTACAGGCTATCCTAGAGGTTGCACTTGGGCCTCAACATAGGAGACGCACTGGGATACATAGAAGATCTTATACTTGGACTTAGATGACACTTGAGACTTGGGCCCACGGCACATGCTACGTCGCATTTGGGCCTCGACATAGGAGACGCACTTGGATACAGGAAGGATTGCACTTGGACTTAGATGACATTGGACACTTGGGCCAATGGCACAGGCTACCATATCAATATATGAATCGAACGTTTGTTTTGTTTTGTTTTGTTTGTTTTGTAGTGTCGTTGAGATCTCCCAAACCGCTGGCCCAGCCCCGGTGCTTGATGCCACTGGAAAGCCCTCGATGAGGAGGGGTGCACCGGCTTGGTCTCATGATTTTTGGACCCGCGGTGTGGGAGATGTGGAATTTCAAGTATTTTGGGTCGCTGGAAATTTGGGAAAAATATCAAAGTGGGCTTTCTTGGAGCAGTGATTGCCCTTCACGTGGGAGATTTGAAATTTTAAGTACTTTTGGTCGTTAGAAATTCACAAAAAATATCAATATATGAAGCGAGACGTTTGTTTTGTTTTGTTTTGTTTTGTCTTGTCAGATGGCAGTCTGGAATAGCTCCCCTCTCTTTGGTCACTTTCCGGCTCGCTCGCTCACTCACTAGTTTTTGGTCACCAACGGGCTTGCACCCTTCTCGGGGTTACTACTCCCTATATATACTTCTGTGACTGTCCGCGTAGGTTTCATGTCCCAAATTGCGGGGCCCCAGCACGGGTGCTTGGTACCGTTGGAAAGCCCGACGAGGCGGGGTGCACGGGCTTGGTCTCATGATTGTTGGACCTGCCGGTGTGGGAGATGTGGAATTTCAAGTACTTTGGGTCGCTGGAAAATCGGGATAAATAGCAAAGTGAGCATTCTTGGCACAACTATCGGACCCACGACGGGAGAGATATCAAGGAAAAGGTCTCTGGTTCAAATCAGGTCGCAGTTTCCGTGGAAAAAAATGATTAGACTTCGATGACTTAGATGACATTGGACACTTGGGCCAATGGCACAAGCTACCCTGGAGATCATACTTGGGCCTAGACATAGGAGACACACTTGAATGCATAGGAGATTGCACTTGGGCTTACATGACCCTGGGCACTTGGGCCAACGACAGAGGCTACCCTATCAATATATGAATCGAGACGTTTGTTTGTTTGTTTTGTTTTGTTTTGTAGCGTTGAGATGTCCCAAACCGCGAGGCCCCAGCGCTGGTGCTTGGTTCCGTTGGAAAGCCCTCGACGAGGAGGGGTGCACGGGCTTGGTCTCACGATTTTAGGACCTGCGGTGTGGGAGATGTGGAATTTCAAGTACTTTGGGTCGCTGAAAATTCACGAAAATTGCAAAGTGGGCATTCCTGGGACAATGGTTGGAGCCTCAACATGAGAGATATCAAGGGAAAGGTCCCAGGTTCAAATCTGGTCGCAGACTATGTGGAAAAAAAATGCATTTGGACTTGGATAACATTGGACACTTGGGCCAATGGCACAGGCTATCCTAGAGGTCGCATTTGGGCCTCGACATAGGAGACACAATTGGATATGTCGGGGATTGCAAAGTGGGCTTTCATGCATAGAGCAATGATTGGCCCTTCATGGGGGATATTTGGAGTTTCAAGTACTTTTCGTTGTTGGAAATTTGCAAAAAATAGCAAAGTGGATATATCAATATATGAAGCATCGACAGGGGAGATTGCTAAAATAGCAAAGTGGGCAATGACATGGAGATCTCCCAAATTGTAGGTCTTTGGATACATAGGGGATTGCACTTGGACTTAGATGGCAGTGGATACTGGAGGTCACACTTGGGCCTCTACATAGGAGAAGCACTTGGATACATAGGAGATTGCACTTGGGCTTAGATTTCAAGTCTTCACATATGGGCCAACCCCATCTGATCTCCCAAATTGTAGGGTCTCTGGATATATAGGGAATTGCACTTGGACATAGATGACACCTGAGACGCTTTAATGGACTCCAGCCAGTGATTTTAGCTTTGTCATGACATCAGGCCCGTGACCTGCAATTTAAGGACCCAAGATGTTTGCTTATCAGTGCATGTCTTGATAAATTTATTGGCCAAGAGGGCCAGGTCTCGGGTACCCAAGATGCTTGCTTGAAGTGCATATCTTGAATTTGTAAAACGGCAGGCTGGTCTCACATACCCAAGATGCCTTGCTTGGTGCATGTCTTGGTATAATTATGACTGGTACGGTAAGCTACTGCAATCCATTTTGTCATGCCCAAGGTGCTTGCTTGGATGCATGTTTTGAATCTGAAAAATTGCAGGCCTATTCATATACCCAAGATATTTTGCTTGATGCATGTCCTAGTGAAATAAAGGCTGGTAAGGTAGGATGCAACAACCTGGTTTGTCATGCCCAAGATGCTTGCTTGAATGCACGTCTTGAATCGATAAAATGACAGGCTGGTGAGGCTGCTATATAGAATGAGGCTGCAATCTGTTTTTCATGCCCAAGTGGGTTACTTGGTTGCATGTCTCGAATCTGAAAAATTGCAG
This sequence comes from Takakia lepidozioides, assembly GCA_030704615.1. Classification (NCBI taxonomy): domain Eukaryota; kingdom Viridiplantae; phylum Streptophyta; class Takakiopsida; order Takakiales; family Takakiaceae; genus Takakia; species Takakia lepidozioides. The sequence goes on along the minus strand of CM060732.1, from coordinate 17,480,034 downwards.
GCTGGTCCATTTAACCTTGGATTTTATGGCAGCAGCCTGTTTAGGCACTGGCATGCTTGTTTCTTGGCCATGATTTGGTTTGTAATGGATCATAGGGAAGTACTTTTGCAAACCCTTGCATTAGCATCCTGAAAATTGGTGGTGGTAAGATTTATGGACTCCAGCCAGTATTGTTTGACCTTGTCATGACCTCCTGAACCTGTTTTGTCATGCCCAAGATGCTTGCTTGGATGCATGTCTTGAATCTGAAAAATGGTAGGCTGGTTCATATACCCAAGATTTTTTGCTTGGTGCATATCTTGATGAAATAATGACTGGTATGGCAAAGCTACAACAATATGTTTTCTCATCCCAAGATGTTTTGCTTTATGCATGTCTTGATCCAATGATGAATGGTAAGGTTGGCTGCTACAATCTGATGTCATTCTCAAGATGCTTGCTTGAATGCATGTCTTGAATCTGTAAAGATTGTTGGCTAGTTCAGATACCCAAGATGCTTTGTTATGTGCAAGTCTTGGGGTAATGTTGACTGATAAGGTAGGTTGCTGCAAATTATTTTACCCAAGATGTTTACTTGAAAGGCATGTCTTGAATCTGTAATATTGCAAGCTGGCTTTACATACCCTAGAATGCATGTCTTGTTGTAATTATGATGCCAGGAAAAGGTTTGACAAGCTGCAGCACTAATTTTTCAGTACACAAGATGCTTGCTTATATGCTTGTCTTGTTGTCATGACCTATACATAAACAAACCCCACCCTCCCACCCTGTTTTATCGTGAATGATTGGGTGAAATCAATTGGGAAGTCATGACAAGAATGGAAGTGTTAGATGGTGGCCTGTTTATGGGCTGTTTATGTCTTTAATTGACAATGACCCTAGTGGGTCTTGTCCATGTCTTAACACGACATGAGTATCTTCCCTCTCTTTTGTGCCGCTCACAAACCCCAACAAAAACTCATACAAAGAAGGTAGTGGGAAAAAGTGGTTGAATCTGCCATTGTAAAAGAATGGCCAAGAGAAATCAACCATGCACTCCAATTTCTTGATAATGGCTGATTTGGAAATTACCAATCGAAACACTATAATATTCTAATTGGAGAAGCACTTTGATAAACAGGAGCTATTTTGACTGATTTCTGTGGTCAAAACTTTCAGGGTTTTGGAACTGGATGCATGTTATAGGTAGCAACAGGAATGTAAGGTGCGCTTTTTGGGATGCAACATGGTAAGTGGGTGGCTGGTTTAATAACCCGGGGGGTGAGAAAAATTGGGGGAAAAAAAGCTCTATCTATAGGAAGTTTAGGGGTTAACAAGACAGTCGCCAAGTAAAACACAAACAACTACTTGGAAAAACATCAAACAAAACAATACCCCAAGATGAACTGCCTCATGGATGTCGGCTCCAAGGCACTCAGAAATCTGAAAGCTTCTGTCTGACATCAACAGTATCCAGACATGAGAGGACATGTTGCTTTGTCTCTACTGTAAAGACAGAACAAATTGTACACCATTCGCCTGTCTCAATCTGGAGGGTGTGAAACCTTGTCTGAAGGTGCTGCCCACAGCCCTTGGGATGCAAACTGCCTTGCCGAGAGGTAGGAAGGCATGAATGTAGAATTGGCCCTCATAACGAGAAAGTCTCTTTGTAGAAGTGAAGTTTAATGGAGAGCTGTTGTTCAGGGCCAAACATTGACTGTCCGTCTCCTGAAATTCACACCAAGGAGTCAACCTCTGCGTTGTTTCTAGGATGACCTCTGCTGCTGGATTGACACTTGGCACAAGAGGGAGAGAATCACATAGCATGTCAAAGCTAGACAAGGAAACACTAAGCACAATGTGCTGTGTTTGCCTCTTTTTAACGACATCATACAGCCTAATCTAGGCACCACAAACTGTCTCCACCCAGATCTGCCTCCATACCTTCCTTTACATATCGTTCCTGGAAAACCAGTTTTTAGATGTGCAAAGTGGCAATCACATGCACACAAGGTAGGCCCTTCTAAGGAACAGATCTGCCTCCTCACTTTCATATTATAGGAAGCGACAGTAGTAGTAGGAAGAGCACAAGTGTCTCCTTAAACGCAACTCCTTTCCATGTGGGTAGATCCATCAAATCAAACAGAGCAAAAACAGCAGTAGTACATAATCAACACATACAAACAGATTTGAGGTTTGAGAGAGCTCAAAGCCTCACTCCCTAAGTCTCTTGCCCTTAGTAGCATTTCCTGCAACAAAAGAAGGTGAAGTGGCATCACCTGGATCCATCACAGCCAACCAACCAGCCAACAGGTTAGTGATCCCTGTGGACCCCCAGGCTTAAACCCCTTCACATTTGTTATCAATGTCATCCCTGCAACAGGTCATACTAGCAAAGAGAGGAGAGGTAAGGGAGGCCCTTTCAGCCATTTCAGTCAACATAGGTACAGAACTCAGTAGCACCTATTTCAGCACATGCTCCAGAGGGAGGGGGCGTGGTCTCATGTCAGTAAGCAACCATTCCCAAGAGGAAGGTTTCATAGAGCCAAATACTCGAGCAAGGGGACACATAGAGGTCTTTGGTTTGCAAAAGTATTCATAGAATCAGAGTAGAGCTTAATCAGTAAGCATGACAACAAGCACCTATTCCCAAAAGGAAGACCAAGTATTCAAGTGGGGACCAATATGGACGCCTTTGCTTTTGCACAAGTATTCCTAGACTCAGAGGAGAGCTTAGTCAAGTCCATGTAAGTTCCTCATAGTGTCAACTCTCTCTTTGTTGCCGTACTAAGCAGCCCATCACACTGTTGAAGGAGTCTGAATGGATACCTTGCTTGTAGCCATAGTGTAGTCAGCTCCATCAGTTCCTGATCCCTCTCCTTCAGTTCTTGAGTGTTGTTACAAAGAACGTATCCACATTCAAGGAAAGAGAGAGATTGTACTCATAAGACGACGTTTGCCGTAGCCTTGTGGCCATTGACCCCGCGCCCAGTTTGAGCGGAAACAAAAGGGACAGAACCTACCTCTGTCAGGGGCTGACGTTGGTAGTAAGACTTACCTTCATATATAGAATTAATCCGGGATTTCCAGATATCCTCTAGAAATCCCTTCACACAAGCATCAATCTGCTGTGTGTGATTTGCCCAATAACTAGGCCTCAGGAGGGCCTGGGCTTTTGGCTCAGCCTCGAGACTTTCAAAGTTGGTAACAGAGGTACAGGCACAATTCCCTTGATAGATTTGAAGAGAGCGTCTCTTTGGTGAGAGAACCCCGGACAGTGTATCAGAAAATGAGTACTGTCTTCAGATTGCCCACACAACGGGCAATTGCACTCTCCCTTTCCTCTATGAATGGTTGAGCAATCGGAACCTGGTAGATTGCTGAAGTAAACTGTTTTTCAAATATAAACAGTAAGGTAATATGCTGATATGAAGGCAAGAAGGAATACAAACAAAAAGCACTACCATGATACACCAGATGTAGGTCATGACTGATTGTTCTGAGCGGGCTGAGTGCTTAGAGATATCCAACTCTTCTATTTTGGAGTTCCCTCCTCGGATAGCGAAGGGATGGGTGAGTAAAAGGAGGTTAGCTATTTCATGAGCATGAGCGGCATGAGCGGAGTAGCAAGACAATCGGTTTTCATGAGCAGAAGTACAAATTTCGAAAATAGAAAACATTATAAAACATTAATTTAATGCAATGTGTCAGAAAAAACAAATATATTATTCGGCACCTTGAAGGGAAAATTGTAGTTTTGAGAGTTGTGCTCATGATATTTCGTCTTCCGCTCATGCCAATTCCCAGTGACATGTGCAAAAATGGCGCCGAATTTCGCGGTAATAAGGTCCGTAACCGGAAAAAACCGCGATGTATTTCGCGGTAATAGGTCTCTCTGGCGAAAAATGGTGCCGAATTCCGCGGCTATAGGTCCCCTCATGACAGGTGTGTAAGCCCAAAATTTGGAAATGTGGCGCCGAATTTCGGTACATGGTGCCGGGGATTGCACAGATGTTGGGCAATTCTGGGCCATGTAACTGGAAATTCGGCGCCATTTTTCCAGACATCGTTCCCGTGCATGTTCGGACTTAGCCAGTTTTCGGCCCAAAATAGGGAAATTCGGCGCCATTTTTCCAGACACAGGGGTACCAGTGCATGTTGGGACTTAGCCAGTTTTCGGCCCAAAATAGAGAAATTCGGCGTCATTTTTCCAGAAATGGCCCCACAACTGCTTCTGTTGGATCTCAGTTTGAATGGAATATTGCCTCATTCCAGGAGTTTTGGGGTGCATTTCATTACACTGCAAAAAAAAGTCTGATACATGAAAATGCAATTGAAAATATCCATATGGAGGATTCCCTTTGCCCCATCAATGATTTCTGGAATCCCTAAGGAGGAGTTTGTGCATGAATAAAGTCATCAATAGTCACGTTCATCCTCAACCTCTTCAGGTAAATGTAATACAGATGCTTGCACGGATAATACTTTGAACCCTTCTTTGCTTCCATCAACGAGAAGTCCGTACAATTGCAAGTCGGCTCCACTCCAATCGTAATTGTGTATACATCGTCGCGTACAGCCGAGCCGGCCGTTGCCATCCAATAAACACGCCCAAGGCCGGGTGGAGGTACGTCGACGGAGCTCTGAATAGTGCAAGCCATCCCAAGAGCATTGGCAATCCGAGTCTCATTCAACTTGTTGGGAGGGTGTCGTCTCTTCACTCTTCCGAATCGCATTGTGGGATGTGCAGAATTGTCCAATCCGTCTCTACAGGACCGAGCAGTCTGCAATGGCTGGGTATGATGAACTGGAAATGCGTGGGTCGGGACGTCTGTGCGTTGCACCATTCGAAATCCTGTTGCAGATAGAGCATCCGCCTCATTCTGAGAGAGGCTGCAACCCGGTGCAACAGGCCAGACGCCCGAAGGCTCCGGCATTCCCTGAATCCCGTACTTGGGCTTGCCAAATACACAGGTCATTATGTCGTGCCTACAGAACCAAAACGTCTGCGTGAGCAAATGTGGGAGTCAAAAATCTGCCGCTGAAACAAGGTGCAGGTACAGCACCGTGTGGGTTCCTCCGAATCATCTCACCACAGCGTGCTCTCGTATCCACCCGGATGGCGCAGCACTTCCCTCGAAATGCCGGCAATGTCCTTGCAATTCTCCACTGTGACTCCGACACTCTTGTCTCCACAATGGGAATGTTGTACTGCTTTACTACAGATGGCTCGTTATGTTGCCCGGGCACGTGCCCTGTGCTAAAAGGAGATGGCGATCTTGAACGTGCAGGACTTGCGGTGCTCGACGAGACCTCCTCGGACAACATCACAGGACCATGAAGAAGCGTGCGAATATTCTTGTCAGCTCGCCATGAATCCTCTTCCTTGCCCAGGTGCCTCATCAAGTCTTCGTCTCACTGGACGGGTATGAACATCTCCTTCCAAATGTTGGCCTCTTCGAAGCAATGGCGTGTCCCGAAGGCCCTCTCGTAAGGCCGCCGCCCACTTCCGAGGATTCTCCGATCTGGAGGGAGTCTGCATCAGCATTTCCTGCCTATCCGGCCCCAAGCCCCACTGTTTCCCTTTCAAGAACTCGTTGTACTTGCTTTGCTGCATAATTGACCTCACAATGTCCTCCGTTGTGGCAGTGAGGATGTCCACCAGATGCGCCGCAGAGGAGGCACGCCAGGAAGAATGCACTGATTCGGCCATGTTTGTTGTGGGCATGTCGGTATCGGAGTCGAGACACATTTCCTGCACAAGCACATGTTGAGGTTACAAGCAAGTTACAAATAATGCCAAGAATAATATTCAACGGGACGCGAATTCGTGCAACTCACCTCCCGCATATAGTCGCCGAACTGGAGGAAACGATAATACCACCATGCTAGCCAACTGACCATTGTTCCCTCGTCTGATTTCCTTACAGCACCTGACGATGTCCACCAAGCCCGTATACATGCAAACTGTGTCTCTGCATCATCCAAGGTGGGAGCGCGCTTCCACGCAAGACACATGGAACGGTGCTCCTCTCTGAAATCTGGCGCCACGAGCCTGGTTGTGTACTGCGAAAGGCTCTGCAGAAAATGGAACCCACAAGATCTCTCCTTGCCTTCCATGGGAACATTGGGGTCTTGCCCGTACACCCTTCGGATGACAGCCCAATTTGCTTGTGCGTTGTCCGCCATGAAACCACGGAAATTGGGAGGGGGCAATCCCGCCTTGGCCATCTGTTCGTTTATTCCCTGCCAAAGAAGCATCTCCGATTGTGTGTCCTCTCCTTTCATCTCACAAATAGCAATTGTCGTTAGCATCCTGCAGTGGGTGTCGTAGACATGTGTACCCATTGTCACCCACTGGTGATTTGTAATTCGCTTGATATGGTCGAACATGACCCAACTGTTTGACAAGTCCCCACTTGTCATCCTGTCGACCAGTTCGACGCCGCTGCCAGGTCCACACGTGGACATTTTGAATATGAAACAACGATCTGCCTCAGTCCCTTGTCCTGGAAACCTACTTCCATGAATGTAGTCATATCCACATCGTCGCTTCACCTCCAGAATGGAGTGCATATCCGAGCCACGCCCAATTTTCTATTTGCATGAGACAATGTGGTTTTGGACATTCGGTGAACAGACGTGGGATACCGACTCGAGCAATGCCTCCATTTCCTTCTCATCGAGAGGAACTCTATCGGAGCCGTCTTCCGACATAATTCTGGCCAATGCCATCTTATGGGCGGCTTGGAGCTGTATCTGTTTGGGTTTGGCACCCGGTCTCAACTTAACCTCCTCCTGAACGAGCTGCTTTGCCTTGTGGGCAGCCTCCCGCGAGTTCCCCCTCGCCAATTTGTGACAATGGGAACCAACGTGTATGCAAGCTCGGGTGAGGTCAGGGAAACGGTGCAACACATAGAACTGCTTGGCATTACAAACAGACATGCAGTGTGGTGGTTCTTTGCAATGCGCACACTTAAATGTGGAGTTCGGAACCTTCTCCTGAGCTCGAAATGGTTGATGAGCTGTGCCTGTCCAATCGGTCTCGTTCCTGTGACCTCTGGATTTAAAGTGGAAGCAAGTTGGGGAGAAACACCGCAACGCGCCCGCACAAACAACATAGCGCACCCACACACCATCGAGCATCTTCATGCTAGTGGTTTTGGTGACGCACCAAGGATGACCGTCATGTTTTCTATCCATATCTGTCAACATTCCGGACGCCCTCGAGTAGTCCGTCCGAGGAGGGAACTCAAAGAAGATATTACCGTCGACGTCTGCGGGAAGGCATGTAACCGATTTAATTGCAAACTTGCTATAATCCAGCCCGGCCAGCTCCGAGCGGTGTCCCTCCATGTGAAGCCCTCGCAGAATTTCAAGAATAGATCGAACTGCGGTGCTCGTGCTGGGAATATGACTCCCTCGTCCACTGACGTCCATTGAGGACTTGCCTAATCTCCAGGACGATCTCGGAACTTCCATGACCTCATCGGAGTCGGACAGGTTGTGAACAACCCGGTTCTCGCTCGTCTTCATTGATGGGTTCGGCTCTGGATTTACTTCGTTGCGGACTTCTCTTTTTGAGGTACCCACTCTCTGATTCGCGGATTGTTTTGTGGAAGGCGCCAAGATAGAAGGTGCATTTGGCGGGCAAGTGAAGTCCCCAACAGCCCTGTATATGACGCTGTCCGATGGTGGAACTCGCCATTCTCTGCCATCGCCGAAATCATCGTGGAGCACAACAATACTCTCGACAACAACGCCGTTTGAGTCCTTCCTTTCCTCCTCCAAAAAAACCGACCCCGGTTTCAGGTGGTATCGAACGCACAGATATTTCTCCATCACACTGCAGATGCCCCCTCTGCAAGGAAATGAAGCTCTATGCTCGTGAGGAGGGCAGTACACTGTAGCGCTCGGGTTTTCCGCCATGGGAGATGTGCACATAAGACTGCCAGGATGGCGTGCGGGCAAGCTCCCTAGTAGAAGGGGGATGCACCGATGGGAAGGAATGCGGTGCCGATTTGTCCGAGCGACGAAGCCTGATCCAAATCCAGGGATCCAACTATCTCAAAAATCCACAGTCAGAGTGTTAATGAACATTTTCTCCGGAATGCGGCCCCTGGTCTTTGCGCAATAACTGCCAACGGTATGCAGTCAGAAAGTGGGGGGCCGCCCGGATGATGTCGGTTGAAGGGGAGAAGCCGGCACCGGGCCGTCACATTACAACCCCCGGATGGAAATTCGGCACCGAATATCCAACAGGGGCCGCCCGGATGAAGTCAACTCGGGCGGAGAGGCCGGCACCTGTCCGATAGAGAACATCCCCCGGATGGAAATTCAGCACCGAATTTCCATCCGGGCCCCCCCAAAGGAAGTCGTGTCAGGGGGTCAGGCCGAAAACTGGCCGACATAAAAACCTCCCCGGATGGAAAAACGGCGCCGAATTTCCATCCGAGGCCGTTCGGATGCAGTCGGCTCGGGGGGAGAGGCTGGCACCTGGCCGTCACATTACAACCCCCGGACGGGAATTCGGCACCGAATATCCAACAGGGGCCGCCCGGATGAAGTCGCCTCGGGCGGAGAGGCCGGCACTTGTCCGACAGAGAACATCCCCCAGATGGAAATTCGGCGCCGAATTTCCATCCGGGCCCCCCTAAAGGAAGTCGTGTCGGGGGATCAGGCCGAAAACTGGCCGACATAAAAACCTCCCTGGATGGAAAAACGGTGCCGAATTTCCATCCGGGGCCGTTCGGATGCAGTCGGCTCGGGGGGAGAGGCTAGCACCTGGCCGTCACATTACAACCCCCGGACGGAAATTCGGCACCGAATATCCAACAGGGGGCGCCGGGATAAAGCCGACTCGGGCGGAGGGGATGGAAAACCGGCGCCGAATTTCCATTCGGCATGTAATTGCAATCGCGGCCAGATGGAATTTCGGCAACGAATTTCCATATAAGAACTAAGCGGGATGGAAAAGAAGCAAGGAATTTCTCTCTAGCAGTCGAGAATTCCCTGAAAAACGTGTCTAAAAGTGGACTTCAGCCACAAAACTAAAGGTTTAGTGTCTTTTTAGACCAAAAAACCAAGCGGCCACACTCAGAATTACCTGCAGGATGGTAATTCGGCGCCGAATTTCCATCCGGCCGCGCTCCGAATTACCTGCATGACGGAAATTCGGCGCCGGATTTCCATCCATCTGCGCTCCGAATTACCTGCAGGATGGAAATTCGGCGCTTCGACTTACCTGGTGGACAGAACTTCAGCGCCGGATTTCCATCCATCCGCGCTCCGAGTTACCTGCAGGATGGAAATTCGGCGCCGGATTTCCATCCATCCGCTCTCCGAATTACCTGCATGACGGAAATTCAGCGCTCCGACTTACCTGGCAGATGGAAATTCGGCGCCGGATTTCCATCCATCCGCTCTCCGAATTGCCTACATGATGGAAATTCGGCGCTCCGAGTTACCTGCAGGATGGAAATTCGGCGCCGGATTTCCATCCATCCGCGCTCCGAATTACCTGCATGATGGAAATTCGGCGCTGGATTTCCATCCATCCGCTCTCCGAATTGTCTGCGTGATGGAAATTCGGCGCTCCGAGTTACCTGCAGGATGGAAATTCGGCGCCGGATTTCCATCCATCCGCGCTCCGACTTACCTAACGGATGGAAATTCGACGCCGAATTTCCATCCTGCAGGTAACTCGGAGCGCCGAATTTCTAACCCTATTTCCGTGGACACACAATGGCCCGCTCATGGTTTTTTTTTTTCCACTCATGCTCATGCCGCTCATGAAATAGCAGCCCCCAGTAAAAGCGGTAATATGTTGATATGAAGGCAAGAAGGAATACAAACAAGAAGCACTACCATGATACACCAGATGTAGGTCATGACTGATTGTTCTGAGCGGGCTGAGTGCTTAGAGATATCCAACTTTTCTATTTTGGAGTTCCCTCCTCGGATAGCGAAGGGATGGGTGAGTAAAAGCCGCTCGACAACGCTCTTTGATCACGTGGACTTTATCATGATGGATTTACCGAGCATTCTTCTAGCATGAATGGTTTGGAGACCAACGAGCAAATGATGCGAGAATGCTCTAGGTACCCAAACCAAAGACGTTTGTTTGTTTTTGCAATGCACACAAGCCTGTGAGCTCCGCAAAACACTAAATAGATTGAAGGAACAATCCGGGCTGTCCATGCAACCCCCATCTCCAACGATAGTTTGTTCCCATGAATTTGCATCCCACGCACACATTGCAAACAGGACAACAAGGACACACAACCATCCCATTTCAAAATTGGCCCCGATTGAAAGCAAAAGAAAACTTCATATCAAGTGTCACAGTCATCAGAATCAGTATCAACCTCCTATGCTATGTCATCCACAAAGATTCCGCCCCCAACACCACGTCTTATACCACGGCCGTCGATGGTTGGACTACAAGTGCCACGAATGGACATGCTTGCTGCGAGTGCCTCCGCATAGACAAGTAGCACGTAAGACTGAGGAGGACTTGAAAGAAGTCAAAAAAGGTGTGATAGCCCTGGAGGGTCAGAGGAAGCACGCGGACTCCTGCACAAGTGGACAAAAACCCATTTTGAACATAATGATGCAATGCACAAGTCCAACGAAGAGGATGTCTCCCATGTGCACTTTGCCTTAAGAACAGTGATTCTGGGTATTGAAACAACAATGCAAGCATCCACAGGTTGAACTTACTCACAGGCAAAGTCGTCATCCAGCTCCTTGTCGGAAGTCTCCCCTGTATCAAGATCACCGGGAAGGGGCTTCGGAATGACTTGAGAAGTGTGTCCACCCAAACCCATCAGGAGGTTCTTGAAATTCTCAGCATCCCCTTCAATCCCAAAGAGATGTCGCACACTGGCCTTGCAAGCGTGGTATGAAGCACCTGCAGTGGAATAGAATGAAAGAAACAGACATTGAAGACACATTTGGAGCAGTGGGAAGTGCTGAAAGTGCAAGCTCAAACAAACCTCATGAAATGTGAATGTTGAAGAGACGAATTTGTGCCCATTGACAAATCCAGAACTCTGGCACCTGTGTAGGTGCAGCACTCCACAATCGTTTGAATGAAAGCCAGGCTCCTCTCCCTGGCCCCTCTCCAAGGAACCCCATTCCCCCTTCGCAAGCACACTTTGTTGTCCACGTAGTTGTGGTGCATGTCATCCGTGGGAGGATCTGTCCTCTCGACTTGCCCCCATGAGTGATGGCGAACTCCCTAATGACGGTTGGAGTCGTAGGTGGATGCACTCGGACGAGACAAACAATTCAAACAAACGAGTCTGCGAACAAGACATCCACAAGGAACTAAGAAGCTTGAAAACCAGGCCCCTACATATTCATTTGAGCGACTTATGCAACTCCACCCGAGAACCACCAAGAAGAGGAATAAGAAAGCCGATTTACCATCTCTCCCGGACGATCCCCCTTCGTCAGGTACATGCTGTTCACACAATTCCATGTCTTCAGGACCCTCATACCGGAGGCTTTCAAATAGCTGGCAAGTGCACGGCGATAGCAAAGGTCGATGGACTGGATGAGCACCAAAACACCTGCATCGGACAGAAAGAAATTGCAAAAGGAGAAAACCCACCGCCAGTAGCGCTCATCAAAAGCATTCCAACCTGGACAAGCACCCGATGGAGGGACATCCGGGACTGGCAACCCATCAGGGATGTCCAAGATGATGAGTTCGGCTGCATATGGCTTCTCCTTCCCGTTCACCCAGGATTTGGTTAGCCTGCAAACAAGCATGCAATGGAATGCTCAAGAGGATTGAAACGATCCATGCCCACAACAGACAGGAAGCAAAAGACAACACGCACCGTGCCGAGGAACTCCACAATCCTCTCCCACATTGGTGATGGCTCGCCCTTGTAATCAGATTTCTTGGACTCCATCATGGCAAGGAACCCGACATTGGCCATCTCCAACCTGGTAGGACGAATGACCCTCGTGGGATGCTCCACTGCATGGTACGGGTCCTTGGGATCAACCACCCCCTTGTTCTTTCTCCCGGATCCCCTACCATGCGGTGGAGTCTGCAGGACATCCACCACAGGGCCAGTATCTGCAACACTTCCCTGCCCACCTACCTGCCCTTGTGCCCCCTACCCCTTCCTTTCCCCACACCACCAGCAACATCCTTTCCCTTTGCCTTTCTACCTCTACCCGGGGTATCCTGAGCGGGAGGCTCCTTCTCTGCAAGAGTCCTCAAATTTCTATCATGAATGTCGAGGTCGGCTGCTGCGGCGGTGGCTGCTATACGCTCATTCTCTCTCCTCAAAGACACCTCCTGAGCTGGGGTCTCAGAAACAGGGCAATCCAAATACCAACCACAAGCCGAAAGATGGTCAGGGCCCCAGTCATGCAAGATCCCCGTTGTAAACATGGTCTGGTTGCCAGCAGGGACAAGCCAAAGGTCCACGAAATCAGGATGTTTGTCCAAGCAGTTCTCTGCCATGAGAACATACTTTATGTACCTGCAGGAACAGAGACAGCCTCATTATGCAATGCAATTATTGTCTCCCAGCTTTTCCACCACATCACGAAGACCCCCTAAAAGAGTATGCGGCACAGTACACTGCAACCACCGCACACAAAATAGCCTGAAGGGCCCAGGGTATGCACGTTGGTGGTACTACACACGGATAGAACAAATGAGTGTGCGGCACCACAAACTCATATGAGCCAGCCCAAAACAGGTTGGATGGAGGATTTGCAATACAAGAAGCACAGTCCATTTCGCACCTGTAAAGGCCTCGTTTCCAGGCTTCCTCTCTTTTCTCTTGCTGGTCAAGCTCATTTGTTCGACTGATGCCACCCTCCTTGCTGAACTCTCTAAAGAAACAAGATTGCCACATTGTGGCTCTCCATTTCCTCATGTATGCTTGGAAGGAGACCTTTGGTGTTGTCATGGTGATCCCATAGTCAGCCAGCTGCGTATGTAGAACCGACCGGGCCCTTTCCTCCAACTGCAAAACAATTTGAATTCAAGAATGAACCCAAAAACAATCACAGCCAATGTAACATGGAAAGAGAATGACAGAAAAAACGAAAAGAAAGTGACACAGTAAAGGACATCATACCTGGCTCCAGTAAGTGACCTTGTGAAGCCATGTGTCCAGCACATTGTCACTGACAGGAATGACACGCTGGGTCTTCTTCTCTTTCTCCGGCCTGGGGAACATGTGGGTATCCCTAACAGTGGGATCGGAGTTCCATATCTGTAGCCACTTCACCTTCTGTTCTGAAGACACAACGGCAATAGACAACCTGTGTAACTTCTCCTGGGCCATCTCCGGCTTGCCTGGCTTGTTGTAATGGGTTTTCACCTCTTGAAGAAACTGCGGTCCGAATGATGGGTCAGCAATTCTCAACTGCTTAACAAAAGCACTCATAATAGTCCTTCTTGTGGCCGTCATCTCTTTTTGGATGTGACTCTCAACCCCCTTTGTTGTCCTTCTCTCCTCAGGGGTAGTGTTAGAGGACGGTAGGGGACTTAAACACTTATACGGGATCTGTAGGGTACCCTTAATTTTTGCACAGACTGAGACAAACAGGAACCTTAGGGGTGACAGCAGCGCACTGTAGAGGGGGGTTACATAGCCCACACAGCCGACACAGCAGTCACAGCCCACACAGTTGTCACAGCCCACACAGCCGTCACAGCAGACACAGCCCACACAGCCGTCACAGTCGTCACAGCAGACACAGCCCACACAGCCGTCAGTCGTCACAGCCCACACAGCCCACACAGCCCGTCACAGTCGTCACAGCAGACACAGCCCACACAGCCCACACAGCCAGTCACAGCCCGGCACAGCCACACAGCCAGTCACAGCCCGACACAGCCAAACACAGCCAGTCACCGCTTGACACAGCTGTCACGATAATAGGGAACGAAGAGTAGGACAGGGAACGACTGTGGGGAACAACACCAGTGAAGGGAACATGTTAGTTCACATACGACGGTTAGAGAGGGAAACGGTTAGAACCGCGGATAGGAGGATAAAGGGAAGAACGGGGAATGATGAAGGGATCATTATTATCATTATTCGGGGAGGACTTCGGAGTCAGGCGGGAGCGGAAGTCGGTGAGCACGATGAAGGAGGAAAGAGGATTAGTAGATGCTTGTTATATGCAAAGCTGTAGTGATATTGTAGAGCAGATTAGAGACATAATGGCTTCGGCCTGATACCTGATAAATCATAATCTGATACTTATACGATACAATCACACTGTGTAGAGAGATCTGAGTGAAGCTGTGGATTGAATGGATGAGTGAAGGAAACCGATAGATTGATGAAGCAAACTGATACTTAATTATCAATGGTAAGGTAGCTAAGATGAATGCGAAAAGGGAAACAAATAGGAAACACCCCCATGATACACTGGCTGTAGGTCATGACTGATTGTTCTGCGCGGGCTGAGTACTTAGAGATTTCCAACTCTTCTATCTTGGAGTTTCCGCCTCGGATAGCGAAGGGATGGGTGAGTAAAAGCCGCGCGACATTTGGCGACCATACTGGGGACCTGGGACATGAACAACCAGATGTGACAGGCATCTGGTGGGATCATGGTGGTTGGACCATTAAAGAATTTGAAGTGAATCAAATTCCCTGTGGAACGAAGGAAGAAAGATTGTCCAAACAATTCTTTCAAAGGTTCTTGGAATTGCCAGACGGATGTAAAGAAAATATTCTTAAACGAGTGCATGATGCTGATCCAGAATGGGGTCTGGAGAAAGGAGTGATAAAGATTTATCAGGTAGCCTGTAGAGGAAGAGCACGTTGGTTACCAACATTAGTTTATGTGATAGCGTTGCTATCCATTAAACGAGTAGAGTTTGAAGGCTGGGAAGAAAGAAAGGTGAATGTTTATACTCATATGCATGAAGAGCTTGTACTGGTAAAGAATTGGATTCCAAAGGATATTTTGTGGATCAAACTCACACCAAGAACAGCTTTTCAGACTTGTTTGCCATATGGTTATATGGTAACGGAGACTTCAAGTATAGCCAAGGGTGCATTGAAGCTTGAAAGAAATCCAGGCATATACGAGAGATATTACAGAAGAGAGTTTTGGTTATTGCCACATTAAAAGAAATGAAAGACATGGGACATGAGTGATGAAAAAGAAGCTAGACGACAAAGATATTCATCAAAAAGAGAAAGCTATCTGAAAGCTAATTATCCATATCTTTGGGAGAGAGGAATAGACATAGGGGAATCATCTGGACCTCTCACACCATCAAGATCAAAAGTGCATCACCTATACCGGAAGAACTAGAGTTGGATGCCACTCCTTCTGTTTCTTTGCAAGAAAGATTAAGGGAATTGGTACAGGAAGAAGATCAATCACGAGGTGAAAGATCTGAGGTACATCCTTGGATAAAAGACTTGACAGAAATCTTTGATAAGAGTTGGCATGGAACACCAAAAGCAGGAACTCCAGTTTCTGAAGCAGAAGATGAAGAAGGAGATGAGGATGTGGCAGAGCCAACGGAGAGTTCAGACTCTCCAACACCATTACAGTTGAGTTACATGAGTGAAGAAGAAACCCAAGGGCAGAACTTGGAGGATGAAAACAGAGAGAAGAAATTAGAAGAGGAAGAATATGAAGAAGTAGACCCAACAGCTGAGGTTGAGACTACAACCAGGACATCCCAACCCGTTGGACCTGGATCAAGTGGAGCACTTGGATCACAGGCCAACGAAGGTGTCGGCTCAGGGGGATCAGGCGGGCTGCCTGAATCTGGCTCTGGGGGGACAGGGAGTGTGGGAAGTAGTGCAACTGAAGCTGGGAATACTGTGAATATCGTGGGGCCAGAAGCAGGGAGTGCTCAAGGGCCACCACTTGGTGGAAGATCCACCACAAAAACAACAGGTCCAGAAGGACCAGCACCAGCAAGGGTGCCAGCACCTGTCAGTGGGCAGAAGGTAGGGCCACAGATGGCGTTACAACCAACACGGGCAAAACCACCCTTTCCAATATATTCAGGAAAAGGGGATCCCGATGTACACATTAGCCAATTTGAGCACATGTGTATAGTGAACAATGAGAATGGCGATGATGCCAAGATGAGACTGTTTCCTTGTTCACTTATCAAGAAAGCAAGTGAATGGTATGCAAGATTCCCTGATAATCATTTTCTAACCTGGAATGGCTTGAATACAGCATTTCGAAATAGGTTCAGGACAAGTAAAACTGAGGATGAAGTGTATGGAAGTTTACAACAGCTGAAGCAGAAGAAGCATGAAACTGTTGAAGAGTATATGGAGAAGATGGAATTGATGATGAAAAAGCTGGCTGCAGTACCAGCACCCGGTTTACAGAAGACTTGGTTTGTGAGTGGACTAAGACCAGAGTTGCAGAAGAAAGTGGATATGTTACCCCATAATACAGTGGAGGAGGCATTTGAAACTGCAAACAGAATTGAGCAATTGGGAATGCTCAGGAGAGAGAAAAAGGAAGATGAGGACTCTGAAGATGAGTCAGATGAAGAAGAAGAGCAAGAACTAAAAAGAAAGAGTAAGAGAAAGGAAAAGTTGAAGAGGGATAACTATGAGAAAAGATTGGAAGAAATCTTGAAGAAGTATGCCACAGAGGCTGCAACACATTGGAGGAAGGGTGTATGGTGTGCAAAGTGCCAGAATGAAGGCCATACCACTGCAGAATGCCACATGAAGGAGAAACACTGTACTATCTGTAAAATGGATAACCATTCTACTGAGAATTGTTACTACAACAGAAGGACAGCTGCAAGAGAACCTAGGCAAGTAAGGGTGCATCAAGTGCAGCCCCAGCCAAGAAGAAATAATGATCAGGACCACTATGGTAGGTCTGGTGGTTATAACAATGGCATGGAAGGGAGAGGTAATTCAAGAGGGAATTACCAAGGAAATTCCAGAGGCAACTATCAGGGTAATCCAAGGGGAATTACCAGCCCGGGAATCAGGATTATAGAAATAATCCAAGAACAGACCAAGGGCGAGGACCCAATGGTGAAGAGCTATGTTACTATTGTAATCAGCCAGGACATCGCAAGGCAGCCTGTTCATTCTGGATAAGACACCAGAATGAGATGAGAGCTCCTGTGAATGAGGGCCCAGTGGTGGCAGCTCACATGGTTAGGCCATGTGTTGTACCAGAAGTAAGTACAATGATAGTAACAAGAAGTAAAGCCAAACTAATACCTCCAGTAGAAGAGGAAGAAGATGAGACTGGAAGTGGCAATGATATGCCTGAAGATGAAGAGACTTGGAAAGATGAGAAGGAACTGCACAAGGAAGTGGCAGATACTATAAGGGAAATGCAAAAGAGTACGGATATTCCTGTGGCAGATTCCTCTGATTCGGATGGAGAAAAAGAGGGGAGTGAGGAAGAAAGGAAAAAAGAAGATGCAGACATGCAAAGTAATGAAGAGACTTTGGCTGAAGTAATATGTCAGACCAAAGCAGAAATTACCATTGGACAGCTATTAGCTGTGGCACCTTATTGTAGGCACAGGCTGTATCAGGCAATCAATCGAATTGCCCAAGAGACAGGAAACACAGACCTGAACAGCAAGGTGACCAGTTATAATGTGAAGCCGGAAGGGCGAGAACCAGTCATGGACTTTGATGATTCTATGCCAATAATCCAATTGAGAATTGGAAGCACAGAACTAACTGATGTACTGATAGATGGTGGTTCTGGAGTAAATATCATGACAGACCAATTAAGGAAGAAGCTTGGTCTAAGTAACATGAAACCAGCCCCATTTACAGTAACAATGGCAGATCAAAGAAGTGTACAGCCATTGGGATTAATAAGAGGAGTTAAGATACAGATACAGAAAATGATCTTTATGATCACAATAACTGTATTAAAAATGGATGAAGTCATGGAGGCTTACTCCTTATTATTGGGACGTCCGTGGCTGAAACAGGCCAGGGTATTCCATGACTGGAATTCTCAGTTACTAACTGTGCATAATGGGATGCATGAGATACAAATTACCACAAAGAAATCTAGTAGATTACCTGCTACAAGAAGACCTCGAGGAGTCAGAGAGTATGACTGGAGGGGAGGACTGGATGAGGAGCAGGAAGCTACCCTATTTGCTGCACACCCAGAATGGGAGCAGGTTGCAGAGATGCGGCTGGAAAGCCTAAGTTGTTTGAGAGGTATCTGCTGTGGTGTAGTGACAGCAACACCAATTGAAGAGGAAACCAACTGTTACCCACCACATTTCTATGAAGAAAAGGAGGGAGAGATAGAAATCCTAGAAGAACCAGCCACTGTGAGCTTAAAGGATGAAGTGGTGACTGGTTGGACAATCACAGCTGATGAGCAGGTGAGAGAAGTAAATGTGGGAACTCAGGAGGAACCGAGAATGGTGAAAGTAGGAGCTGATTTGGAGCCAGAGTTCTTCGAAGAAGCTAAAAGCTTGTTCATCAAATACAGAGATGTATTTGCTTGGAGCTATGAGGATCTAAAAGGGATACCACCTGAAGTCTGTCAGCATAAAATTGAACTGGAACCAGGGTCAGTACTAATCAAGCAGGCGAGGTATAGAATGAATCCCAACTACGCACAGAAGGTTGGAGAAGAGATAAAGAAGTTGGCTGAGGCTAAGTTTATATACCCAATAGAGTATACAACTTGGTTGTCACCCATTGTTATAGTTCCCAAGAAGAATGGCAAACTAAGAGTATGTGTGAACTATAAGAAGCTGAATGGGGGGCTGCTATTTCATGAGCCATGAGCCATGAGCGGCATGAGCCATGAGCAGAGTCGTAAGTGTGGAAAAAAACATGAGCAGCACTATTTTCCGGAAATGAGTGTCCGCGGGAATAGGGTTTAGGGTGCCACGGTCATAGGGGGAGAAGGACCTCCCGATGAAGGAGGTTCGGCAATGTTATTTAGAATTATATATTGAAAGGCAATGTTTCGCGAATGGTAGGGTGGTACTGCTCTGTACAATGGGGGCCCATTTCAGCCTACCAGCCATTTGCAAAATTCACCCACACTCCCAATCCCAAACGAAATGAGCAATGACGCATTCTCGGAACAATGGACACAGAATAGAATAAAAAGAGGGCACAATGAGGTTTTTATTGATCCACATGAATTGCATTTGAAGCACGTCTATTGTGCTGATTGTGCCCTCAAATCTTGAGCCCTGTGCCTACTGAATACAAGTCACGTTGTCAATGGGACTTCGACTGCTCTCAGAACTAGCTCATGAGTCCTGGGGCTCCTCCATGTAAAGTCGATTGCAGCCGTTGTACCGCCCCTAGTGATGTTCACCACAATGTCCTGCCCTTCAATCATACCACCATCGAATATGGAAATCTTCACGTTTTCGTCGTCCACACCAATGCGAATGTCCCCATACAATGGAGAAGAGGAGCGCACTCCTCGAGGAGAATAGGTCTCTCCGATGGAGTCCACCCACGTCCAGTGGCAGCAGTTCCACCGCAACAGCATAGCAGTGCGCCTTCTTCTGCATGGGTGACCGTCGTAGCTGGGAAAATCGGAATCGAGGATGCGCAGGAGCCACGGACTCCTCAAACCAAGATCGTCACCCCGCTCGAAGGCGTAGTGGCCTACGATATACTCAAAAGCCACCAATGTTTCCACAATCGAACCAGTATCTTCTGTGTAATCTGTGTACCAGATAACAATGTCTCCCGATGTGGCCGAATACATTGCATAATCGATGCCTCCAAAGGGGCAGTCGACCCGGTTCCGGAAGCACGGCATCCTTGCAAAGGAGGACCTGAGGACGACTTGGATGCCGATGACCTTGCGGACAGCTACGAAGCCCTTAGATTTTGGAAAAGATACGAAGCGGAAGAGCAGTCCGGCCTCCAAAATGGAGCATCTGGGTCACACGTACCCACCGACGGAGGTGGAACGTGTTCATCACGCCAGCGGTGGATGAAGCCATACATCTTTCTCATCAACAAGTTATAGTTTGAGATCTGCCACCGAAGTCCATCCCCCCGGATGGAAATTCGGCGCCGCATTACATCGAAGAGGGGATGGACTTCGTCGTGTCCAGTGGCTATCGGCCCACCTGGCAGTGACTGCCCATTTTGCATGGCAGGGTAGGAAACTGAAACGGCTACATTCATGCAGCAGCCAATCTTCATCGGTCCAGGATCCTGTACGGGGGAAATTTAAATGTGCCCTGGAGTGTGCCCTGGAATGTACCTCACTTATGTATGACTGTGTTTCATTGTGTTGAATAACTCTCGGATTTGGCCCACTGTTTACAATTTGATGTCTCATTTCTACAATTTGTCTGTCTGGTTGAATAAAGCAGAGTAACCGGTATGTGAGTCATGTGTCAAGAATATACCAGAGTAACGCCATGTCGGACATTGAAATGCGGCACCGCATTTCCATGTCGGCATGGAAATGTGGCGCCGCATTTCCATGTCGGGATCGAAATGCGGTGCCGCATTTCCATGTCCGCATCGAAATGCGGCACAACATTTCCATGTCGGACATCGAAATGCGGCACCGCATTTCCATGTGGGACAAGAAAATGTGGTGCATCATTTCCGTCCAGGTACACGAAATACCAACACGGGTCTATAAATTGATCAGAAAACGAGGTTGGCATTGCAAATGCGGCGACGCATTTCCAGCTTGGGAATGGAAACTTCTTTTTGGACAAGGGAATGCGGTGCCGCATTTCCGTCCAACACTTCGAAAAGTGCACCTATTTCCGACCAGCGCGATGGAATGCGTTACCGCATTTCCGAGAGAGGGTCTGCAAATTGACAAATTGCGATGTCCGTTCTGGAAATGCGGCGCCGCATTTCCATGTCCGTCATCGACTTTTTTTTTACAATGGAATGCGGTGCCAGTTTTTGCTGATGGGTCTGCAGTTCGAACAACCACCATCCCCAATATGGAAATGCGGCACCGCATTTCCAATCCCGCCATGTCGGCCTCCTTGTTCGACCTCCTTGTTCGACCTCTGTAAGCGTGGTGGCATCCATGCAATGAGCGGGAGAGGCCAAAACTGGCGTGTGGACAAAGGAAATTTTGGAATGCGGCACCGCATTCCCAATTCAGATTACTTTTTACTATGCCAACATTGAAATGGAAAAATTAGTCCCTCCCCTGTTTTGGAAATGCGGTGCCGCATTTCCAAAAGAGGTTCTTAGAGTTGCCAAAATTTTGGAAATGCCCTGACCCATTTCTGATTTGGGAGCGTCCTGGTTTGGGCGATTGTGTGGCTGGAATGCACACTGGAGAGGGGTCACGAATGTCGGGCAGAATTTTCTTTATATACTCTGGAAGAGAATTTACATTTACAGAGACTTCATTAAAATTCTATTAATCTTGAAAATCATCGGAATCCTCATCCTGTTCTAGACTGTCCTGCTCCTCCTCCACCCCCTCAGTGCCTCTCTCATCTCCAGCGGACTGCTCGTTGGCCAGGCTTTCGAAAATCCCATCTTCCCCTTGCGGAACTGTCCATCTCACCTCCGTTGGGTCGTCCTCCTCCCTGTCTGCGTCGCTCTCATCCGCTGAATCACATATGTACTTTCGTACCCGTCTACCTGTCTGAGCTGCTGCCAACTCTTTCCTTATCCTTCTGTCCTCCCTAGCCCTCTCCAAAATCTGCTCTACTTTACTGGGATTCTCACTTCTTCTAATCGCTGTATTTGCGAGTTAGCTGCATAACTAGGAAGGGAGTAGTCCCTCACCGGGCTCGTCATGAAGTCGGCCCTCGCAAAGAACGGGACATTCTTCCTGGCAGGAAGTGTAGGCCCTACATGTTTCGACCCGGACCCTGCAATCCTGCACATGACAATCATCAACGAGACTAATGAGAACCACAGTCGGGAAATTCCTTTGACATAAATGACCCAGAAGGCTTTGCAAACTTACAATGTTTGCACTCACTCGTATTCCGGGTTCTCCTCTGCATCAATGTCCACTGTGTCTTCCTCGGACTCCGACGAATCCGAGGAGACTTCCGCTCTGTCGGGAGCCTTCACATTCCGTTGCAGCCCCTCCAGATGGGATCCCCACACGGATGAATCCTCCTCGTAGGCAAAGAGGTGCCGGTCGGAAAACCGCCCAGCCCACATTGAGGCACCTGTTACAATGCCATCCACACATTACCACATGGCGCTTCAGATGTTGCGAACTACATCCTAACGAGAATTTGCAGAACAGCAGAGATCAAGATTCTGCATACCTGTCCCACAGATGAGGTCCAGCACTGTGCCTCCACGTCTGTGCATGTCTCCATAATTGTCTGAATGAAGGCAGGGCTCCGAGTCCGTGAGTACCGCAGGGGTTCCGTTGAAGTGAGGCTATGAGGGAGAAGTTCCTTGGGAACGTTGTTGAACAGAACGTCGTAATCGAGTGGGTCGCAGTTCGGGTCAACCTTTCCTCCCTCCTTCCGGAAAGCAAAGGTGGAGTTTTCCTTCACAAAGCAGTATGCATCGAACTGCTTCGTCTGCATACACAGGGGGAAAACGATTAGAAACCGAATGCGGCACCGCATTTGAAAGCACCCAAGCAAATGAATGGACGAGTGCCAGTGTCGTAATCACCTTCTTCCCTTCCGACCGAAGGCCCAGTGTGTTGATGCACGTCCACTTCTTTTTCAGAATCGGGACGGCGCTCTTGCGGGTCCACTTCGCAATTCCTGTCTGAGTGTTTTTTCCTCTGCTCGCCAGGACAACCACACAGCCTCTGTCGTCCAACACCATGCGGGCAAGCCCGAATCCTTTCTTCCAAAAGTCCTCCGAGTACCTGTTCCAAGATGGCAAAGCTTGCAGTCCTTCCACAGGCTCTCCGTCCGGAATATCCAAGATGATCATATCGCAAGACCACTCGGTGGCATTTCCGCCCCTCCTACAATCCTTGTCTGCACACACCCTCTCAAAGAACGAGACCATATCTGAAATCCTGGGTGTCGGAAGGCTCTTCGGCGTCGCCTTCTTCAGTGCTCTGCCCTTCAGACCCTCCATGGTCTTCATGTATGCCAACTTGGCTGCCCGTCCATCCAAAGCCGCCAAGAAACTCTCATTTACACACTGGACTACAGTTTCGGGAGCCACTTTCGGCCTCTTCATTTCCACCGGCTCGAAAGGGTGCCCCCCTGGGGGGTTGAAGAGTGCCTTCTTTGCCGAGCCAGTTCTCGTGCCTCTGGTGACAACGGTGGGCACAGGGGCAGCCTGCGTTTGGGGGGGTGGGCTGGTTGCAAAGTCTCCATCGGAGTCCTCTTCCTCACCCTCTTCCTGAACAGGCTGTTTCTGCTTCTTCGTTTTGGCGGGTGTCACAACAGCTGCTCCTTGCTGGCGAGTCCTCTTCTTCGACCCCTTCTGTTGGGCCTGCACAGCTGCATCCACCGTCTTTTGTGCCATCTCAGCTGCCTTTCTGGATTCTTCCAGAGCAGCAGATTCCTTTGCCGACTTTGGCCCAGCAGGGACACGTCTTTCCTTTCTCTTCTCTTCTGCCAAGGCGTGCAGATCTTTCTCAGACTCGTCAACAATACCGCCAGACATGTCCAGGTACCACGGGCATCCAACGAGATGCGCGGGATGCCATTGTTTCTGCATCTCGGGTGTGTAGACACAGCTTGGGCCCGCCACGGTCCAAGCCATGAAGAACGGGGGCTCTTGAGCCAGGCCCCTGTCTGAAGGAGCACGTATTTCATATACCTGCAAGGCAGTCAGCATGCGTGAGCAAAACTTGAGACCAACCTACTGGCAGAGTGCCACCGAAAACATAAAATGCGAATGCGGTGCCGCATTTCCGAGACAAACCTCGTAACCAGGCTTCGCATACAAGGGCAGCTGTGCTTCACCTGTAAACAATTCGCATTGCAGCTTTCCCCGCTCCCTCCTGATGTGTAAACTCCACGCTCCTTCTTGCTGTCTGTAGCTCTCTGGCGAAAAGGTTGTCCTTGTACGCACATCTGAAACGTGTCACGTAGTCTTCCAATGTCTGTGTTCCATCCCATTTGACGTACAAGCCGAACGAATTGTGTGCATTACGACTTGCTCCTTTGCATTCGACATTACCTGCCATTCCCAAATGCATTGTCACGTAGCAGTTCAGGGAATTCATGTCAGAAAAGCAAATCTGGGGAAGTACCTTGAATTACCTGGAACCACCAAGTCATACGGTTGAGCCACACATCCACTGCAGGGTCGGAAACTTCCAGTGGAAAAGACCACATTGTCCTTATGCTCTCGGATGCATTCCAGATCGACAGCCACCGTGTCTGCCATTTCCGATCCAATGTCAGTGGCTGGAAGAGAGTGGCTATTGCTAGGAAGGAAATTCAGTGCATTGAAACCTCACCTTCTCTTTCGCCTCCACACATGCCGTTGAGAGGTGATGCAGTTTCTCCAATTGCATGGTCGGCTGCATGGCCCGAGAATAGTGTTTTGCAATCTCGGGGATGAAGTCCTTTCCAAGTGCCGGATCTGCAATTGCCACCAGCTTCACAAGCTTTGACTTGTATTTGGTTCTGGACTTGACACCGGCTTCCTTCAAGTGCTCAGTCAATGACTGCAACGTTTTGACCTGCCCCTCACTTTCCATGAAGAAGCGTTTGGCATGGGCCAAATCCAGCTTGATTTTGACTGCCAACAAAAACATGCAGAAGCGTTACATTCGATTCATGTGGAAACATTACTGGAAATTGGGGAAGGATGAGCAGAGGGAAAATGGAGCACGACTTACTTCGTATATCACCTCCACCATTCCATCCATAGTGAGACGATACCATGTCCGGTCTGTTTTTGCAACGGCTTTCTGAATGAGCTCCGGCTCCAGCATTTCCGCAAACATCTGCGGATCAGTAAGACCAGTTTTCCTCACCCTGTACAGCATATGTGCCATGTGGGTATGCACGTACGCATTCTCAGTGACCCTGCAAGGCACACTCTCCAGTTCAGTACACGGAAGCACGGAATCAAACCAGAATGGAAACCGAAATGCGGCACCGCATTTCGAATGTGCTAGGGAGGGTATGAGTATCTTACGAGTTGAGGTCCGCCATGGCATTCTTGAGGAGGGAGGAGTCTGCCGCCTTCACCTTGAGGATGACACACTCCACCATGTAATGCCAGCCAATGTGCTTGGCATGGTTCTGCTTGATGTACTCCCACCAGGCGAGAAGTCGGTGATTCCCGTCCCACACAAAGAACATTTTTCCCGACATATGGCCGAAGTCGGGATCACCCTTCAGCGTCGCCTCGAATTCGTGGTTGCGAGTGTGCCAGTGGGTATCCCACGTTGACAATTCATCGGCAGTGGGTCCACGGGTTTCGCCGTCCTCATTCTCTATGGAAACGTAAAACGCTGCCGATCCCAGACGGTACCCTTCTCGAAATGCGAACTTGAGCTTATCCACATCTCCGGGAAGGGCCTGCCTGACGATGGGAAGGGAGACCATGCGACAGAGTGGGATTCGAAGAGTCCGCTGGAATACCCTGCTGCCCAGAACTCTGCCAATGCTACTGTGTGTCTCCTCCAACATTTTATCCGCTGCACTTTTGAAATCCTCCGGAGACATGTCTGTAGGTGCCGGTAGTGGTTGAGCAGGTGGAGCATCCTCAACTGGAGCTGCACTCTGGGGCCTGTGTGCGGGCAATTCTGCCACTGCAGAGGCCTCCTCCGGGCCTGCTAGCTCATCGGTGGTGAGGTCTGCCTGCGAACGTTCAGCGGCAGCACCCTCCTCCGGTACCAAATCGAGATCAACGGTCGATCCCATTGCCTTCGCTGCAGCAGAGTCGGCCCCAACATCTGCAGGCGGGAAATCTCCAGGAACTGAGCTTCAGCTCGTGGAAGCGGTTTTGCGGGAGATTGTTCGGCCGTCGCCCTGATTGCCTTCTGCTTCCTCATCCTTGCAGGTGAAGGTGTCTGCTGCAATAGAATCTGTCTTCTACCCTGCTGCTTCATTCGCGTTGGGGGGGGTGAATCGGCTTGAGCCGGTTCAGAAGCCAGTAGAGGGACGGGCTGCTTCTTCTTCGACTTTGCTGGAGAAGGGCCCGACCCCTGCTGGCGATTCTCCATGATCGAAGAACGCGAGTCGATCTCTGAGACTTTGAACTTGCCCTTCGAAGACGCGTCTTTGAATCGCAGAGGGCTAGGCCCGGCAGGAGTACCCGCGCTCGGGGATCGGGTGGGTGTACGTGCTGCAGCTAGCTCCTCGGACTCTTCCTGCGGCTCTTCGGATTCCTGCGATCCCTCCAGCACGTCCACCTTTCCTGTTAGGCATGCAAACATGTTCTGCATTCAAGTCTCCTAGCATTCAGTCTAAGAATTACAGAAGCAAAATGGGGGGTTCGGTGCTCGATCAGCTGCGCGCAGCCCGATCGCATGGAGCTCTCACTGGTGGCTGGGTTGCCTGAGTGGCCTGCTGCTCGGA
The DNA here is from genome assembly GCA_030704615.1 of Takakia lepidozioides. Classification (NCBI taxonomy): domain Eukaryota; kingdom Viridiplantae; phylum Streptophyta; class Takakiopsida; order Takakiales; family Takakiaceae; genus Takakia; species Takakia lepidozioides. Next base: position 17,453,624 of record CM060732.1, on the reverse strand, counting down.
GATGGCAATCTCCTCCTGTAGACGCATCTGCTTCCTCCCCTTCGGCATTGGCCTACGTCCGAAGTATAATTTCCGGAGCTTGCGACGAGGTCTCCTGTCTGGTGCACGAACTCCCCCCCTCTCAGGTTCGAGCATAAGAAGAACAGAGAGAGGGAAAAAGGGGCAAAGAGTGCAGATGGAAAGGGCGCGAGAGGGGTGACTGAGGAGACACGACAAAAGTAGATGAAACGGCGGTGATGCACCACTTGGGTTCGAAAGGTTGGACGAAAGTGTCTCCTCGTGGAGTTTGCGTCATTACGAAATTCGAATCGTTGAGGGTACGCCCGCCGTCCGAAAATCAAACATCATTATCCAACGGTCAGGCCGCGCCGCCTCATGCCCCTTCAGTCAGATAGAGTGCCGACATGTGCAGCAATTCCGTTGCTCCACGTGTTCACATTTCAAGGCATTTCCGTCCCAGCGTCTGATGAGTTGGAGCGAGAATGCGAATGCGGCGCCGCATTTCCGTTAAGTACCATCACGAAGCTACACATCCGTACTTGTTGGAAGAAAATGCGGCACCGCATTTCCGTTCCACCTTCACATACCTTAGTTGTTGAACGGAAATACGGTGCCGCATTTCCGTCCCACAGCTCCATGTATGAGATTCAGAAGGGAAATGCGGCGCCGCATTTCCGTTCCCACTTCACATACGTTAGTTGATGAATGGAAATGCCGTGCCACATTTCCGTTCGGGAAAGTATAGAGGTCTCACCTGGACAGAAATGCGGTGTCGCATTTCCGGTCTGGAAAGGTTGAAGGTCTCACATGGATGGAAATGCGGCAACACATTTCCGTAGCACAGCTCCAGGCCGAATATACAAAACGGAAATGCGGCGCCGCATTTCCGTTCGAGAATGTCGGAAGGTGCGACTCGAACGGAAATGCGGTGCCGCATTTCTGTACCCGTTGTGCACGATTTTCAGTCAGAATGGAAATGCGGTACCGCATTTCCGTTCTGTAGAGTATTAACGTCTGACGCTGGCGGAAATGCCTTCCCGCATTTTCGTTCCACAGCTCCATGCCTCACATACAAAACGGAAATGCGGTGCCGCATTTCCGTTTTGGAATGTCGGATGGTGGGACTCCGACGGAAATGCGGTACCGCATTTCAATTCCGATGTTTCAGGATATTTCATCAGAACGGAAATGCGGTGCCGCATTTCCCTTTTAATCTAATACATTCCGTTCTGGAATGTTGGGAGGTGCGACTCGGATGGAAATGCGCTGCCGCATTTCAGTTCCGATGGTTCACGATTTTCAGTCAGAACGGAAATGCGGTGTCGCATTTCCGTTCTGGAATGATGGTAGGTGCGACTCGGATGGAAATACGTTGCCGCATTTCAGTTCCGATGGTTCACGATTTTCAGTCAGAACGGAAATGCAGTGCCGCATTTCCGTTCTGGATAGTGTGAATGTCTCAACCGGTCGGAATTGCGCTGTATGAAGCTGTCGGAATCTTACTCGGCTCCAGGCATCAGATACAAAATGGAAATGTGGCGCCGCATTTCCTTTATGGAATGTCGAAAAGTGCGACTTTGACGGAAATGCGGTGCCGCATTTCTGTTCCCGTTGTTCATAATTCTCAATCAGAACGGAAATGCGGTACCGCATTTCCGTTCCACCTTCACATACCGTGCTTGTTGAATGAAAATGCGGTACCGCATTTCCGTTCTCGAGAGTATGAATGTCTTTTAAGGACGGAAATGTGCTGCAGCATTTCTATCCCTCAGCTCCATGCATCAGATACAAAATGGAAATGCGGCGCCGCATTCCCGTTCTGGAATGTCGAAAAGTGCGACTCGGACGGAAATGCGGTGCCGCATTTCTGTTCCCGTTGTTCATAAATCTCAATCAGAACGGAAATGCGGTACCGCATTTCCGTTCCACCTTCACATACCGTGCTTGCTGGATGGAAATGCGTTACCGCATTTCCGTTCTGGAGAGTATAAAGGTTTCCCCCGGACGGAAACTCGGTGCCACATTTCCGTCGCTCTGTTGCATGACCAAGATGCAATACGGAAATGCGGCGCCGTATTTCCGTCCACCAGCAATCGACAGAATCACTCGTGACGGGAAATCTGGAACCTCAATGGGTTGCATTGTTCCGAAACAACACAATTGCGGCCAGTCTTGATGAGCACAACTTGGTTGTCTGACCGTTTTAACCAGCAGTCCTGGCACTTGTCAGTGCGAACGTTCCTGTCTGCACCGAGAATACTGCTGGATCCACCCTCAGGAGAAACTGTCAGGAGATGTTATTTCGTCGCCGAATCGGCCATCATTGTCCTACTCACTGGCTATGGAATCAAACCTCCCACCTTCATGCATGTAGCTTGAAACAATACTTTCCACTTCAATGTGCGACTTCCAATTGTCGATGGACTCCGCAGATCCACTTAGATGGTGCCTGTGAGCCTTGGTCTGTCGCTATACTGAACCTCGCACTTGCCAACTCCGTGCGGTGTTCGATGGCTCCGAATTCCTACGCTATAGTTTGCTGTCCTCCGCAACTTGGGAGAGCCTGGATCCCAAACGAGGGAGGACTTTGCAGAGTGACTGAAACTTACCTTTGTTCCAAATTCAAGCTCAAACCGGGCACAGTTTATTTGGAAGAAGAAAGGAAGGATGTTCCTGGACAGGTTGACGAGACCATTGTCGTGCTAGGTAACGACGGAGGTTGCGGAATCGAATGGCACGTTCCCCCGTCAGACACCATCCTGTACCGAGCTGTGGGAATGCCCATTCCCTTTCCGAATCAGTCGCTGCCCACACCATCCACAAAGGAGTCCGGAAACCGAGAGGCGGCCACTGCCAACAGAGAGGTATGCAACGATAATCATTCCCGACCTGGACCGTCAAGACCCTCCATAGCTTCTCGTGTGGACGTATTCGACATTTCCGACGAGGAAGATGATTGCATTGAGGTACCCATGTCCTCCACACGGTCGTTCAAATCCGGCATGGACGTCTCTGTAGGTGCTACGCATGTGCCCTCTCGCATAACTCCAACCCGGTCCATTGTGCAGCTCCTACGACAACATCACCTCGATGGTTCTCGCTCCGAGCTGGCTGCTCTCGACTATGCCAAATTCCCAGTCAAAAAGGTAACTTTTCTGCCTCCCGAAGTCGATGGCAATGTCATCTTCGAGTTTCCACCTGTTTCTTCGTCAAAGAAAGCCTCCGGGATGTTAACAGACATGGATCGAAAGCATGACGGACACCCCTGGTGTGTGACGAAGACCAGTAGCACGAAAATTGCTGATGGTGTTCGTGTATGATATGTCCTCTGTGCGGGGAAGCTGAGGTGCCTCAATCCCACCTGCTTCCACTTTCTCTCCAAAGGAGGGCGGAGAAACGAGACGGATTGGACTGGCACAACGCATCATCCATTCATTGTCTCCAGCCAAGCTCCTGCGGGTTCTTTCAAGTGTGCACATTGCAAAGAACCACCGACGTGCATGTCCATGTGCAGAGCCAAGCAATATTACGTAATCCATTTGCTCCCGGACTTGACTAGAGCTTGCATACACGTTGGGGTCCACTGCCACCCCTTGGCGAGAGGCAACATGCGTGAGGCTGTGCAGGAAGCACACGACATCATAAAAGAGGAGGTGAAATTGAGCCCCGGAGCCAGACCAAAGCAGATTCAGCTGAAGGCAGCCCACAAGATTGCTCTTGGCAAAATCATGTCTGAAGATGGTTCCGACCGAGAGCCCTTGACCGAAGACGAGATGCGTGACCTCTTGGAGTCCGTCTCGCACGTTTGTAGTCCGAATGTGCGGAATCACATCGTATCTTGCAAGCAGGAGTTCGGCAGGGGGTCGTACATGTACTCAATCCTGGAGGTGAAACGAATGACTGGATATGACTACATCCAAGGTAGCAGGTTTCCAGGGCAAGGCAGCGAATCCGATCGTTGTTACATTTTCAAAATGTCGACGTGTGGGCCTGGGAGTGGAGTCGACTTGGTCACTCGCATGACAACTGGAAACTTGTCGAATGCTTGGGTGATGTTTGATCACATCAAGCGAATTACAAACCATCAGTGGGTGACTATGGGTGCGCATGTTTATGACTATCACTCCAAGAGGCTCATGACGATTGCAATCTGCGAGATGAAAGGGGAGGACACACAGTCCGAGATGCATCTGTGGGAGGGCATAAACGAGCAGATGGCAAGGGCGGGATTGCCAGAGCCCAATTTCAGGGGATTCATGGCAGACAACGCTCAGGCCAACTGGGCAGCGGTGCGGCGTGTGTACGGTGAGGACCCCAATGTTCCAATGGAGGGGAAAGAGAGATCCTGTGGATTCCATTGGATGCAGAGTCTATCCCACTACACTACCAAATTTGTTGCTAGCTCATTCCAGGCTGAACACCGTGTCCTTTGTACGGCGTGGAAGGATGCACCCACATTTGATGACGCGGAGGTTAAGTTTGCTATCATCGAGGCTTGGTGGAACACGTCAGGTGCAGTGGAGACAACCAATCTGGGAGCATTGCACAGCTGGTTGGGGTGGTGGCATTTTTGGTATCGACAGTTCGGACAGTACATGCGGGAGGTAGGCTGCTGTCATTTTCGTTCATTTGTCTTTCTGTTACGGACATTTCGATTGGTCCCTCACCGTTGTTTGTGTCCTTCTAGGAGCGGTGCTTGGATTCCGACACGGACATGCCGAACACGAATATGGCAGAATCGGTCCACTCCTCCTGGCGAGCGTCTTCTACCGCACATCTGGTGGACGTAGTGACGGCCACAACGGAGGACATCGACAGAGCAATCATGCAGCAAGCCACGTACTACAAGTTCCTGAGCGGCAAACAATGGGGCTTTGGGCCGGACAGGGAGGAATTGTTGGTACGAACAGCTTCGAGGTCCAAGAATCCAGTGAAATGGGCGACAACATTGCGAGAGAAGATCAAAGGGACGCCTCTGCACCGCAGAGGTGAACACCTAGAGGGGGACGTCCGGACTCGCCCTGTCAGGCGGAGGATTGAAGAGGAACCCGGGTGCGAAGAGGATTCCTGGAGATCCGACAGGAACATTCGGACAGCACCTCGAGGTCCCGTCATGTTGCCGCACAATGTGTCTTCCAGCAGTGGAAGCCCAAGAAATTCCAGATCGCCCTCGCCTTCAACCGGGGATTTCGTGCAACAAATTCCCACCGCTCCCTTGCCCCACATTCCGCCCGCTGTTATGCAGTATGGCCAAGCCATTGTGGAGACGACTGTGTCTGCCTCACAGTGGAGAATTGCTCGCACAAAGCCGTCGTTTCGAGGAAGGTGTTCCTCAATTCGTGTGGATACACGGCAACGTTGTTTAGAGATGATAAGGAGGAATCCAGATGGGGCTGTCCCTGCTCCTACTTTTACAGGAAGATTTGTCCATGCAAAGTTTGCGGAGGCGACAACCACCCAGTTCTGGTTCTGCAGGCACGACATTATGTGATATGAAATTTCAACCTATTTTACTGTTACTAGGGTAGCATGTGCCGTTGGCCCAAATGTCCATTGTCATCCAAGCCCAAGTGCAATCCCCTATGTATCCTAGTGTGTCTCCTATGTTGAGGCCCAAGTGCGACCTCTAGTGTAGCCTATGCAGTTGAAGGGCATTCCTAGGACAATGGTTGGAGCCTCGACGGGAGAGATATCAAGGGAAAGGTCTCTGGTTCAAATCTGGTTGTAGGCTCTGTGGAAAAAAACTTACGTAGATGACATTGGACACTTGGGCCAACGGCAAAGGCTACCCTAGAGGTTGCATTTGGGCCTAAACATAGGAGACGCACTTTGATACATAGGGGATTGCACTTGGACCTAGATGACAGTGGACACTTGGGCCAACGGCACATGCTACTCTAGTCAATATATGAAGGAAGCCAATTAGTTAGTTAGTTTGTTTGTTTTGTCACATTGAGATGTCCCGAGCCGCGGGCCAGCCCTTGAGATGTCCCCAACCGCGGGGCCCAGCCCTGGTGCTTGGTACCGTTGGAAAGCCCTCGACTAGGAGGGATGCACGGGCTTGGTCTCATAATTTTTGGACCTGCAGTGTGGGAGATGTGGAATTCCAAGTACTTTTGGTCGCTGGAAATTCACGAAAATGGCAAAATGGGCATTCCTGGGAAAATGGTTGGAGCCTCGACAGGAGAGATATCAAGGGAAAAGTCTCCGATTCAAATCTGGTTGTAGGATTTGTGAAAAAAAAATGCATTTGGACTTGGGTGACATTGGACACTTGGGCCAACGGCACATGCTACCCTAGAGACGGGAGATATATCAATAATGATTGGATATATTACTAATCAGTAAATTCCCCTAGTCAATATATGAAGCAAGACGTTTGTTTGTTTGTGTGTTTTGTTCGTTTTGTCATGTTGAGATGTCCCCAACCGCGGGCCCAGCGCTGGTGCTTGATACCGTTGGAAAGCCCTCGATGAGGAGGGGTGCACCAACTTGGTCTCATGATTTCTGGACATGCGGTATGGGAGATACGGAATTTCAAATACTTTGGGTCATTGGAAATTCGTGAAAAATAGCAAAGTGAACATTCCTGGGACCTTGACAGGAGCGATATCAAGGAAAAGGTCTCCGGTTCAAATCTAGTCGTAGGATCTGTGGAAAAAAAATGATTAGACTTAGATGACTTAGATGACATTGGACACTTGGGCCAACGGCCCAGGCTACCCTAGAGGTCGCACTTGGGCCTCGACATAGAGACGTACCGGGATACATAAAAGATCTTACAGTTGGGCTTAGATGACAGTGGACACTTGGGCCAACGACACAGGCTACACTAGAGATCGCATTTGGGCCTCGACATAGAGACGTACCGGGATACATAAAAGATCTTACAGTTGGGCTTAGATGACACTGGACACTTGGGCCAACGATACAGGCTACGCTAGAGGTCGCATTTGGGCCTCGACATAGGAGACGCACTGGGATACATAGGAAATTGCACTTGGTCTTAGATTTCAATTCTTCACACATAGGCCGAAGACCCTGGGGTCACTCCCCATATTTTCAAAACCGCGTGAGAACAAATATAGGGTGTAATATTTTTAAGGTAAATTTTAGAAAAAAAATTACTTAGAAAATATGGTAGGGCAATATCTTTTCACCCGGTTTTTTTTTTAAAAATCACAAATAATCGAGAGTTTTATTTAAAAAGTTAATGTAATAAAGGGTTTTATCTACAGTATAATGTATCCATCCTTGTGAAGTTTCTCATATTTCATCCAGCTCTAATCCATCAGGATGAAATCAGGTAGAGGTCACCTGAAGTTGACATATGATTCCAGTGATACACAGTGGATTGATGTTGATATCGTAATCTCAACAGTGACTATGGCATATGAACCATTTCAAAACTTGTGCTCTTTAGATCCAAATGATGCTACGGCTTTGAATGAGTTCGTGACTAATGAAAATTAAACTTTTTCTTGGGTCCTACATTTGACTTATGCTATATGGAATGTACTTGTTTGTGTACATGCTTTGAAATTCCGTAATTATTTAAAAGAACAATTTAAAATATGATCTAATTAATTGTTGCAAAAGAAAATTATTAAAAAAATAGGGTGTTAGAAAACAAAGGGTTTTACAATATTACCTAAAGATAGGGTGGAAAAAAATGTAAAATTTTAAAAGTATAGCCTAGTACAAATATACCTTTGTACGCACGTGATATGGAAAAAATACATATAGTGACCCCCCCAGGCCGAAGGCATAGGCTACCCTAGAGGTCACACTTGGGCTTTGAAATAGGAGACACACTGGGATACATAGGAAATTGCACTTGGTCTTAGATTTCAATTCTTCACACATGGGCCTCGACATAAGAGACGCACTGGGATACATAGGAAATTGCACTTAGTCTTATAAGATCTCAATTCTTCGCACATGGGCCAAAGGTACAGGCTACCCTAGAGGTCACACTTAGGCCTCAACAATATAGGAGACACACTAGGATACGTAGAAGATCGTACACTTGGGCTTAGATGACATTGGACACTTGGGCCAACGGCACAGGCTACCCATGAATTTTGAGTACTTTTGGTCGCTGGAAATTCGGGAAAAATAGCAAAGTGGGCTTTCCAGGATCAGTGATTGGCCCTTCATGTGGGAGATTTGGAATTTCAAGTACTTTTGGTCGCTGGAAATTTGCGAAAAATAGCAAAGTGGATATATCAATATATGAAGCCTCGACAGGGGAGATTGCAAAAATAGCAAAGTGGGCTTTGTTGGAACAATGACGTGGAGATCTCCCAAACTACAGGTCCCTTGATGCAGAGGGGATTGCACTTGGACTTAGATGACATTGGACACTAGAGATCGCACTTGGGCCTCGACATAGGAGACGCATTTTCCGCGGATCGAATCTCCAGAGTCCACCCATCTAGGACTCCACCTTTATCATCCATCCCTCATATATCATCCAACGTTCATATATCATCTATCGCACCACTTCCTAGTGCGAAAGGGAATGGAGAGGAACGGCAAAGAAAAGACATTTGCAGCAGAGTTGGTCATTCTGGATATTCCAGATGGACTCCCAGAACTCCAGATGTGCCTCCAGCGGATACTTGCCCAACCTGGAACTCCTTTGATGAACGGTACTGGCGGTGGGTGTTCTCCTTTTGCAACTTCTTCTTTTCAGATGCAGGAGTTCTTGTCCTCATCCAGTCGATCAACCTGCGCTGTCGTTGAGCTCTTGCCAGTTACTTGAAAGCCTCTGGGATGCGGGGCAGTAAAGACTTGGAACTGTGTCAACACGATGTATCTAACCAAAGGGGATTGTCCAGGCGAGATGGTAATTCATCCCCTTCATGCATTGGCCTCTTGTTCTTTTTTGTTCGTGTTCAGTGCACTTGAAAAGGGTGTGCGGTGACGCACATCCTCAATGGCCGACTCTCTACTGCATTTTTGTCCAGGCCGGTCATTGATTCTCCACCTCAGTCATTGTCTTGAAAAAATTTCACGTTTTGTTTTGCACTGGGAAGTGGTGTGCGTTGCCGCACACCTTCTAAAGCCCCGTCACTCCTCTGTCCCCCCCCCCAACTTTTTTTTTTTTGGTTTTCCCCCCTGGTTGGTTGGAAAAACGGTGTGCGTCAACGCACACCATTCTGCCTGACCCCATTTCTAGATGAAGAGCCTAATCGGTGTGTCGAATCACACCGAAATACAAGACGTTGCAATTGCAGACTCTACTCTTGCAACACTGCTACCCAAGATCTATGAGGGGAAGAATGGGTGTGCGGCGACGAACACCCTTTCTGCATTGTATTCAACCTTCTTCTACCCAGTACACATAACTCCTTTTCATGCCTGCGCATTCAAAGGAACTGAAGCGAATGAGACAGCAGAATCGGTGTGCGGTGATGCACACCATTTCTGCATCATTCTGAATCTCCTTCATTCCTAATCACTGCCTTCGCTTCCACTCAAAGTTTCAAACAAAAAGGAACCTTGACAGGGAGCAGAGACGGTGTGCGCCACCGCACACCGTCTTTGCAGTGTTTTCTGGTACCATTTATGCATTGTATTCGACCCCTTTCAAGGATCCTTTAGGCTTTGTGTTCTCGTCTAATTTGCAAACAAATTTGAGCCTTTTGGTGGGGCAGAAACGGTGTGCTTTGACGCGCACCATTTCAACTTTGTATTCAATCCTTTCAAGTACCCTACATGCTTTTTGTTGTTGTCTGAAGAGACCTCAAAAAAAAGCCTTTTGGATGGGGCAGAAACGGTGTGCTTTGATGCACACCCCTTCTGCTATGTATTCAATCCCTTTCAAGTACCCTCCATGCTTTCAATTGTTGTCTGAAGAGACCTCAAAAACACCCATTTGGAAGTGGGCTATAGAGTCGAGGGGGCATAGGGTCCATCAGGCATGGATCTAGGCAAGCATATGGAGAATTGTGGGGGGGGGGGGGGGGGGGGGGGGGGGGGCAAATAAGAACAACATGGTGACACTTGATGAGCCTGCCCTTATCTCCGGAGAGACCAAATATGGAGTGAAAGTGTGCATGCAGGGGGCTGAAACGCCACAAGCGATTAGTGAGTAGCCCAGGAAAGAACCTTTGCAGAACATGCGAAGAGTTCGTTACCAGTGAATTCAAATGCCATTGTCTTTGATGGGGAAATGAAAACATCCACAGAAACGAGAGGAAGTGAGAGGGTTCCCTACTAGCCGGAGGGTGTTGGGGCAGCCATTTGTTATAACATGTGCATGTAGTACGATTCCCGCCGGTTCAGAATTGTTCACCTCTTTTGAGTTCTCTGATATGGATTCCATTGTTGTTGGGGGCGATGGGTTGGGTGGTCTCCACGCTCCGGGGGTAGTCCACGCTGCTGGGGTAGACCATGATGAACTTTGCAGTGAGATTTACTGGCTGCCAAGCCACAATGAGTGGGCACCGCATAGTGGTGTTCGAGGTGTGATCAAGACTCCACCCTAGTGGATCAGCACCTTCATGGGTCACAGCACGGTAAACAGCAGACATCCCTGGGCCCAGATGAAGCCAGTTAACCAGCGGGCAGTAGGAAGGATAGAGCTTCTCCATAGTTGAGATGTGGCCCACGGAGCTCGCAATGCACTTAACTTACCCATACTGGAGCACGGTGAGGGCTTGAGCAGCGCTGTTGCACCATTGGTGGTAATCGACTCGTCCTTCTTGAGTGCAACGGTCAGACAGTTCGGGCCATGGCCTTGTCCGCCCAAAGTACGAAGCACACGGGCAACATTGAGTGGCACGGGGGGTGCTCTTGCCCTAGTTCATAGCAGTCCGTAGGTGTGCTCCAGAATAAACCGTTATAAACCTCCGGTAACCAGATCGGGTATGGGTTCGGGTGAGGGACCGAAAAGAACATGTCTTGATGCAAGGTATGTGTAGGCCCCGGCTTGGGCCCGGCGGGAGCGAAAACAGAGAGCCATATGTAACGTAGCTTAGAGGGGGAGTAACGCGATAAAATGGTTATAAGTGAACTGAGTGACCAGCCTGAAGTAGCTGCAGGGATGCCTCGGCGTGAGCAGGGATTAGACACTGACGGGAGACTGCAAGGAGAGAGACGATGAGAGACCCGAATACGATGGTGGACAACGAGGGGTGAGAAAGAGGGGGGAAGGGTCGCTTTGGACGTACGATATTAATGTTTGGCGGCTGAAGCGATAGAGCACCGAGGGTGACACTAAGGGGGGTGTGGCTTAAGATGAGACTATGGAGATGAATGAGGAGGGGTTTAGAATGAGGATGGAGGCGAGGATGAGAGAATGTTAATGAAACACCATGAAGATCCTATAAAAAAGAAGGTTAGGCCCGGCTTGAAGAGAAGGGGAATGATCGTCCCAGCGACAGGATGGTCTCGTTGCGCTGCGGCATGGATTCGAGTCGGGGAAGACGAGAAGACCGTTGCGCGCCTCTCCGCCATCTCCCTGGAGCTCTCCCCCATCAACATTCCATCTTTTTATTTGGTTTCACACTTCGCCAAAACTCAACCTGAATTTAAGTATTATTGCCAGCCATTACACCAAATTTTTTGAATATAATCACCAATTCCAAGGAGCCTGCTGACTGTGAAACTTCAGAAATGAAAAACAAGGGCTGGTCCCAACCTTGTCAATTGTAGCTTTGTTATATGGATGATATGTATATCAGCAAAAATACATATAATAGCTATTGTGGTTGTATATGGCTGTGTTCTTAAAACTTTTGATGGTGCAAAAATGATTCTAGTATATAGTAAGAGAGTTTCTAATTAGATAGGTTCAGATTCCAAATTTTTATTTTATAAGGGGCCCTGATTGCAGAGCCCACAAAAAGGAGGCGTAATAAAATGGAACCCTTACCCTCCTTATATAGTCTTTGGAGGCGGTGGTGGAGCCTTCTAGAAGGGGCCCACCGCTGCTTATGGAAGGTGGCCCCATCCCATCCTCTATATAAAAACCCACTAGGGTAGCCCGTGCCGTTGGCCCAAGTGTGAAGTGTCATCTAAGCCCAAGTGCAATCCCTTATGTATGTATACAAGTGCGTCTCCTATGTCGAGGCCCAAATGCGACCTCTAGGGTAGCCTGTGTCGTTGGCCCAAGTGTCCAGTGTCATCGAAGTCCAAGTGCAATCCCCTATATATCAAAGTGCGTTTCCTATGTCGAGGCCCAAATGCAACCTCTAGGGTAGCCTTTGCCGTTGGCCCAAGTGTTCAATGTCATCTAAGTAAGTTTTTTTCCACAGAGCCTACGACCAGATTTGAACCAGAGACCTTTCCCTTGATGTCTCTCGTGTCGAGGCTCCAACCATTGTTGCCCACTTTGCCATTTTTTCTATTTTTTGTGAATTTCCAGCGACCAAAAGTACTTGGAATTCCACATCTCCCTCACCGCTTGTCCAAAAATCATGAGACCAAGCCCATGCACCCCTCCTCGTCGAGGGCTTTCCAACGGTACCAAGCACCAGCGCCAGGGCCTTGCGGTTTGGGACATCTCAACAAAACAAAACAAACAAAACAAACAAACGTCTCGCTTCATATATTGCTTCATATATTGATTGATGTCTACCTCCCATCAACCCCGCTTCTACGCGTACCCCCTACTTCTATACGTACAGGTGTGTGCAGCCTGTGGAGCCATTTCCCTCCTCTCCAAGCCTCCCGTCGGCCCCACTGATTGGCTCTTCCCACAGTGTCGGGTTGCCGGGTTGCCTGACCTTCTAATCTCCCCCCAATTGATCGTGGGTACTATATCTCTCACACACATTCCTTTCATGAATCAAATTTGTGGTTGTCGGAGACAGTCTCAAAGTTAAAAGCCTACGGGAATCTGGGCCCAGAGTGAGGACGACGGGAGACGTTGACCCGTGGGCACCGGGGGGCTTGTGCCGGGCGCGTGGCGACGGCCGTCGACTTGCGCAGCCACGCTCCCACCACACAGATGCCCCGGACGGCCGGTCCGTGGCAGACCCTCCCCACGCGCGGCCACGCTGGGTGCTCTTCTCGCACCGCGGAGGCCCTTGGCCCGCGGTTGCCACAGGCCGCGACCGAACGGGGGCTGCAGCCCGGGTACGGCAGAACGGGTGGGCTCCTGCACTTTTCTCATTCGCCAAAATATTAGACCTAAATAATATTCGGACCTGATTATTTTCTTAGGGAGTGACCGCCCGGGAAAACTGATTATCCGGGAAGCCATGGAAGTAGCAAGTGTTAACAAGAGGATGTACTACTCAAGAGGGACTCAACCGACCCCTGGATGTACTCTCCACAAACTTTCGGCTTTATAATGTTAATAAGAAGTGGGGACCCGAACACGACAAGCACTCAAATTGTCGCGATCCGAGACAATTGGTGGGTGTAGACCACCCCAATGTTTAAAAGCCGTGATTATGTCAGCAATGACTCTCTACTGCTACGGACGCAAGTAGCGCAACAAAAATTGTACCCTTCATTGCCCTTCCAACCTTGAACAGCGAAACAAAAAGAGTAGTCACATTTCCCTACTGCACTGCAAGATAAATTCATAGCTTCTTGAGAGCGGCAAAACAAGGCAGGTGGTTTTGTCATACTCAGGACTCGGCACCTCCATGGATAAAGAGACTGCATGGTTTTTATGCTTGCACGCGTCCGGCGCATAAAGTTCACTACTGTCGCCCTTGCTGAGGAAAATTTGCCCTTTTGTTTCTTTAAATCACAAGTAAGCAAATAAATAATTCTACGTTATAATATAGCTTCTATTTTTCTTTCTTCTTTAAAAGTTCTTCTTTAACCCAAGTTCCCAAGCGACCTGAATCGGGTCACTTTGAATTTGCAGTTCGACCAAATTTTTGCAGATCTAATCTGATGGGGCCCACTCCTGAAGCTTTAATGACAAGGGATTTGTCTCGAGTTTGATGCAAAAAACAAATTTAAAAAGAAAACAAAAGCTGCGACCTACAAAAAATATCTTAGATCTCTCATTTACGTTTTGGGGCCTGAAAAGGGCTTGTTGACCGCTGACGTGGCAGGTAAACAAGCCCAAAACAGATTGCACTCCAAAGGCCATTTTTGGCAGAAAATTAGCAATTTTGGAAAAAGCACTTCACCTTGTGGTGTGTGAGCATTATAGACACACATCCACCATTGGCTTTTAAAAAGTTTGTAGAAAAAAAAGTACTTCATTTGGAGGCACATTTTCTCTTGTCAATTTTGAGATTATTACCCCTATGTAATTGCATGCAAAGCAACCATAGGTGAAAAAATCAGTTGGACCTGCAATTTAGTGGGGTCATAGCCACTCCACTATTGATTTGGAAATGGTGGGTCTTGGGGCAAGCAAAATTGGATAAAGCTAGGTTTTGATTTGGTCAAACCTATTTCTTTCTCACTTTTTCTTTGGGACCTGATATTTGAGGTCCAGGCCAATGTTATAATCTCACAATTTCCACGGTGGACTTGGCTCATTTTTTGGTATGTCATGCATAAATGAGCTGGGCCCACTGTTATAAGGATGGAATCTTTGGATGATTTTTGGTAGGTTTCTAGGGGCAATTTACTGCAGCTGGGTACTCAAAATTGATAAAAAGTCAAAAAAGGGCTTGGGAACTTAAGGGGGAGGAAGCCTGTCCGTCATAAGAAATAACCTTGTGTTATAACTCCGATATATATTTCCAGAACAGGGGTCAATAGCTCCGATAAATAAGACCACTGGGGAAGCACAGACCAAATCTAATCATCCATTCCCCTTCCTGGGTGGTTATTTTCTCCACCTCGCTTGCGTCAGCTCTATGGGGTTGCATAAAATACAAATACGGGATGGTGCCCCCTATATTTTAAGCCTTCATGGCTCCTTTGGATGCTTATTTTTCCTCCTTTTTAGTCTCAATTTCGAATTGTCCCCTGTTTTTAAGAAAATAAAAATCAAATCATCCAGGTTTCAAAGATTCAGTATCCATCTACATTTTCAATAGCTGATATAAGGTGCCTCCATTCAAAGAAGATCTGGGGCTGGATGTGGTACCGGGTTCACAACAAGCTCTGCTAATGGGAAGTACTGAGACTGGCTTATTTAATTGAGGAGTGTGAGAGGAATTTCTCTGGGCTGTTTCCAAGTTATGGAGGGTGTGAGGTAAACTGATGGACACTGATCTCTTAACAAAACATTTTCATGATATTGATATTCATTACTCCGAAAGGAAGATTCGGAAAAATAGGGGAGTGTAGTTATACTAATTACCTATACCACTCAGTTGTGGAGAATATGAGAAATTTTTTTTCCCAACTGAATTATCCAACTGAGACAATAAACTTGAAATTCATAGTAGCATATCATGAACTGGCATATCACAGAGTTCGAATTTAAGAAACAACAGAACTGCTTTTGTTGGCTCTCTTGTAGAGAGAGAGTACGCATCATGTTCAAGTCAATGGAGAAAATGTGGTCAAAGGACCTTACACCGGGTCAAGGCACCGATTGGCGTGTTGTGCTGAGTCGTGCTAGGTATTCTTACCTTCCTCTTATGTTTTGCCAAAGCAGGGAGCCCATTGCCCTTGGAGACTTGTTTTCTTTTGAAATTGGACGGAGAGAAGTTCATGACTCGGAGGGGAAAATTCCAGTCGGGCGTCTTTCAAAGAGAATTAATAACGGGAAGTGTAACGCCCTCCCCAAAAGGCCGGCTCCGATGCGGCCCGGGCTGTGCAACAACTGAATTGGGTTTGTCAGACTAGTGCGGCTGTCCATCCGATAGCAACTTTTCTCACACCAAAACGAGTTTGTTTTGGAAATACCGTAGACGGTGTTCGGATTCGTAAGAAATGTAGGGATTATTAGAAAGGTAAGGCGTGTGATAAGACAAAGGATAATTAGGAGGTCACCTGAGCCACAGGGGAAGATCATGCGGTGAAGGTGGAAAGCAACACAGCGATGGTTGTGGGCCGTGATGATGTCTCCATGCCAGGCAGACTGGCTGGTGTGCCATTATAAAGGCTGTAGAAGCTTTGCTCCTTCTGTCAGACTTCCTGCTGGGCCTTCTATCCCTGGTATCTCTTTTTCTTGCTTGTCGCTGTGAGGTTCTTGCCGCAGCTGGGCAGCAGTTGGTTGTCGAGGTCTCTTTTTAAATATTCGAAGTTCAATCTCCACGAATCTGTTTAGGAGGTGAGATCTTGCTGGAAGCTGGCCAATCGGTAGCTTAATTGGGTCACTCTTATCAAGGGATCGCCCATGTTCTGTGTCTCCTCTCTCGTCCTCTCTATGTTTGATTGACTGTCTAGACTCTCTCTAGATATTGCCTTTCACCCGATGGAGGCTCAACCTCTCTCGTTCTCTCTAGCTTTCTAGACTTCCCTTTCTCCCAAACTCCTCTGCTATCCCTCTTTCCGCGAGTCGCAATGGACACCGGAAAGGTGTTACATTTAGACGATGAAAGGGGTCCGATCAGTACCGCAGACGAGGATGAGAAGAGGCTCAATGAACTGGGATACAAGCAGGAGTACAAGCGCGTGATGAGCCCCTTTCAACAATGGGCCTACACCTTCTCCTACACTGCGCCTCTGGGCTTCATCACGGGGTACTACGGGTTTATGTACTCTTATGGTGGACCAGTTACCATCATGTGGGGGTATATCGCCACCACTGTAGGCACGTTGTGTATGGCCTATGGGATGTCTGAGGTAATGGGCGATGCATTAGCCCACATCGATGCAGTACGTAGTGAAGGACCAAAACAATGAACATTTAGTTATGTCATAGTCATTGAACTTACAGTATACGTCTGGAAGGCTTGCGCCAATTGCTTTTGATCATGCAACAATATTCCCACTTGCAATCGTAGTGCTCGCTGAAAATCCTTCTTCAGGAGGGTTCGACCTTGAAGGATCTTCCTGAACCCGATCTTCAATCTTCAGAGCGACCATTGTTGTCCGAATTCCCACTCTGGTATTGTTTTGAGCAATCATGCGTCAAAATTGTAGCCCTGCTCGGCGAACAACGAGCATGAATTGTACAATCCTCATCAATGACACAATATCGTGAACACCTTGAGCAACATTCGGTACCTTGAGCAATTGACAGTGCTGAAGGTAAGTGGCTTCGTAACAATGGTGGTCTCATATATGTACACCTACGGTCTGCACATGCATCCCCATTTTGCTTCCTGCATGTACACATTCTAAGTCCACTAAGCCTTCGGAAATTTGTTACCTTGTATGCAGGTGATCTCAGCATTTCCTACACTCGGGAGTGTGTACTACTGGGTAGCCCAGCTAGTACCCAAGAAACACGCGCCCTGGCTCTCATGGTTCGTGGGTTGGATTTATCTCGTGGGCTCTTTCTGCGGGACTGCGCTCAATGAGTATTTGCTGGCACAGTTTATAGGCACCATCGTCCTCCTGGGCACGGGCGGTGCACAGGCCAATGGTTACAGTCTCTCTGCAGCACAGGTACCCCCCCACCAATCCTCTCTTGTTTCATAGTGTACATATAATCAAAGTACGACATTAATTCACAAGTGGCTTGGAAGAGCCTGTCCCATGATTATATAGTGCTAGTACTCTTTTCTTCAAACGCAACACTTCAGCAGCAATATTGTAGCCAAGAAACACAGCATTTGGCCTGGAACTAGGTTGCCCACCCCTTGTATCGGTGATCTTGTCCAGACCAGAACAGTCCAGATGCTGATCCATATCTGAAATTTTCATTAAAGCGATCTTTTCGAAGGCGGCTATGCTCAGGGAGATAGATATCAGGAATCTAGACTTCTCTCCATATCCTGAGTATTTACGTGCACAGTTTTTGCTTTCAAAGATGATCAGCTTTCCGAAGCTGCCAAAGACAGTTGTACGAGAAGAAACACACTGCGGTCTTCTGATCTCTATATATTTAGTACGGTATGTTGTTGTTACAGTTTGCTGATCTGCACACTCTATTTGGTTGGATGGGATAGATTTGCGGGGTGACGGCGGGCCTCTTCATCTTGCACTTTTTCATCTCCATCGTCAGCACGCGGTGGCTGGGAATTCTAAGTGCAATTGGCGCCTGGTTCCAAATTTTTTCCACAGTCGTGATTTGCATCACTCTCATTAGCATCGTCCCACATTACCAAAGTGCCAAATTTGTCTTCACATCTTTCGTCAAAGCTCCTGACCAAGGCATCAGCAGTGGAGTGCTGGTAGTTCTTCTGGGGCTTCCTTATGCCCAGTCCATTCTCACGGGCTTTGAAGTCGGGTCACACGTTGTGGAAGAGGTGACCACCGCAGCCATGGCAGGCCCCCGCGCCATGATCAACAGTGTGTATGTGACCGCCTCCACCGAGTTCCTTCTCCTCCTTGTCATGACCTTCTGCATCCAGATCCCCGAGAATGTTTTGGGTTCCAACACAACCACAGGTGATTACCGCTTTGGACTGGCCTTTTTGAGTGATATATGTTTGGTTATAGAGGTAATCTCATCTTTGTTTGTTTCCTGAGCGTTCCGCGGAATTTATAAAGTACCATCTCATTTCTTCCTCTTGTCCCATAAGCTCTTTGAGCTTCCCGCAGACATTATAAAGTACCATTCCATTCCTTTAGTCCTCTTCCCGTCCCACCAGATACAGCATATTTATACGTTGGCGCACAACCAGGTCTGACAAAACAACTTCTCGAGTGTTTTGAACTCACGTCGTGAATAACCCATGAAGGCCAGCTAGATGCGGACCAAAGTTGGCATGTTCACCGAAGATTACATTTATGTCAGTTCACTAGAAAAGAACTTCATATTTGCAGGTTGAAATGTAGAGGAGGGTGAAAATTCATCGGTGCGCTGAAAAAGCTATGGTGGGTGTGGGGCAGGAGGAGGAGACGCATCAGCAGGCAGCCAGATTTTCTTTGACGCATTCCACGCCAAGTATGGCCATGGCACTGCAGGCGCCATCGCCTTCACCACCTTGTCTGCCGTGTCTCTTTTCTTTGGAAACATCACAAACGTTACCCTTACTGCCCGCATGGTATAGTCTCTCTTTTCCAGGCTTAACTCTCTGTAGACCTTGTACTCTTCCTGAAGGCATTCTCTCTGAGATGCTCCTCCCACCTTTGCCGGAGCTGTTTCTAAAGGCTACTCTTGCGCTGTGATGTTGCAGGCATATGCCATGGCCAGAGACGTGGCCTTGCCCGCCCACGGCTGGTTAACGAAACTCACCGCTAAAGAGCGCATCCCCATAAATGCCACCATCGTCACCGTCATCGGCTCCTTCATCTGCACACTGCCATCGCTTGGCAGCTCCGTTGCATTCACTGCCATTACAGCCATGTCCACTATCACTGCCTACGGTCCCTACACAATTGTGCTTGTCTGCCGCCACCTCTTCAATAACAGATTTGAGGCAGGACCTTTCTCTCTTGGTCGCTATGGCATCTGGATAGGCGGTTGGGGAGCTCTCTGGGGTGCCGTAATGTCTGTCCTCTTCTGTTTCCCTCCGGCTTACCCTGTTACTGCCTCCACCTTCAATTATGCTCCTATCAGTCTGCTGGGTTGCATTGCAGCTGGCCTCACCTACTGGTTTGTCACGGCCAGGCACAACTTCGATGGACCCAAGCGGACCATCGATGACATCCAAGGTGACATCAATTTAGTTAAGCCTGCCAACAATCTGGGACAAGGGAACCCAGAGAAATCTCTAGAGAATGATACCGTTCTTCAAATAGAGGAGAAGCCTCAATTGAATGGCAGATCATGAAAGGAACCTTATAGTTCCATGTACAAGAAAAAAATAGTTCACATAATCACAAATCCTGGTGAGAACCCTAATCTCATCACAATAAAACCAGATCATAGAACCAGGTGGGCCAGCTGCTCTCCTCAGTCAAATCATTTCAGTAAGTTCTGAAGCAAATTTCAAGCTGCTGCAAGACCACATTTTAGATCAGTGTGTGGCTCTCTTTTTTCAATTTCTGAGAAGAGAACTCTGGGCCATTGGCCTGTACTGTTAAATTGACCAATTTGTACAAGCATTTAGTCCTTCACCATTTTGATCTGAATTTGTCTGGCTCTATAGAGATTCCCTTGAGAAAATCAGTGTACACTTGCTTACGGACATGGGTCATGACAACGCTGATCCTACATCTAGCTTGTAATATGGGACTACTCCCATTTGAAATATTTTTTCGCCGTGCACATAATGCACATTTCTCAGTTCTGAATCACATTGCTGTCGTGCTTGCGCATGGAACAATATTTTCAGCCATTTAAATTGAGATTAGACTTGCCCACTGATGAGATGAGCTGAACACTTCAAAGGATCCAAAAGAAATGGAGCAATGAATAGCCCCACAGTAATTAACATGTAAATCTAGGCTCACGTTCTCCCACTTAACACTCGTCACTTCAAGAGAGCAGGAATATATTTCAATCATAATGTCCATTCCAAGTAAAACTGCAAGTGCCCAAGCCCAGCCAAACAGACAAGCAACCATGACATCTGTACAACCAACCAAACTCGGTTTATACCGGACATAAAGTACACCGCCGCGGTTTCGAGCAATAGGTCTGTTCGCATAGGGATCCAAAATACATGGAGCATTCCTACTTGGACCTTACCAAACTACATCTGACCTTCGTACTCCACAGCCAAGGGAGGACTAGGAAGTAGTTAGTAGCCTGCAAGAAGGCAATGGTGCCTCTGGAGAGAGTAAGAGATGGACACGTCCTCATTAGCTTTGCTTGTCGTCGCCTTGTGGCCATATACATCCCACCTCTGGTTCAACAGACCAGAAAAAGGGAGAGGGAGGGACAAATGCTGAAGAATTCCTCAAAACATCCGGGTACATGCAAGAGAGAGGAAGAGAACAGACCGTCTTCCGGTTGCCTGGTGAACATCTGTTGTGATGTGCCCTTGAACTCTAGGGAATTTACCTGCTGAAACCCAGTTGGGCAGTTAGTAAGGGTGTGCAAGTTATGGCGACCCATAAGAAGTAACAGAGCCCTCCAAGTAAGGTCAAAATTTCAGACCTTGCAAGGATTCTCAATCAATGTTCCAAATGGAAGACATATTCAGTCAGGTTCTGCAGCTGGCTGGCATCAGTCTTCTTGTTGGCTGCTAGTGTCATTGGCCTCACGGTTAGCATTTTCGAAACTGGATCCAGCACCCATCCATGCTGCTGCACAGTAACTGACAGCGGACCCACCAGACCCACCACACTTCCCATGTCAAGACACCATTCCAAAGAAGAGCAAGAGACACCCACAGGCAGCAGTCTAAATTGAAGTGCCCTTTTCAACTGTTTAGAGGGCTACTGCCTCCTGGTAAGAGCATAATACTTTCCCAGGGCCACTTTAGGGAGATTTCAGGATTACTGTGGCCAATGCTTCTCCTAATGACCCAGTGGCCCTAAGAATCCTGTGTAGTGGGGACTTGGCACCATTTTCCATCGACACCAAAATAAATAAAAGGCCAAAACTCACCCCAAGAATTTCAGCATAGAAGTGAGCACTGAGCTTTACAATGGTCATGGACAGATACTAGGCCAAACATATGTCACCTAGTACCCACAATCACTTCCCCTAGAAGTTTGAGCTGCTCATACGATCAGAACTGGGTTTAGCAATTGTTCTTGTCATGATTCTACGGATGTAATCCCTGAAGGAAAGAGAGACTTACACGTTACCACATTGTTTTCACTCAAGCCCAAATAACCAGCTGCATCTGCAACACTGATTGTCGAATAGGCTATTGACAGCAATCTCAACATACCCTTTGAATAGTCCTCTGAACATTTCAAAAACCACCCACCATATCCATCAAATGGAACACCTGGTATGTGCAGAACACTATTTCAATCAAAAAAGAAAAAACATCCTGCCTACATACACCGATCAAAACGGTAGGGAGTTTTCACAATCCTTGCACCATCTCATAGACTGTGGACTCTAATGGACCCCCTGCGATCTCATTGTGGACAGTAAGTGTTTCAAATGGAGTGGAAATCCCATAACAAAGACACTCACCAGCCACTGCAGCAACAACTTGCTGTACCTCCGGGCTCCAGCCATAACTGCGAAGGGCCTCATAAACACCAGCATGGTCATGCGTCCACATGCACTGCACTATCTTCCACACCGCCCTCAACTCTGGATAACTCTGCTTTGCCGAATCTGGTGTTCGCTTCCACACAAATCTGGCGCTATCTCTGTAAGAAAGAAAATTGATTGAGAATCTCAGTATCCATGTGCAGGATTTGGGACTCAATTCCAACAGTAAGACGATACCCTTGAATTGACAGTGACCTCCACGCCTCACCTTTACGATAACATGCGGCACCACTATTAAGACAATTTTTCACAGTGGTTGAGACATAATGCAGGCAGATCTGTCAGCTGGCCTCATGATTTTGAGAAGAGAAAGAACTTACAAATCATGGATCACAACATGGCCAAGAATGTGTACGGTATAAGGCCAATCCAGAGGCTTTGAGGCTCCAGTGGCTGCTGCCTGCCCCCAAGAATCCCAGCACGAAATTTACCAACATCAAATGCAACATTCTCTCTGCGTTGCGTTACTCTTGTTTGCAACTGTCTGACTTCACCTCCAATGCGTATTATCAATTCTTGTATCTTCCCTTCCCTTCCCAAGCTCCAAGTAGTCCGGTGCAAAGGTTATAAGCACCATACTTGTGAATCCCTCGCAGACGTTTAGCATGTTTCAAAATGTCTCTAATTGCAGAACTCTCACTCCCTCCCGTGGTGTGCTCCATCCAAATTAGGACCAATTTCTATTGCCAAAAGACCCTCTCGCAGGCACACGCTGATGAGTCCATTCCTCCACTATTCTATCTGTGGTTTCCCCTTCTACAGGTTCTATGGTAATACAATTTAATTGCTGAGAAGGATCGAGGGGAGGAGACCGACAATCACAAGATAGAGGTTCGACACAGTTCCCAAGACCCAAGGATATCGCAATCAGTTGCTTCATCAGA
This sequence comes from Takakia lepidozioides, assembly GCA_030704615.1. NCBI lineage: Eukaryota > Viridiplantae > Streptophyta > Takakiopsida > Takakiales > Takakiaceae > Takakia > Takakia lepidozioides. The sequence goes on along the minus strand of CM060732.1, from coordinate 17,430,680 downwards.
CGAGTTTCAAGGCAACAATTCGAAGGATTTTGATAGCACACCTCAAGTTCAAGAGTGTCGATGATGTTCGCCAGATCTGCAAATAGACCTGCTTTAATGGCCTCATACACAGCATTGAAGCTCATCCCAGACGGCCCAGCCACACTTCCATTCACTGGTATTGCCATCTCTCTCTCTCACCTTCGCCTCCCCCTCAAACCCTAGATTTCCGTTGAGGATGATCACTCCTGCCCTAGTTTTGTGAAGTCTAGTTGGATTATTTTCATCGTGGTATGGATGAATTTTCATGGAAGCAATGGATGAATGAAGGGATGGGCCTTGCAATCTTCATCATGAGGCTCTAAGAGAGAGAGAGAGAGGGGCTATGTCTTGACAGAAGAGAATTGGCCATTTCCACTAGGAGAAAGATGGAGCGGTTTGAGCATCTTTATCGGAGTATGAATGGAGCCATTGAATGGAAAGTTGGTGCTGCAAGTGAAAGTGGGTGAAAGACGTTAAGAACAAGCCTCAAACGGCAATTGGCTCTCTTGCTTTGCTTTGGCACAACATAAGAGGAAGGTAAGACTAGGGAGCATGACTCACCAATCATGACTCAGCACAACACACCAATCAGCGCCTTGACATGGTGTAAGGTACTTTGACCACATTTTCTCCATTGACTTGCATGTCTCCGCTAAGTCTCTCTCTACAAGAGAGCCAACAAAGATGTGACAGTTTCTCATACAAGGTTTTAATGTCATACACCTCGTCTGAATGGCTCTCATTCCACTGGACAATGCAATTCCCGACAAGAGAACTAAAGGTTCGGGTGCTGCAAGCTGCAACAACATTTCTTGGATTTCAAACTTTGAATAGTACATTCTTTGAATAGAGGTCAAGTGAGAAGCGTCCACAGCCAGAGGCAATAAAAATGCACATCAAGAAGGTTCATAGTTTGCCTTTCAATGTATGTAGTAAGCACGCAGGCCAATGACAATATCACATTCACCAAGATCAAGGTTTGTGTATGAACAAGACACTTTATACCCAGTTTTTTCCCAGCACAAAACCAGCTCTGAGTAATTGCAGTTTTCCAGTTCGGAGCTCCAGCGGCATTTGTGGTATGAAGTATGAACCCCTCACAGTCCAAAAGTCAGTACTGGCACTTATGTATGTGTTGCATAGAGCAGAAAGTTGAGAAATTGGTCTGTCATCTCCTTTATCGTTGGCGGAACTCTGCTGGATGGAAACATGCAGATTCCCCATGCAGCCTGTCACACAAAGCCAGTCTCGTCTCCTGAGGAGCTGTGACTGAACCACTTGCGTTGGATCATTGCAACTCTACAACCTATAATGCTCAGGAACATTTGCCCGTCTAACATGATAAAGTCCAGTGAAGCTGCAACCACAAGCATGACAAAAGCAACTTACACTGCCTTTGCATGCTTACATGACTTCTGCATGACATCTTGCATCTGCCAGAGAGCACTAACGTTTACCAAGAAGATAATCACCAAAGGACACAACAGAGTTAAATCAATATCAACTTCAACAGGCTCCAGGATCCCATATTCAGAAAGCCTCTCTGAAGAGAGAACTTTATCACGTCTTGTTTCAAAAGCCAGTGTCAATGTCCAATCATTAGGGGTAGTTGACACACCTTCGCAAGCCCAGACTCATTATAAATGCAAATCTAACAATGGGATATGGATGTTTCAGAATCATTTCTCTAATCTAGCAATGATGCCTGGAAAACGTTGTTGTTCTATCCTCGATCCATCTTTTGTCATGACCAAAACTAATCGTAACACTTCTAGGGATCAAGTCATTTTCTATCTACTATGCCGTATTGACTCTATCCTATTCATTTGACTCCAATGGGAAATGTGAAACTTCAATTTTCCTCACTCTCTACTTCTATGAGTTTGACCTTGAAGTGAAAGGTGCTGTATATGGTACCATTCAAAACCGAAGACAGGAAAAGAAGACAAACCTACCATTTGAATGAACAGATAGTATGGGACAGCCTGATTGAGGAAATCTGGGTAAGCATCGTTGGCATAAGAGCACTGTCACTTGACCTGTTGACCTGCTTTTGAGGTATTATGAGGTATTAGTCAAATCACAACCAAATGTACAAATGCATGTAGACCTCGTGATGAACCTACTGGCTGGTGGTCGCAGTCTCGCCAAGCCTCCAGTCCGCAGCATTGTACTGAGAGGTCAATTATACATCACCGACACTCAAAGTGGACAGTTATTACAGTAAGTTGTCATCTGTTATGTTGCCTCATTGGTAGACCCCTGCTTGCAAATGATTGTTTGTCATCTGAATTCCCACTAGGGAGATGCTCATGTGTACCACTTTCAGTCACAGTCCCGTTAGGACCCCCCGGGCACTGGCTGCTGTCTGCAGAGGTGATTGTCAACATGGAGCAAAGCTCAGAGATGGTGGCATTGCAGAAGAAACACCGCTGGTTGTTGAGGAGATGCCTCGAAATACAGCGGAGGCAAGACTGGTGCTTGCAGGGTACAAACATTGTGTCCACGTCACAAGCATAGCAAATGCTACATGTTTCTTCCTTGTCAACCATTCTGGATCCTCCGAGTATATCTGCAACAAACACCATAGTTCCTCTTCAGAGAGTTCCAAGGAGCTCGCAAATTTCCATACTTTTTGAAGGTGTTTCATGCAGCATATACATAAACCTCTCCAGGCATTCTGTGGAGTACCTGATCATCTTGACATAATCTTCATGACAATCCTATAAATTCCAAAAGAAGACATCAACTAAGAACATGGCATGATGTACCAGCGGTAATATCCACTCCAGCTGCTAGAAGCTCATGTAACTCCTCTTGACTGGCTTGTCTCCTTGCCTCTTCAGCCTCAAACTTAAGCTTGGAGACAAATGCCTTGAGATCCACAACTCTTCTGACTGAAGGATCACCCTTGAATGTGGCCTCCTGCATTTCACAAACAAATTTGAATTGCAAAGTGAATTAGTTGTGTGCCCCCTTTGCCATGGAAATACTTCATGTCATCACAGTGAAGACTTCTCAAGCAACACAATCATCTATCCGTCTGTGCCTTTCTGTTGCAAACCTTTTGACCTAGGACCTTTTAAGGCAAACACAAAATCTCTTTTTGCTCAGAAGAAACATCCAAGCACACTCACCCGTGCACAAATCACGTCATTTTAAACTCTCCTTATCCCTTTTGTCATGAAAGAAAAGAAGCGCTACTTGCTGGAAAATGGACTTAAGGTATACAGAGAGAAGAGAAAGCTAAAAGGCCAACCCTGCACAAATACGACAGATTTATCAAGGCATGTGGGAGGTTACCTCAACAAACCCTCCCCTGACATTCCTCTTCTTAACAACCTCATGTTATCCCTCTTGATGACTGTGTGCAAGCTGACCTACAACTGTGAGGACACTCACCCAGTTGTAATCAATTAAGTACTGAAAATTGGACAGAACTGCAGCCGACACATCCACACTAGCAATCACATGTGCCATGTTGTATGTCATGCCATGATTGGGAACTGAGGTTGCACCCGCCAGGTTCAACACAATGCCCACAAGGGGGGCTAAAATCATAGCTCTGTTGACCTTCTCCAGGGATTGACCCTGTTGCCTGACAGTGCTGCAACCGACACCCAAACTCTTTCAATGTCTGTTTAGCGATTCGTGGCACTTGCAGACTTCTTTGCCTCAAAAACGTATCCTTCCCCAATTCATCATGACAAGTAGTTTTGTCTCTTCCTCCGAGGAAAAAAGGAAAAGAATGTACCATAAGACAATGTTTGCCATAGAAAAAGGAGAAGAGACAGAGGGAGAGATTGTACTCATAAGACGTTGTTTGCCGTAGCCTTGTGGCCATTGACCCCGCGCCCAGTTTGAGCAGGAACAAAAGGGACAGTACCTACCTCTGTCAGGGGCTGATGTTGGTAGTAAGACTTACCTTCATATATAGAATTAATCCGGGTTTTCCAGATATCCTCTAGAAATCCCTTCACACAACATCAATCTGCTGTGTGTGATTTGCCCAAAAACTAGGCCTCAGGAGGGCCTGGGCTTTTGGCTCAGCCTCAAGACTTTCAAAGTTGGTAAACAGGGGTACAGGCACAATTCCCTTGATAGATTTGAAGAGAGCGTCTCTTTGGTGAGAGAACCCCGGACAGTGTATCAGAAAATGAATACTGTCTTCAGATTGCCCACACAACGGGCAATTGCACTCTCCCTTTCCTCTCTGCTTCTGTTTGCTGTTCAAAGGTAGACTTCCTGCCCTGAGTTTAAATTTCAGTCTAGTGCCGAGAGTGGGTAGACCCTTGAGGTCATCCAAGATGTCCTCCCCCATGTCACTGACTGGAAACAAGTTCAGGGAAGTGCCTAACTTCATTTTCATCAGACAATCTCATGGCAACAGACATGGCTTTGGACACTACAGCCTCTAAGTCAGATTTATCCAGCAGGGTCAAGACTTGCGGCTCCAGGTCCAGGTCCTTGAGAATCTCTTCTACTCTCTTCTGCCAGGACTTAGCCTGTTTGACAGGGCGGTCCTGTTTCCAAGATATAGAGTCGATTAACTTAGGATATCTGGTGTTGGGCATATGTTGCAGCTGACCCCACCATCTGACCTTGAATTCATCTCGTTGGGAGCTTAAGGACGGAATGCCAAACTCACCCCGAACAGCCACATTGGCTGTTTTGGAGCATGCTGACATACACTCCTTAAGCACCCCCACTTGAATGGATTCTAGAGATTGTACTCATAAGACGTTGTTTGCCGTAGCCTTGTGGCCATTGACCCCGCGCCCAGTTTGAGTGGGAACAAAAGGGACAGAACCTACCTCTGTCAGGGGCTGACGTTGGTAGTAAGACTTAGCTCCATATATAGAACTAATCCGGGTTTTCCAGATATCCTCTAGAAATCCCTTCACACAAGCATCAATCTGCAGTGTGTGATTTGCCCAAAAACTAGGCCTCAGGAGGGCCTGGGCTTTTGGCTCAGCCTCGAGACTTTCAAAGTTGGATTCTAGAGACTTAGCCTGGTTGGAGTTATCAACCCAAATTGCAGATCCGTACTCCAAGGCAGGTCTAATAACGCGACAAAGCATGGTTTTCTTAATTTCAGAGTTGACCCCTCTGCAGTGGAAAATTTAGTGAGCCCCAGAGCTTTGCCCTTGCCAGTTTGAACAACTTTCCGGATATGTGCATCCCAATTACAATTGGAGGAAAACTCAACGCCCAGGTAAGTGTAGGAAGGGAGAGAGAGACAGAGGGAGAGAGAGAGAGAGAGACCCCACCTGTCAAAGAGCTGGGCATCAGCACTTGAAGTGGTGTGGTTGAGAACAAAGATAATAAGCTCACAGAGTCGGATAACATTCATCTCAGGCCCTTGCAAGAAGGCATGTGGCAACTCCTGGGTGAAAAATTCAAGTATCCGTTCCAAGTTGCACGACAGCTCAAACATAATCGTGCACTTCCTCTGCTGCAAATCTGGCACCTAAATAAAAACAAACCGATCACTTCAACTACCCTGATACAGCAGGTAGAGAATTGCACCCCACACAGTCTAATGGTCTACATCTCCAAACACCTGTTGCAACTCATGCATTGCAAATGGATTGTGCCACTGACTATGACACACCCTGGGTTATACTGCCAAAAATAGGACGGAGTAGTGAGTTGGTTTGTCTCAAGACCTTGTGTCTAATACGCTGGGGAAGCCTGATCCAGCAAAAAAGAATCCCCAACATGAACTATCTTTCAGTGGAACCCTCGACCGAACATGAAGGTGACAGGGATTCATAACAACACTAGTAATAACCGACCTCAGAACCATCTTCACAAATATCTTGAGAGAATTGCAATATATTAGCCTTTATTGTGAGCTTCACTACTTTTCTCACTCAGATTTGGAGATGAGAAATCCCTTCATGCATCGAAAGCTGTCACAGCAGAGCACTCAAGCTATAGCTGAGACACATGGTGCAAACAGTTTTTTGTTCCCTTGACCTTTCCAGCATTCCTTTCACATGTACCTGATCAGTGCAACACATGTGGCTTGTATCGAGCCTTCTACATAAAAACCCAATCAACAAATATGGACTGAAGCCTATTCAGCAATAAAGCAAGCCTGAGTGTGCACCTGGCGACGGTCAGATTGTTCCTGCATTTCCTTGATAGCCACTGAGAACTCAGTGATGGTCCAGTTCAGTGTGTTGAACAAACGATTAAGAAACGAAGCAAACAGCTTCTCGTCACTCATGCACTTCTCCTTCAGCAAACGCTGCAGACACAACTTGCTTATCAACCAATTGAACCTAAGCAGATTTTATGGAACCCAAATTCCCCACCCTAGTTCCCCTTCTCGAAATGTCTCACTCATCCTCTGCCAGTGTTTCAGAGAATCTACTGGCCTTGGTACTGCTTCTCTGGAATACTCACAAATGCACCAAGTATCCAAGAGCAGGACCCACCTGAAAATGAGGGGAGAAAGACTCTCCATGTGACGAACACTTTGAAGCTCCAAAACCCGAACCCTTACAAAGTCGCAACAGTATGTTGGACACAGGGATCCAAAAGCGGTTGTCAAAAGCAATCAAAAGAGACCCCACCATGCCTTCACGAGCTGCCTGGCTGCGCTCAAAGGCAATTACATGTTCCTTGTACTGAACCAGCACTGAGATTGACTGCAACAGGATGTCTCGAACATCTGAGTTTGCTATCCTGGCATCACTGAAATGTGTTACCAGGAATGTCACCTGCAGCAGATTCAGTAAGGAGAGTCAGTCCTAACAGAAAGATGTAAACTGGACATGGAGAGGGATGCCTGAGGAGAAATGAAAAATAATGGAAAGGAGGGTTATAGTTGCAAAGTCATTGGAATTCTTCTCTTATACAAATAATCATCAACACAATGCAACTTTCCAGACCCTCCATAACCCAACCCACACAAACCCCCCCTGCCTCCACCACCACCACCAACACACACACAGTGCACATACAAAAGGAGAGAGCCCTTGCTGCAGAAGTGAGGATGGCGAAACGAAGGGAGGATCACTTCTCCGCAGGGCATGGAAAGAGTCAACCTGCATGCACATCCAACGTAGGCTTAGTGCAAATGTCAGATCACTTTAGAAGGGAACAAAACAGGCCCAAAGACACATTAGTACTGCATGAGCATACTGCCTAATCAACCTGTCCTGCACCAAAACAGGGGGTTCTGCAAACAAGAACATACCAATGTTTCAACATAGAACTCCGGAACATAGCTGAAGAGGTGGTCCCTTTTGCTCAATACCAACAAAAGTTGAACAAGCCACATACACGTCGCATACATCCCCCTCAGCTTCCACCTTGCAAACATAGTGACTCGGTACCTACACACAGCAGATAAAATTAGAACTGTGCATTGTCGGATGAGTCTCCCAAGAAGCTTCCACGAGCATCTGTAATTTGTTTGAGTGGAAGAGTGGTTATTAAGTTCACTAAAAGAGGTCGGACTTGGTAATTACATACCACATACACTGCCGCACACAATCAATCAAATCCTCCCTGTACAATGTTCGGGCTTCCTTCAGCCGCTTCAAATAATCACTTGAGATCCTCTCCCCACGAATCTGACGGTCAGTATCATCCAGCTGTGCAACAGATTGCATCTGATGCTGCATAAAAAACGAAGCCTGCACAACAAGTGTACAGAGCCAGAAAACATATTAACAAAAAGTCGACTTTAACAGCACACCCAATCTGCCATGAAAGAGACTTCATAAGAATATGCCCATTTTCTTTCCTGTGCGGCCCTGTCGCTGGCATATGGGAAACTAAACTTAACACCCTGATTCTGGAAGAACTGCTCGGATGCCTAATGACCACCCAACAACAAAATATGAAAGGTGGTTGCAACTTCCTAGACCCAAGACCCAGCATGTTGCTTCCTCCACCCTCAAGCCCCTTGGGGTAGCACGAAGGGAAAAGGGTGAAGGAAATGAGTACATCTAAGGACAAATTAAGTTCTCTATCATAACAAACAGGCCTCAAGAACTAGATTATTATTCAACCACAAGCAATGTTACTAAATCAACTGCACAGGCATGAAGCGAAAGAATTGACTATGAAGTTAAAAAATGCTGACAATGGCCTGAAACATGAGCGTCTACTGGCTTGAAAAAACAGTGACAACAAGCTTGATTCTGATCTTTCACAGGTCCTTGTAGAACAACACCGTCACATCACTTTGATGTGCATACTCACCCCAGAATTCAATCCAAGAAGGCTTTCCGATATTGTCTAAAGCCTTCCCAACTGAGTTAAAAGAGGTGCCTATGACAGTCTATCTGATGTTTTCAAAGGAGGTCTCTTCTTTCAAAGAGGGTCTCCCGCAACAATACATAAAAATGTCCCCTATCCTCACATCCAGCAGATCAGACGTGCTTTTCTGCACATGCAATACCTGCTTGAAATTTTGAGCAGGTCCCAGATGATACAGCAACACCATGATGTCTAGCAACTCCTCTTCGCGAATGGCCTCAGAGAGCTCCTTGATTGACTTGAATCCTGCCCTCTTGTAGCTCCGGAACACCAGGCCACTCTCCAAGTTGCTATCTACCCTTCCACTGGAGCTAGGCTTGTCTTCCACACACCCATTGCAAGTCCGGCTGTTGAAATCACTGCTTATGGGACTAGTGGCCCTCTCCGTGACACCTGTTGCCGTTCCAGCTGTCACAATCTTGACAGGAGCTCGAACAGGACTTTTGCTGTCACTGCCCATTCCACCCATGGTGAGTTCTGAGCAACAGGCAGGCTTGAGCTTCCCCCCGTGCTTGACAACATTGTCTCCCTCCTCCATGCTACTCTCCTCCCACTCAACATCTGTGACATCCACCCCAACTGGATGGGTTTTTGACAGATGGCTGAAGGTTCCTCCTAACCGCGCAAAATCGTTGGAGCTAGCATCCTTCAACAAAATGCCGAGGGGGAAACTTCGCTTGCCTTCCCTGTAAATTAATCATTCAGTGCAACGGTCAAAATCTCTGGCAAATGCGTAAAGGCCTATCCAGATGATCAAAACGTTTATCCATTGACCTTCTTGCTTACTTTTGAACAGAGCAGGCACCTGGTTGAAACGACACTATAGGGAGATTGTTTAAAGCTCTGAATAATTCTCCCCAACCTCCTAAGCGCAAAAACAACCCTATGATACTTGTGATGCTTGGTCTAAAGCACATATGATGATGCCGAGGAAGTACAAGTACCTGTGAAGAAATCCCACACCACTCTCTGGGAGCTCCTTGCTCCCTTCCACAGACTCTCCTCCCACCTTGCAGCCCCCAAGACCCTCTGACAGAAACCGCAGAAGCACACCGTAAGTGGAAACCAACACAGAGTTGTCTGAAAGGCCTGGTGGTGCCATGCTCCTATTGGCCCCACGGTTCTTGCACACCAGATTCCGCAGAAACCTTTGGAAGACCACACCAGGCACCTGCTGTTGTGACCCAATGGACGGTGGAACAAAGTGAAGCAACCGGCGACACAGCTCCCACTGCAAATCTTCCACCTGATGTCATTCAGACACAACCCATAATTAAAGATTGACTGCACAAGGAGAAGAACAGCAATGCAGAGTAGCTTAACCTCTGAAAATGTCAGTCAAACCATGAGGCAGATTTGGGAAGAATTGGACAGGGTTGTGAATTCCCAAGTGATGATTATTCATCATTGGTTTTTTCTCCCTGTCCTCTAGGAAGCCTATTGACATTGGGTGGACTTGAAACGGGAGTACATTAATGTCTGTGTGACTAAATGCCAGCCTTGTGACCTCGTGTCCTTGTTTGTTTCGACCTGAAGCGCTTTGCTTCAGGTAAGGTAGTGCATTGGATTTAGTTGGAAAGCTTGCGGCCTTTCCCTCTTTAGAATATGCCTACACGGGCCATTCCCTGCAACTCCCTGGAGTGTGATCTCTGAATGGTAACAAGCGGACTCCTACCGCTTGGGGGCTGCCCCTCCGCCCAAATTGGGCAGTCGTATGCTCTGTCTAGCATACTCCGCACTTGGGCTCGGGTTGGTTCCTGTGCTTAAACTTATGGCCTGCGAAAACAATCAAAAATTTAGCTCCTATCAACATCAACACTCCTCAGGGTGATCCCTGGGAATTGGTTACTTATGCCAAATCTAGGGCTTCATGTGTAGTTTTTGGGGTGAATCCCAGGATGGACGATGTGTCCTTTAAAACTACATGCTCTAGCTTAGGCTTGGATTTCATGGCTAATGGTACCATCTCGAGACTTGATAACAGGGGTACGTTGAAGGTTGCAATGACCAAAAGTGCTTCTAATAGAGTCCCGCATCAATTCAATCTCAAAGAAGTTTGTCCCTTGACTGGCTGGAGAGCGGTCTTAGACATTGGTGATTCAATGGGGCGCTCTAGGAAGACAACCAAGGGCAACAACTTCAACTTGAGAGTTTCTAATCGGTTTGATGCTCTGGATGAGGTTGAATCCAAACAGCCAGAAGGACAAGATGCCCCTAAGTATACGGAACCTGAACGTCCTGAATCTGAAGGATTTGGTACTCTGAATGGTTTACCAATCCTCAAGGTTTACACAAGACGAACAAATTCTATACACGGGGTAATTGTCCCCAAGCCGTCAGATGGACAATCTGTCCCTAAGTGTGCAGAGCCTGAACGTCGTGTAACTGAAGGATTTGGTACTCTAAATGGTTTACCAATCCTCAAAGTCTACACAAGACGAGCAAAATCTATACACGGGGTAATTGTCCCCCAGCAGTCTGACGGACAATCTGCCCCTATGTGTGCGGAGCCTGTGCGTCGTGTAACTGAAAGATTTGGTACCCTGAATGGTTTCCCAATTCTCAAAGTTTACACAAGACGAGCAAAATCTACACATGGGGTAACTGTCCCCCCTTTGCAGAACGGTTGGCCGTCCAGGAGCAATCACAAGCTACCTAGACGACAAACAATTCACACGCAAAGGGCTGGCTTGCGGCTGGCCACTTTCAACTTCTCAGGGTTGACCAACCAAAGGAAACAACTTGAAGTGGGACAAGTTCTTCGGACTAATGATTTTCATTTCTGTGCTGGGCAAGAAACATGGGAAACGTCGGATAAACTGGTTGGAGATGTCATTGGTTATAAATGGGCAGGTAAGATGTGTACTCTCAAGGCAGCCTCTGCCAAACGCGGTCAAAAAGGGGTCGGATTCTTTGTCCGTGATTTCTTGTTTGACAATTGTGAAATTATCAACAAGGGTTTGAGGTACGAGCATAGTATCTGGCTAAAACTGAATTTGAAGGGCGGCATGAGTACAAAGGACCTCTTTGTTGGTTGTGTTTACATGCCCACAGACGGGACCCTTAGTGCTGACGCAGACAAGGCCTTCGAAGATGTAAAGCTGGACTGTGCTTCGTTCCTTGCCAAAGGTCAGGTGGTACTATTGGGGGACTTCAATGCCCGGGTGGGCAAAGGGATCCATCAGGACGATATCATTGGACCTTTTGGTGAGGACGAGCTGAATTCTAATGGCAGACGGTTAATTAACTGTCTAGAAGAGCTTCAGCTTTTGACCTTGAATAACAGGACAAGAGGTGACCAAGTGCAGTGGACTCGTGAGAAATCCCAAACTGGGGAACGTTCCATTGTGGACTATATCATAATGGACAAAATTTTGTTCCCCTAGTGTGCCAATGTGTTGATCGACAGAACTGATATTGGTACCTCTGACCACTTCCTGGTTTGGACTGAGATCAAAAGGTGTTTTCCCACCACCAAGAGATCTGTGAAACGTTCGATTCGGAAGTGGCGCATAGAAAAATTCCACAATGAGGAGGTCAAGGCTGAGTACGTCCAGGCCTTGCAAGAGGCTCTCCCTCATTTTGTCCAATCGCTCCAAGAACTTCAGTCACGCTCTGTTAACGCAAGAAATGAAGTCGAAAGAGCAGTGGACTCTTGGGAGAGTTTCGTTTCCTCCGTGGCTGACAAGATCATTGGGAGGAAACTAATTGTCTGCGGTAGAGCAGTTAATTGGTGGACTAATGAGATTAAACTCAAGATAGCTGAGAGACGAGCCCTCTATAAAGAGTGCTGCAATTTGGAAACCAACAGAGAATTGTGGGCGAGGTACTACCAGCTCCGTAAAGATATCAATCAGCTTGTTAGGTCTCAGAAGAAATTATACTGGGACAAGTTATACAGTGAAATAAACTCAAGCAAGAAATTCTGGTTGGCCCTTCAACGTTTGTACAAGCCGAAAAATGGTCAGCAAGTACAAGCGCTGAAGACTACTAAAGGTGCAGTGGTGATTTCATCGGTTGACATTGTCAAAACCTTTGAAACTCACTACAGTATCCTTGGCAGAACTTCTAGGTCTAACAGTGAGGGGTCTTCTGCTGAATGGAGGGCATTCAAAACAGCCCTGATGAACTGGAGTATATTTCAATGGCTTATAATGCTCCCATTAGTTCTTCTGAGATTGTGGAAGCAATTGAACATTTAAATGGATATAAAGCTGGTGGACCTGATGGTATTGTCAACGAGCTTATCAAGCACGGTGGCGATCCCATGATAGAGGCCCTAGTTCTCCTCTTTAACCTTATCTGGAAGACTGAAATGATCCCCTTTCGCTGGCGACAGGGGGTCATTGTCAATCTATACAAGAAGGGTGACAGAGAAGAACCGGGGAACTACCGTGGCATCACGCTCCTCAATGCTGTTGGCAAGACATTCTGCAGAGTTATAAGTACTCGTCTCGAGGTTGATCTGGAGTCTAGAGGTTGTTTCCACGAAGGCCAAGCTGGCTTTCGGCGAAACAGGGGCTGTGTGGATCATATCTTCACTCTAAGCCAGATTATCCAGGGAAGGAAAAAGAAGGGAAACCCACTTATGTCTTTTTCCTGGATGTCAAAAAGGCTTATGACACAGTGTGGAGAGATGGCCTATGGTTCCGCCTCTGGTCTTGTGGGACCAAGGGAAAGATGTGGAGAGTTGTCCACAACTTGTATGCTCACACCAAAAGCTGTGTCACTGTTAACGGACAGAAGTCCAACATAGACCAAGGTGTAGCTCAAGGATGTACTCTCTCCCCTCTGCTCTTCAATGTTTTCATCAATCAACTCCTCGAGGATGTGGAAAGTGAGGGATTTGGGTTAAGGGTGGGTGATACCACCATACCAGCCCTTATGTTTGCGGATGACTTCGCAGGCATAGGGGAGACTCCAACCAATCTCCAGGAGTTGATTGATTGCGCGAAGAGATACTTTGATCTTTGGGGGCTAGAGGCTAATGTCAGCAAATGTGCAATGGTAGCATTCAACGACAGAGGAGAGGGAGGAAGTGATCTTAAGTGGCAGTGGGGTAGCCAAGAGATCCCGGTCCTCCCTTCCTACACTTACCTGGGCGTTGAGTTCTCCTCCAATTGTAATTGGGATGCACATATCCGGAAAGTTGTTCAAACTGGCAAGGGCAAAGCTCTGGGGCTCACTAAATTTTTCCACTGCAGAGGGGTCAACTCTGAGGTTAAGAAAACCATGCTTTGTCGCGTTATTAGACCTGCCTTGGAGTACGGATCTGCTATATGGGTTGATAACTCCAACCAGGCTAAGTCTCTAGAATCCATTCAAGTGCGGGTGCTTAAGGAGTGTATGTCAGCATGCTCCAAAACAGCCAATGTGGCTGTTCGGGGTGAGTTTGGCATTCCGTCCTTAAGCTCCCGACGAGATGAATTCAAGGTCAGATGGTGGGGTCAGCTGCAACATATGCCCAACACCAGATATCCTAAGTTAATCGACTCTATATCTTGGAAACAGGACCGCCCTGTCAAACAGGCTAAGTCCTGGCAGAAGAGAGTAGAAGAGATCCTCAAGGACCTGGACCTGGATCCGCAAGTCTTGACCCTGCTGGATAAATCTGACTTAGAGGCTGTGGTGTCCTCAGCCATGTCTGTTGCCATGAGATTGTCTGATGAAAATGAAGTTAGGCAGAAAACTTCCCTGAACTTGTTTCCAGTCTGTGACATGGGGGAGGGATGACCTCAAGGGTCTACCCACTCTCGGCACTAGACTGAAATTTAAACTCAGGGCAGGAAGCCTACCTTTGAACAGCAAACAGAAGCAGAGAGGAAAGGGAGAGTGCAATTGCCCGTTGTGTGGGCAATCTGAAGACAGTATTCATTTTCTGATACACTGTCTGGGGTTCTCTCACCAAAGAGACGCTCTCTTCAAATCTATTAAGGGAATTGTGCCTGTACCCCTGTTTACCAACTTTGAAAGTCTCGAGGCTGAGCCAAAAGCCCAGGCCCTCCTGAGGCCTAGTTTTTGGGCAAATCACACACAGCAGATTGATGCTTGTGTGAAGGGATTTCTAGAGGATATCTGGAAAACCCGGATTAATTCTTTATATGGAGGTAAGTATTACTACCAACGTCAGCTGTTCTGTCCCTTTTGTTCCCGCTCAAACTGGGCGCGGGGTCAATGGCCACAAGGCTACGGGAAACAACGTCTTATGAGTACAATTCATCATTGGTTTGAGCAATTCCTGCCACCTTGAAGCTGGAAACCCACACTAAAGGAGTAATTTGAGCGAGCATGTCCAAGGTGTGGACACTTTAGTGAGATATTGAACCAAAAGTGGAGCTGGCTACCTATGCCAGGGAAGCCAAAGCCCCTGTGAACTGAATAGTTGGGCAGGAATGTAGCAAAACAAATTCAGCAAAAGTTTGCAAATGCTCTTGACCTTGGTGTCAACGTTGTTGCACAGCAGGAAATACGTAGCTCAAACATGAAAGGTACTAATTCTTTCAGTTAATATTTTACTTATGTGGCATCAAGAGGTGAATGAGGGAGAGTTTCACGTCCACTTGTGTGGAGAAAGAGAGCTGTAATTTCTCCAAAAATGCAGATCTCCATTCTTCCTACAAATTCTTCAAGACTAGCTTCCCTGTGCGTGAGTTGATTTAGTCGAGACCTTCATCCCGGGGTCAGAGGCTCCAAATGGCAGGGGTTTTAGCAATTGCATCAAGAATCCAGGATGTAGACCACACGGCACTTACTCAGTAAATCTGACCCCTTCACACTCCTTTTGAGTACTTCTTTCCTATGCATCCAAGGAAGTTGTCCCTTCTAGTCAGTTAGGAGAGAGAGCAAAAATGTTGTTGTTTTCTGCCACCCAGGTACCCCTAACGTTTTGGGCAGATATTTCTAATCCATGAGCCAGTGTTTGAAACTTGTTTCAACCGCACAACAGAAGGGCTGTATTCAAGCCTTGAAACTAGGAACAGCAAGATCCAGAACTGTCGGAATATCTATAGAAGTCAGGTATTGAATATTAAATGACTCACCTTGGCAATTGCTCTAGACAAAGCAGATGCAGCATGTCGCATTTTACCCTCGGAGCAAAGATCCTCCCGAGAACCAGGCCACCATACAGACGGCATCAAAGCTTCAAGATCATTTTTATTAGGACCTTTCCTCGTGAGCATCCCCTCCAGGCATACATCAAACCCCTCAGAAGTCCACCACAAAACCATGAAGTCGTACCTCTCCAGCAGGTGGCATGCTAGTGCCAGGTATGGATACGGACCAGTGTAGGGGTGATCAGCCAACATGAAGGGGGATGTTCGGCAGCCATAAGCAAGAGCTTCCATCAAAGTCGCAATCACAGAGCCATCTGCAACTTGTTTTTCCAGATGGGGGAGCAAGAGATCCAAAGCCTGGTCAACACTGGGTGCGTCATGCGGGGCTTCCTGCCTATATGTCTCCAACAAAAATGGAACTAATGCTCCCCATACAGCATACTGGCCTGGTAGCATCACTTCTGTTCTCTCTGTGTCCTCCGCATCCTGCTGGGCTAGAAGCAAGGGCCTAAGCAATTCACAAATCTCTGCACCTATTGATGCCACATCATCCTCAGTTAATGGTGTGTACCTCCTCAATCTGTCAACTGGGGCCATGGCAGCCACCACCTCCCTGCTTCCAAGCTGCACAAGCCTCTGCAGACATCCAAACAGGAACTTCGCTCTTGCAGTAGATGATGACAACCCATGTTCTGTTTCACTGGCCTTCACAGATGGGGGTGCCTGAATAGGTAAAAATCCTTCAATTGGATACTTGAAGGGTCTCCCACCAAAGTTCAGTTCACAGCGCTCACCATGGGAAAGAGAGATGGCGGGGAAGTACCCCTGCTTGGGCTCAAGTGGTCTAATCCCCTCAAATGCTACGCCTAAAGGAAAACTGTTCCTGTAGAAGGAAATTTGGCCTGCATCTAAATCGATGCAACAACCAATGACGTCCCCAGCTACCCAGGGCTGACCATATGGAAGGTGCTTTTCACTCCATTTCCGAACCCTTTTACCGTCGTAGGCGTAAGAATCAGCTGCATCTCCCACACCCTCTTCGTATGTGAAAGGACAAGAGAGAGTGGCCCAACCGAGCTGTTGAATTCCAGCTGTTCCCAAGGTGGCCTCAAACATCCACCGACCTTCCCACACACATGTATTTGCGCGAGCGCTGCTAAAAATTGTCTGGCTCTCCAGGACCAGGAAAGCCTTGTCGAATTTGATGTCTCCAGAGGCGCTCTCACTATCCATAATGACTACGCCATCTCCAAAGGCACTGTCATCAATAAACACGCCTTTCCTTTTACCACAACCAGATGTATGCCTATCGGGTGTATCTTGGACACCACTCAGTAGTGTATGGAGGTATGATCGTACGGCAGCAAAGTCAATTTTGTCATTAGTGATGAAAGAGACCTCCTGACCAAGGGGAGACAAATCCAGCACGTGTGCTAGAGTGCGATCTAGTCCCCATCTGCTGCACTCATCGTGCATGCAAGCTGCGACGATCACACCATTTCCACTCTCTTGTTCATCCAATAGGGCTGCCAGGCCTGTGGATCCGACTCTTCGAAGCCGACGACCCCTTCGCAAACCCCCGTCCGACCACATCTTCAATTCACTGCCTCCGCCTCGTCCCTGCAACCTTTGAGTGCGTGAAACTCACCTGATGGTGAGATAAGAAAATTCAAGAGAGATTTTACTTCAAGTGACAGCTGCACATGTTGCCTGCGCTTCCACCTTCACGAATTTGGCAGTGAATTATCAGCTCGGAATTTATCCACAACGAATACGGCTGATTGCAGGAAACAGGTTCAACCTTGCCTTCAAAGCCCCTTCCCCTTCTCGGAAAAGAGCAACTATCCAAGCTTGAAAAACGATACCCTGCCCTTATTTCTCTGTTTCTTGACAGCCTGCCCTGCTGTCGACATAACGACCGAGCCTGGCGCGGGCGCTTCCCAACCAAGGGTTTCACGCACATAACAAGCCAATGTCATCATTTCCTCTCCATGCAAAGCGGGGTAGCTAAGGCTTGGAAAACGGACTCCACAACCAAGATATTCCACTCAAGCCACGCCGGCCGAGTGTAAGGAACCCTGCATCTTTCACAAACCATGTCCCCTCTCTATGACAAGCACAATTCACGATATCCCAATGTCAGACGGGAATGTGAGAATTGAAGCAACATCCGCAGCCGACCCCGTCTACCAATCTGCAGGGCAGCTTAGAATCATCGGCAGCGCGAAAGGGCCGCGCATTCGTGCGACTGAGGGCATGGAAGCTGCGCGAAGGTCTGCAGGAAGGTGGACAGGAGCTGGTCTGGTGCTTCCCCCTCTCGCTGTTCCTCGGGGGTGCAAGACGAGCTCCCATTGGCCCACACCTTTTCACTACAAGGGTGTTCAGTCCACGTGCTCCCCCCCGGCTGGCGTGCTGCACCCCGATAAAGGGGTCTGCAAGAAGCCACACATTTGCATTTCTTAAGTCTTAACCTAATTTTCACCAACATTTGGCAGGCGAAGGATTCGAACCCATGCGCGTCGTGGCGGTCCGAGGCTGCGATACCCGCCCGGCAATTCGGAGAGCGACACGTCCGCATCGGCAGTCCGGGCCTTGCGCGTTGCGCTGGCCGCGTTGCCGCACGCGCAGAGGATCCTCCCACGTATGTAATTCCGAGTCAAACGCAAAAGTTCTCCGCACGTAAAGCCCGCTCCGGGGGCCAGAACCATGGACGGAATTAGGTCGGATGGATGACGATCATGGATGAACGAGCGGCACACCGGCCCGGCCAGAGCACGGACGGACGGCCGGCCGGCTATTAACATGGTCCGATTGACTGTATAGAATATTCCTACGAACCCTAGACGGACGGAGCCTCTCATTGTCATTGGATGACGTGACGGGGAGGAGCCGTGGATCCCAACCCATTAACTTGAGATCATGGACGGCCAGATTAGAGACAGATCTGAGCATATTGCGGGGTCCAGATGCACTGATTGTTGGTTGATTGTACACGTGATCCCTGTCTGATCGTAATCCCTCCACGTGTACTTCCTCGGACCCGCTTACTGGAGAATCTGATGATTTTCAACGGTCACGATTTCGTGTGGGGTTGAAATAACCATACGTTTTCATTGGCTGTACATGTAGTCGGTGTACAATTGGTAATTTTATGGGGTCATAATTTGCTGGCTTTGTCTCCATCATCATGTTGCGCTAACAATAGAGTTATCCGTTTAAGGGGATGGAGGTGGTGAGTTAGCCAAATACACTCAAACCTGGATAATTGTTATGCTCCAAGAGTATAGACTCTATAACAATTAGGAAGTTATATCAAAATAACAATAAAACAGGTTGAAATTTCATAACATAACAATTAGAAATTTAACATTAAAACAGGTCCTTCAGATGCAAGATAACATTTAGAGAGAGTGCAGAAAATATTCAAATGGGTCATTTGGACTATTCAAATGGCCATTTCATTATTGAATTTGAATTTGAATACTAATACCATTTTCATTTTATTATTATTTTTAAAAAACCATATCCGAGTTCATATTTCCAGGTTATTGACATTCAGATACCATTGCTCATATCCGGATTGATTTATTTTTTTTAAACCACCTATGCATACTAGATTCGTACTTGAAATTCAGGGGCTGCATTATTGGAAAACCTACATGCCTTAAAAAAAAATAGCACTGCATACCAAGACCCTTCTGGTATTTCCAATTCAAATAACAGCCCCTAAAGTTGGTGACACACTCACTTAACACTCAGTTAAGTAAGGTTAACACCAGTGTTGGTCAGGTATTCATGGAGGTGATTTATTAGTGGCCAGAATGGATTACTCCCAACTAGTTTAGAGGTGTATATTGAATGTAACAATTACAGAAGTGTTTTAACAAAGAGGAGAGTAGGTATTCAATAACAAATAACAAATAGCACTCTTTCTGTCATTCTTAGTGCATATTTTTACAGAGTAAGAAAATCAAAACATTTATGATGATATAACAAAAAAACAAGTACCATTTATCCAGGGTCGATTGTAATAGAAGCGCCCCGGGAGTTGAATGCCTGACAGCCATGTGTGGGCCCCCCAGCGACGGCCCACCAGGCCACCCTCCGCGGTCGCTTTGCCGACCGCGGTTCAATACATGAATACCCGAATTACATGATCACTCATCCCCATGCCGTCCACATGCATGCATGCATGCTCATACCCACGCATCCACCCCATCCATATCCAACTTAGACATGAACTGCACAGAATACATGCATCATTTATGGAAGGTATTTGAAAATCAAATTTCAAAATTGAAAATGCAAAAAGGCTGCAGTTTTTCCCACCCTGACATCTGTACATTGAGGTGAAGAATTGGAATCTTGCATCTCACCGTCTTGTATGGCATTACGCTTCCAAATACGTGCGTTCTGCTTTCATTTTGAACCACTGTACCCTCGTGTACTGCAAGCATGGCCACCGACCCATCGCCAGATGTTGTTATTCCTCGTCTGGTCACAGAATTGCGAACCGCGGTGCAGATCCCTTCCTCAGGCACGTTCACACACCATGTACTAACGTGGAGGTCCCAATGGCACGGAGCTACACCTGACTGTAGGACAGCCGATGTCGCGTTCGTTCCATGGGATCGGGTTGATGACTTCATTGCAGGAGAGTCGGCTCGCTCAGATGCCCCTTGTAAGTTCACCAAACAATGGCAATCTATCACCCATCAAGGTGCCCTGCAGGCTCCACGGATCAACAACTGCTTGCAAATGACAAGGTGATTATGTACAATCCTTTCATGTATTTCTCCAATGGTTCATGCAGGTCAACAAGGCATGTCCCAAAAACCTCTGTCGTTTCTCTAATGATATGCTCGTTTCTCTTTCAGGTACCATTGCTCTACGGTCCTACAGACCATACCATGGCCGTTTTGCAGATCAGAAAAGATATGGCGGCCCAAAAATGGAAGCGACCTCCTCCGAAAAACCACAACAAAACATGTCAATTGCGTCTACATCTGCAATAGCCGAACCGAAACCAAAACAAAAGAATAACAAGGAACAAAGGAGGGGAGGGCATCAAACGAGGTTGTACATGCTGATTCATAGTAAAACAGTGTTATCTTGGTCCCGGAATCGCTATGTTGGTGTACTACCAGAAGAACCACGTCAATAGACATGGTGTTCCTGTTCACGGGCCTTCCTATGACAAGTCGCGAGATGCTCTCGCACCTCATCTTAGTAACGACATGAGAGCGTGGATCCTACACCAACTGCGCCTAGGTCTCTCTATTAACAAAATAATGGCGAACCATACAATGACTACGAAAAGATGGGAAAAAAAAACAAGGAGCAAGAACAAAGCAGACAAGGGTACAAGCAACTAAGCAAGGATACCCAGCAGCAGCTGGAAGAAATACAGAGGACGATGACCGAAATGAAAAGCAAGCTAAGGAAATGTTGGCCCAGTACGACAAAAGGGCAGACAAGTACGAAGTCACACTTGAGGCTACGGAGAAGGAATTGAGAGAAGCCCGGGATCAGCTATACGAGAAGGAGGAGGAATTAAGGGGATCCCGGGATTAGATGTACAAAATGCAGGAAAATTTGCAATAAATGAGGAGTCAATTGCAGAACAAGGAAGACGCACTGACATTGGCCCACGAACAATCGTTATCCTATGAACAAAAGTATTGAGCCAAGAAGTCTCAACGGGAAAGCCAGGACATCAAGGCGGAGCAGGTCTATCGAGCCTTACGAAAGTCCAATAATGCGGTGGCCATACTATAGAGGGATATATTGGCGTGCACTGGAAGACTCGTGGGACGTGGGCAAACGAATTTTGGGAAGAACTGGCAGAGCGGAAGGCCAGGGATGTATTGGCAGAAGCAGACCCGAAGGAAGGGGTGCGTACCGGCCGGCCCGTGTGGGAAGCTATGCTACACTGCAAAGGTACAATTTTGGGCAATCGTTTCCTCAAACCCAACTCCTCGTGCATTCCAGTGGCAACAAAATCTGCCCACTTATACTTAATTCCCTGCATGGTTCCAATTGTAGCTTCCAATAGTTTGAGAGATAGATAAGATCCTTGTTGCTTCAGCGCCAACCGCTTGTTCATAAACCGCATCCACAACATCGTGTCAGGACTTATTGCAACTGCCACCTTCCAGCCATGTGTCGCTCGGCTTTTACTCACCCATCCCTTCACTATCCGAGGCGAAAACTCCAAGATAGAAGAGTTGGAAATCTCTAAGTACTCAGCCCGCGCAGAACAATCAGTCATGACCTACAGCTAGTGTATCATGGGGGTGTTTCCTATTTGTTTCCTTTTTGGCATTCATGTTAGCTATCTTACCATTGATAGTTAAATATCAGTTTGCTTTATCAATCTATTGGATTTCATCAACTCATCCATTCATTCCACAGCTTCACTCAGATCTCTCTACACAGTGTGATTGTATCGTATAAGTATCCGATTATGATTTATCAGGTATCAGGCCGAAGCCATTGTGTCTCTAATCTGCTCTACAATATCACTACAGCTTTGCATATAACAAGTATCTACTCCTCATCTCTCCATCTTCGCTTCCGTTCTTCATCTCTGCCCGATCCCCTCTCCTCCATGACCAAGAAGTCCTCTCCCGTGAAGTGCTTCCAAAAATCATCCCCCCAAAAAGGCCCATTCTCAGTCCTTGCTTCTCGCTTTATCTTCCTACCCGTGGCTCTAACCGTTTCCCTCACTAACCGTCGTCCGTGAACTAACATGTTCCATTTGCAGGTGTTGTTCCCCACAGTCGTTCCCTGTCCTGCTCTCCGTTCCCTATGGTCGTGACAGCTGTGTCAAGCTGTGACTGGCTGTGTGAAACTGTGACGGGCTGTGACTGGCTGTGCGGCTGTGTTTGGCTGTGTCGGGCTGTGACTGGCTGTGCGACTGTGTTTGGCTGTGTCGGGCTGTGACTGGCTGTGTGGCTGTGTCTGCTGTGACGACTGTGACGGGCTGTGTTGGCTGTGTCGGCTGTGACTGCTGTGTCGACTGTGTCGACTGTGACGGGCTATGTTGGCTGTGTCGGCTGTGACTGCTGTGTCGACTGTGACGGCTGTGTAACCCCCCTCTACAGTGCGCTGCTGTCACCCCTAAGGCTCCTGTTGGTCTCAGTCTGTGCAAAAATTAAGGGTACCCTATAGATCCCGTATAAGTGTCTTAGTCCCAGACAGTCCTCTAACATTACCCCTTCCCCTCTTAAAAAGCCGTGTCCTCACGGTTTACTGATTGCGATTAGCAAACGTTTGTGAGTGAGCACCTTTCTGACGTTGAGAGTTTCGTGGCGGACTGTGTGTACGAGCCCGAGGTCTGTCTCTGGTTGACGGAGATGGTTGATCACTACCTGGATAAGTGAGGCCCTCTGGAGGCTGATATTGAGGTAACCGTTCAGGCATAGGAGACCCCCGTCGCTTCTTCTCTGCCATCTGAATTGCATAGTCTTCTCCCATGTCAAAAGAATTCGGTGAAGAAACAGTTGTATCAGAATCCTCATCGCCTCTCAGGTGTTTTAATTTCCGAAGTTTTTGTGGAATCCTCTGGGGCATACAATGTTGTCCTACCATGTCTGGAAGTTTATATTTTACAACTTGGTGTAACCGCTGAATAGCAAAATTGGTGTAGACACTGAGCTCCTTGTCTGTCCAGGTGAGTTGGGTACCAATTACTGGTGCAGCGTGCAAGTATTTCCATGCCACATGTCCCTTATAGAAAATATCATCAATGCCGAATTTCTGTGTTGACAAATTGTTCCAGGCCGCTTGAAACCATGAACGAATTTGAGAATCCTTTTGCATCATAACTTTTGCGTCATATAGGTACATATGAGGTGGCACCGAAGGTAATACCCAATGATCCCCACTGGAATAACTCAGAAAACGTGCTTGCATCTTTTGTTGCTCAATGTGATAACGTACCAGAAAACAAGCGGCGTAGTATAACCCGCATCCCATGACAATACTTGCTACCTCCTTGGTCTTGGTATAAATGAGTCCAAGTACAACCTGGAAAGCAATTAATTCCCTCAACATGGTACCTGCCTCGTGCCAGTACTGTGCAAAGTGATGATCCTCAATTGGTCGATTGTTCGGAAGAACTTTAGTCCTAGTTGCCACTGGCAGCCAAATGCGCATGATTTGGTAGTAATGTGCGAATGACTGCGGAGGACTAAATTCTTTCTAAGCCAAATCCAACATGATGGGAATTTGGTTGAAGGGCATAATCATAGCCCTACTGTACTCCCTTGCAGCTGGAGTTTTAGGTGGGTTAAAAGCAGCATTGCCCCATACCTCAGGCTGTGGTGGCTGTGGTGTGGTTGTAGTAACAACAGGTTCAGCTACTGGTACAGTGACTTGTTGTGGTGTTGGTGGTACTGGCTCTTGTATCATTGGCATCTCCTGCACCTCCTGTAAAGACTGAAAAGCCAAAGTTCTGGCTTGTAAATAAGAAGCCATTAGCTGTTCCTGAGGGATATAGACTCTTTTGTCGATGTTTGAAGTGAGGTCCTCCACTTGAGTCTGCAGTCCGTCTACATCCTCCTGTAACTCTGCTATCCTACTATAGACATTGTCTATAGTAGTTGTGGCAATGTTCTGCACTTGTAGTCTGAGCTCATTCATCTCGTTTTGGGTGAGCTTTCGTGGTGCTTTGCCCTCTACTGGCCCTTATGCTAACCAGACCTGCATAAGGCTGTTATCCACCATGTTGCTTGTGGTTCCCCTGAGAGTTTGCTCCTCTCTTAGCTTGTATACTTCTAACTGCTGTTGTAAAGCCTCCATGCACTTTGCATGAGGTTCAACCAAATTTGCATAAGGAGCAAGTAGATTATTAGCTTCCTTCCAAGCCTTGTTAGTGACCGTGATTTCAGTTCTATTGGCCATGAGCGTTTGTTGCAACTCCACGATGTGCTTCTCTTGATCAGCTTCAACTTGCCTGTATTGCTTGAAAGTATCCTCATTGCGACAGATTGTATTCTTCATATCAACAATGAGTTTCATTTACTCAACATTTACTCATATGAGTTTCATATCGACAATGAGTTTCATTCTCTTCTTCTGCCTTTGTACATTTTTCCGCTTGACTGTTTATTTCTTTTGTAGATTGGTCAAGCATAGTTGTGAATGTAGCACATTGTATCGCCATCCTGTCATGCACTGTCTGCAACTCCGTATGTAGTGCATTCACTTCTTGCAACTTGCTTTCATGCTGCACCTGCATTTGGTATAGCTGTTGCTTATGTGCTTCGTGCAACTGGTCTTGCGCGAGGTCTGCCTCAATCAATTGTTCCTTGGCCAATTGCAAAGCCGCTTCTGTATTCACCAAGTCTTGCTGCATCTTGAGAGTGAGCTCTTCATCGACCTTGTTTGCACACTCAGTGGCTAGTCGAGCTTCAAACTCCTTCCTGAGTTCCTCTCTCAAAGCTGTCAATTGGGTAGTTGGAACATGGGATTTGACATAAGTCCCCAACAAATTAAGTGTCCTGCCTATGGAACTCATCAGCATTGCCTGTTGAGGGTCATCATGGTGAGGTTGCTGCTGTTCCTCCTGATCCTCAACAGTGTGATGTCTCACGAACCACTCAGGCCATTGTCCCACCGGATTTTCTTCCTGAACCACTTCATCTATCACCGGTGCTACAGTGTCATGACCTTCCGCCTGTGGTACCTCCGACACAGGATTTCCCTTGGGCAACTGTTGCACCTCTGGAATCTCTGTCTCCTTGACCAGACCAGAATATTCATAGAGAAGGTCCTCCTTCTCCATTTCTGCCACTATCTGTTCTGTTGTTGGAATATCTAACCCTTCTCTTTCCAAATCAATTATTTCTGGTTGAGCTGCATGGACAACTTGTGACCTTGTGACAAGCCGATCAGCTGGCTGTGATGGTTGTGATACTGAAGTAACTTCCTCCTCCCTCTCTGAAGGTCCTGCTTCCAGTAATAGCATTTCTCTGTGCTGCTGTGCCCTTTCCTGCACATGAGCTTGGGAAACATTATCATGCGGAATCCGTGAAGCCAGTGGATCCGCCACTACAGTCTTTCCCCGTCTCTGCCTCTTAGTCTCGGGTTGCCCTGCTAGTCCACCCTCACTGTGTGAAGAGCCTTGCTCTTCCATTGCAGTGGTTTCTGGTTCAAACAATCACATCTCCTTTCTTTCTTGCGCATCAAGTATGCCAGAATCAAGAATTATTTGAGCAATGATTGGGCCAGACACTATGATAGGAGACTTTGCGGTAGTACCTTGTAATCTTTTCATCTCCTCCACCAGTGCGTTGTACATTATGTCCGCCCATTGTACCTCTTGTCCCTTCAGGGCTTTGAGTATTTCCTCCATGAAGGATCTGCTCAAATACTGTTGGTTCTGTTTCATGGCAATCAGAACGTTCAATACATGGCCTACCTCCTTTAGCCCTGGGTACACAGCCTTGGTACAAGCATAATCCTGAGTTTTAAAGAAACTCCCTTCTTGGAATAAGTCCCATATTTGCAGTCTTGCCCTGTGTTCCTCCACATGCACCTGACCTGCTGGCAATCGAAACAATTGCTGGAGGTATAGGGGAGTAATCACTAATTCAACTCCCTTCACCGTTGTTGTTCTTGTCCTTGGCTCAAAGTTCTGCAAAAATTGTAACATGTACTGTCTATGGTGTAATGTCCAATCTATGCTTTGCAATCCTTGCAATCTAAGCTCCTTCAGTATTTGTATCGCCTGTGGGGTAGCAATCGTTTGTTTCTGCAGAATTGTGGTGCTCTTCACCCTGATTTCCTCCATTCCTCTCACTCTCTTCATTTTAGACTCACAGAAATATTTTGGCTGTAACAACTGCAGAAATGCCTGTAGTGCACAAAGCATAAACGTATGGTTGCCACAGAAAGCTATGGGTAATTTCTTGTAAGCCTGCGGGGCTTGCAAGCATCGCTCAAGAGAAAAACTCCGCTCTGTTCTTTCGTGTCTATGCCACTGCGTAAGTAATATTGCGAGCGTATAGTCTGTTAGTTCCTCCATAGTTTCCAAGCTATAGCATTGATGGTCTGTCCCGCCGAGACGCCCGTTACTCAGAACGACGCCGCCTCTTGCGCTCAATTTCCCTCCATTTTCTTGATCATTTCTCTGGTTTTCTATTGGCTGTATCCGCTGTGACTAGATTTTAGATTTTATTTTCTTTAGTGGACTTTCCCTGCTAGATAGTCCACTAGGATCACACATGTGACAAGAATTTCGCTTTTCTGTACTTGCCGTTCGTTCCGTTTCCCTTTTTCCGTATTCATTAATGGGCCCGCCTTTCATCTTTTTTGACGGCCGTTCTTGTCCTCTTTCTTTATGACACCTGTTCTTGCACTTCCTTCTCAGCTGTGTGTCGCGCCCTGACTTCCACGTGTCTATTTTTAAACTAGTTTCCGTTTTTTCTTCCATCAGCCATTTTCCTGAAGTTATTATGCGTCCACCTGTCACTGATTCTATGGATCGTGTAACCCTAGTAGGCTGTGTTGAGCTGTGACAGGCTGTGTCATACTTTGGTACGCTGTGATAGGCTGTGATGCACTGTGGTAAGCTGTGATAGGCTGTGACATGCTGTGGTAGGTTGTAATAGGCTGTGTTGTACTGTGGTAAGCTGTGATAGGCTGTGACACGCGGTGGTAGGTTGTGATAGGCTGTGTTGTGCCGTGCTGGGCTGTGATAGGCTGTGTCACGTTGTGATGGGCTGTGATAGGCTGTGTTTCGCCTTGATGGGCTGTGATAGACTGTGCTTCGCCTTGTCCGCCCGCCCTGGTCATATATGCTTGGCCTAGCTACAAGTGCTCCATACTCCGTTGGTAACACTGGTGCAGCCCGTGACTGCTCTTGCGTTTCAACATGCAAATCATGCTGCAATGGTTTGTCATGGATACCACTGTACCCCTTCAACTTATTGGCATTGACTCTTCCCAGCATTTCTTTGTTAATGGTTTGTAACATGGCGGTGTTGTTATCATACATCTTTTGTATGACATAAGGTCCTTTCCATGGTGATTTAAGCTTAGAAGCTTTAATCTTTCCCTTTTTCTGCAACCATAGAACCAAATCCCCCGTCTTAAAAGTCTTTAACTTGCCTTCATCAAACTGTTCCTTTCTCTTCATCTGAATTCTGGTCATATTATCAGCTGCATCAGCACGTACTTCTTCCACATGGTATAATTCATGTTTCCTGACCTTAATGGAATCTTGCAATTCCATTCTCTTTCCCCACTCCGTTCTCATGGTAGGTAACAGGAATTCCACTGGAAATAAGGCTTCCATACCATAAACTAATTGGAATGGTGTATACTTAGTGGTGACTTTGTATGAAGTCCTGTATGACCACAAAGCTGTCAGCAGCTTTGTATCCCAATCCGTTCTGTTTGCATTGACTATCTTAGCCAAGATAGTACATAGTATTTTGTTGGTAGCCTCTGCTTGCCCATTACCCTGTGGGTAATATGTTGTACTCTTTCTATGCACAATCATGAACTCTTTAGTCAACAACTCAATGGTCTCATTCATGAAGTGACTTCCTTGATCACTGATAAATTCTAAGGGACAGCCAAATCGTGTAAGTATGTTCTCATACAGGAACCTTGCTGTGGACTTGGCTGTGTTGTCCCTCAAAGCTTTAGCTTCCATCCACTTTGTAGTATAATCAGTGGCTGTAATTATGTACTTGTTCCGTGTATTCTTGGCTGGTGGGTTTATCGGTCCAACAAAGTCTAGTCCCCATTTCTGAAATGGTTCCGTAGGCATTGTAGGATGTAAGGCCATCCTTCCAGATCTCTGCAAAGGTCCTAGCCTCTGACATTCATCACAACTCTGACAATACTCGTGTACATCTTTGAACAAAGTAGGCCACCAGTAACCTGCGAGTAGTATCTTCCTACTTGTAGTCTCTTCTCCAAAATGACCTCCAGCCACTCCTTTATGAACTTCCTCCAAAACTTTATTTACTTCATGGTGGTACAAGCATCGTTTTAGTACTCCATCAGGTCCTAGCTTATACATTCTGCTTCCTACCATAGTATAAGGTAAAGCTTTGATAGCGATTCTCTTTCTCTGCTCCTTACCATAACTAGGTGGGCACTGACCATGAGCAAGGTAGTATCTGATTGGCCACTGCCAATCTAACCAGTCATCTGCACTTCCCTGCACCTCCACTGCAAAGAGACTCGCATCTGGTAATTGATCATCTATTCCTGTGGCTGGTTCTCCTGTTGATAACCGTGACAAATGATCCGCCACAAGATGCAGTCTCCCAGGCTTGTAAACAACCTCGAACTCAAACTCGTGCAAGATTATCAACCATCTTGCTATTCTTCCGCTTATCAGAGGTTTGTTTAACAGGTATATCAGAGCCTGGTGATCCACATAGAACATAAACTTCTTGCCCAACAGGTAATGCCTGAATTTCTTCACTGCATAGATCATTGCTAATGCTTCTCTTTCCGTTGTGCTATAGTTCCTCTCAGCACTGTTCATCAACCGGCTAGCATAGTACACAGGTGAATCTATATTCCCTGTAACATTCTGGGCTAACACCGCTCCCAACGCTTCTCCTGATGCATCGCAGTGAACATGAAATACTACATGCCAGTGAGGGTTAATCAGCACCGGTGTAGTTGTTACTAACAGTTTATGTTCCTCAAACGCCTGTTGACATTCAGCTGTCCAGGCAAACACTGCATCTTTCTTCAGTAGTTTGCTCAATGGTGCTGCTATTTGTGCATACCTTTTTACAAATCTTCTGTAATAACTGGTTTGCCCAAGGAATCTCCTTAGATTCTTAAAATTCAATGGTGGTGGAGAGGCTTTAATGGCTTCTGTCTTCCTGGGATCCACAAGGAGTCCCTTCTTACACACAATGTGTCCCAGCAGCACCCCTGAGTTCACACAGAAAGTACACTTCTCTGGATTCAGGCCCAGACCTCTCATCCTGCATCTGGCCAAACATAACTCCAATTTATGCAAGTGCTCATCCTTAGAGCTGTACACACTGAAATCATCCAAGAATACATGCATGAAATCATCCAGATACTCATGAAAAGATTCACTTATCACTCTCTGAAAGGTCGCTGGTGCATTACAAAGTCCAAAGGGCATGACTTTGTATGCATAAGCCCCCCAGTCTATGATGAAAGCTGTTTTTCCTTGATCTTCTTCTACCACTTGCACTTGATTATAACCATTGAACCCATCCATGAATGAGTACATCTCATGGCCTGCCACAGTGTCTAATACTGCTTCTGTGAATGGCAAAGGGAAAGGATCTTTCTTCGTACAAGCATTCAGCTTCTTGTAGTTCACATAAACTCTTAGTTTACCATTATTCTTGGGAATTATCACTATGGGTGACAACCAAGTTGTATACTCTATTGGATATATAAACTTAGCCTCAGCCAACTTCTTTATCTCTTCTCCAAGCCTGAGCGCTTCCCAGGCCACCTGCCGATGATGAAGAAAACAAGCCTTGAATACTTCTGGCCGCAAGCGCAGGGAGTTCCTGACAGCCACGACGGCTCGGGTCTGGCATAACGCACTCTCTCTCCCAAAATCAGAACAAAACCCAGGTCGCACAAAAATCGCTTCGTGATGACTGTTCAGACGACGAGCATCCTCTCGAACAGATGCTTCAAACTTTTCAAACCACTGCACATCCTCCGGAAGCAAATCTCCTAGAGACTCATCATACTCCTGAGAGCGCTCAACATCCCTCTCAAAACTCTCTCTCTCGTTCTCTCGGACACTCGTAATCAGGACTTGGATCATAGAAATTATCAAAATTATAGTACTCTGGATCGCAACTATCTAGAGAGCTGGGCGACCTCTCATCTCTCGGTGACCAGGCCTCGGTCTCATTCACATTAACATCATCAGAAGTGGTGAATCATCTTACATTCTATTAAAAAATTCTCATGTTGTTTATATGCATGCACATCTAGTGCGTGCGGTGAAGTTCCTCATGCCCCCCAAACAGTACAGGGCAAGTGGAAATGACATTGTGTACGAGCTGTCAGAAGATGTGCTATGTGGAATCAAATCGGTACTTGCATCTCTGGAAGTGGAAGATGATTATGTGAGTATTGTTGTTTCTTGTTGTTTCTTGTTGGTCTAGGGGCAGTGTATGTCATAGTTTTGATGTATGCAAAGTGGAGCTCACCCTGCAATCTCTATGATTCTTTGTCAAGTGAAATTGTGCTGTCTGATTGGACATGAATTGTAGCCCAACAGGGCAGAAGGCAGATGATAGCTAATAACTGCTTGTGGATTGAGTAGGTGCAGTGCTGAATCAGGAGCAAGACACCTCAGGCCATGGCTCTAAGTTCAAATTCTGCAAGCAAATCTTATCCACATTTGTGGTGGTACCTTTGTCTGCAATTTCTTCATTGATAATTGTAAAATTATCAAAGGGAACCTTCAGTATGAGCAGAGGATGTGGCTGGGACTAAATTCTATATCTACATGCCAACTAAGGGATCCCTGTTTGTCAAAGATGTCAAGGGCTTCTTAGAAGGTAGACTGCTTAGTTCTGTGACAAATGTCATGTAGTCTTGCTAGGTGACGTCAATGCCCGCGTGGGTAAGGGTTTATAGCATGATGATGTCTGTAGTATTCCATTCTGAATAGAGGACAAGCTTGACAGTCTGTTGGGTGCAAAGCATGGTCAAAAGGGTGTTGGTACCTTTGTCTGCGATTTCTTGACTGATAATTGTGAATGTATCAAAAGGGACCTTCAGCATGAACATAGTATATGGCTGGGAGTAAATTTAAAATGTGTCATCAGCAATAAGGACCTCTTTGTGGACAATATATTAAGGGTTAAACTGAGGGATCCCTGTTTGGACTGCTAAGTTCTGTGCCAATGCTATTGTACGTATTTTTGCTGGGTGACTTCAATGCCCGCATGGGTAAGGGTCTACAACATGATGATGTCATTTGGTTTCCATTCTGAATAAAGGACGTGATTGACAACCTGTTGGGTGCAGTAGAGTCTTAGTCAATCTGATGTGCAAGAGTGAACACTTCATGCACATAGCAATTAGACCTCATGCATATAGCAATTATGAATGTTTTGCTGTAGCCTTGGGGCCATGGACCCTGTGCATAAGTACAGAAGGTAACAGAGACTACCTTTGTGAGGGGCTCACTCCAGTGTTATGACCCTGCTTCACCATTATCTGATTGAAATGGCATGCCATTGAATGCCTTGCACCAAGGATAGTTAAAGAAAGATTTCCGAGGAAGAAACTAGAACCCTTTCAGCCGATCTAGTCATGAAGCTCAGCCGTCCAAGAGGAATTGACAAACTTCCAAACTGTGTCTGTCCTTGGTTTTCTTCAGCTCGTTGTTTCGTCTCTCAGGCTTCTAAGTAGTTCTAGTCCGATAGCTTTCTTTACTTTAGTTTACTTTGTTTCTTATAGTTTTAGTTTCTGTAGTTTCCATTAGTTTCCATGTCACTGTCAACTCAGCACAGTCAACGAATACTTTGGTCACAGAAATGCTTAACCCAAAACAACTCCATTCCACATGTAGAAAAAAGGAAAAACCAATGAAAAGCACAATGTAAACTAGTACACACAAAACTAACCAAAAGTAACCAACCTCTATAAACTAACTAACCAACCACCCTAAACTACCCACCCTAAACCAAATAATCAACCACCCTATACTACCCAAGTACACAAAACTTCCTTCACCCTCCTTTTCTGCACATTCTGACATTTTCCATCAACTGGTCACTTTTCTTCTTAGCTATTAGAGTACACAAACGTCTTTACAATGTGCACAAATATCCACGCTATGTACACAATTGTCCATACCATGTCCGTATCATGATACAAAGCGGTGCTAAACTTATGAAATAGCATTGACATCAATTTTCTTCGATGTGATTTTTTGGCGCATGGTAAAGGACCCTATATAGATTGTGCATGGAAAGTTTCACGTTCTAAAAAATTCCTAGTTGGCCAAAAACCATGTCATTGCCATGTACATGATCTGTAGATGTAAACACTGCCGATTGGCCTTGATACAATTTTTTTTTCAATCTGTTACCGATTCCCAAGCTTCCTGACAACATACACATTGTTCATGCAAAGTGTCGTGTTAAAATAAATTCATATACAAGAGGTTCCACATGTGGTCACATCATTTGCACTTCAAAGCTTAAGATCACTTCAGTTGGGATTCATTCTGTACCTCGCCTGCTTGATTGGTACTGACCCTGGTTCCAGTTCAATCTTATGCTGACAGACTTCAGGTGGTATCCCTTTTAGATCCTCATAGCTCCAAGGAAATACATCTCTGTATTTGATGAACAAGCTTTTAGCTTCTTCGAAGAATTCCGGCTCCAAATCAGCTCCTACTTTCACCATCCTCGGTTCCTCTTTAGTTCCCACATTCACTTCCCTCACCTGCTCATCAGCTGTGATTGTCCAACCAGTCACCACTTCATCCTGTAAGCTCACAGTGGCTGGTTCTTCTAGGATTTCTATTTCTCCTTCTCTTTCTTCATAGAAATGTGATGGGTAAATGCTGGTTTCTTCTTCAGTTGGTGTTGCTGTCACTACACCACAGCAGATACCCCTCAAACAACTTAGGCTTTCCAGCCGCATCTCTGCAACCTGCTCCCACTCTGGGTGTGCAGCAAATAGGGTAGCTTCCTGCTCCTCATCCAGTCCTCCTTTCCAGTCATACTCTCTGACTCCTCGAGGTCTTCTTGTAGCAGGTAATCTACTAGATTTCTTTGTGGTAATTTGTATCTCGTGTATCCCATTATGCACGGTTAGTAACTGAGAATTCCAGTCATGGAATACCCTGGCCTGTTTCAGCCACGGACGTCCCAATAATAAGGAGTAAGCCTCCATGACTTCATCCATTTTTAATACAGTTACTGTGATCATAAAGATCATCTTCTGTATCTGTATCTTAACTCCTCTTATTAATCCCAATGGCTGTACACTTCTTTGATCTGCCATTGTTACTGTAAATGGGGCTGGTTTCATGTTACTTAGACCAAGCTTCTTCCTTAATTGGTCTGTCATGATATTTATTCCAGAACCACCATCTATCAGTACATCAGTTAGTTCTGTGCTTCCAATTCTCAATTGGATTACTGGCATAGAATCATCAAAGTCCATGACTGTTTCTCGCCCTTCCGGCTTCACATTATAACTGGTCACCTTGCTGTTCAGGTCTGTGTTTCCTGTCTCTTGGGCAATTCGATTGATTGCTTGATACAGCCTGTGCCTATAATAAGGTGCCACAGCTAATAGCTGTCCAATGGTAATTTCTGCTTTGGTCTGACATATTACTTCAGCCAAAGTCTCTTCATTACTTTGCATGTCTGCATCTTCTTTTTTCCTTTCTTCCTCATTCCCTTCTTTTTCTCCATCCGAATCAGAGGAATCTGCCACAGGAATATCAGTACTCTTTTGCATTTCCCTTATAGTATCTGCCACTTCCTTGTGCAGTTCCTTCTCATCTTTCCAAGTCTCTTCATCTTCAGGCATATCATTGTCACCTTCATTATCATCTTTTTCCTCTACTACTGGAGGTATTAGTTTGGCTTTACTTCTGGTTACTATCATTGTACTTACTTTTGGTACAACACATGACCTAACCATGTGAGCTGCCACCACTGGGCCCTCATTCACAGGAGCTCTCATCTCATTCTGGTGTCTTATCCAGAATGAACAGGCTGCCTTGCGATGTCCTGGCTGATTACAATAGTAACATAGTTCTTCACCATTGGGTCCTCGCCCTTGGTCTGTTCTTGGATTACTTCTATAATCCTGATTCCCGGGCTGGTAATTCCCCTTGGATTACCCTGATAGTTGCCTCTGGAATTTCCTTGGTAATTCCCTCTTGAATTACCTCTCCCTTCCATGCCATTGTTATAACCACCAGACCTACCATAGTGGTCCTGATCATTGTTTCTTCTTGGCTGGGGCTGCACCTGATGCACCCTTACTTGCCTAGGTTCTCTTGCAGCTGTCCTTCTGTTGTAGTAACAATTCTCAGTAGAATGGTTATCCATTTTACAGATAGTACAGTGTTTCTCCTTCAGGTGGCATTCTGTGGTGGTATGGCCTTCATTCTGGCACTTTGCACACCATACACCCTTCCTCCAATGTGTTGCAGCCTCTGTGGCATACTTCTTCAAGATTTCTTCCAATCTTTTTTCATAGTTATCCCTCTTCAACTTCTCCTTTCTCTTACTCTTTCTTTTTAGTTCTTGCTCTTCTTCTTCATCTGACTCATCCTCAGAGTCCTCATCATCCTTTTTCTCTCTCCTGAGCATTCCCAATTGCTCAATTCTGTTTGCAGTTTCAAATGCCTCCTCCACTGTATTATGGGGTAACATATCCACTTTCTTTTGCAACTCTAGTCTTAGTCCACTCACAAACCAAGTCTTCTGTAAACCGGGTGCTGGTACTGCAGCCACCTTTTTCATCATCAATTCCATCTTTTCCATATACTCCTCAACAGTTTCATGCTTCTTTTGCTTTAACTGTTGTAAACTTCCATACACTTCATCTTCAGTTTTACTTGTCCTGAACCTATTTCGAAATGTTGTATTCAAGCCATTCCAGGTTAGGAAATGATTATTAGGGAATCTTGCATACCATTCACTGTTTCTTGATAAGTGAACAAGGAAACAATCTCATCTTGGCATCATCGTCATTCTCATTGTTCACTATACACATGTGCTCAAATTGGCTAATGTGTACATCGGGATCCCCTTTTCCTGAATATATTGGAAAGGGTGGTTTTTGCCCGTGTTGGTTGTAACGCCATCTGTGGCCCTACCTTCTGCCCACTGACAGGTGCTGGCACCCTTGCTGGTGCTGGTCCTTCTGGACCTGTTGTTTTTGTGGTGGATCTTCCACCAAGTGGTGGCCCTTGAGCACTCCCTGCTTCCGGCCCCACGATATTCACAGTATTCCCAGCTTCAGTTGCACTACTTCCCACACTCCCTGTCCCCCCAGAGCCAGATCCAGGCAGCCCGCCTGATCCCCTGAGCCGACACCTTCGTTGGCCTGTGATCCAAGTGCTCCACTTGATCCAGGTCCAACGGGTTGGGATGTCCTGGTTGTAGTCTCAACCTCAGCTGTTGGGTCTACTTCTTCATAGTCTTCCTCTTCCAATTTCTTCTCTCTGTTTTCATCCTCCAAGTTCTGCCCTTGGGTTTCTTCTTCACTCATGTAACTCAACTGTAATGGTGTTGGAGAGTCTGAACTCTCCGTTGGCTGTGCCACATCCTCTTCTCCTTCTTCACCTTCTGCTTCAGAAACTGGAGTTCCTGCTTTTGGTGTTCCATGCCAACTCTTATCAAAGATTTCGTCAAATCTTTTATCCAGGGATGTACCTCAGATCTTTCACCTCGTGATTGATCTTCTTCCTGTACCAATTCCCTTAATCTTTCTTGCAAAGAAACAGAAGGAGTGGCATCCAACTCTAGTTCTTCCGGTATGGGTGATGTACTCTTTGATCTTAATGGTGTGAGAGGTCCAGATGATTCCCCTATGTCTATTCCTCTCTCCCAAAGATATGGATAATTAGCTTTCAGATAGCTTTCTTTTTTGCTGAATATCTCTGGCGTCTAGCTTCTCTTTCATCACTCATGTCCCATGTCTTTCATTTTTTAATGTGGCAATAACCAAAACTCTCTTCTGTAATATCTCTCGTATATGCCTGGGTTTCTTTCTAGCTTCAATGCACCCTTGGCTATACTTGAAGTCTCCGTTACCATATAACCATATGGCAAACAAGTCTGAAAAGCTGTTCTTGGTGTGAGTTTGATCCACAAAATATCCTTTGGAATCCAATTCTTTACCAGTACAAGCTCTTCATGCATATGAGTATAAACATTCACCTTTTTTTCTTCCCAGCCTTCAAACTCTCGCTTAATGGATAGCAATGCTATCACATAAACCAACGTGGGTAACCAACGTGCTCTTCCTCTACAGGCTACCTGATAAAT
Organism: Takakia lepidozioides; assembly: GCA_030704615.1. Taxonomy (NCBI): domain Eukaryota; kingdom Viridiplantae; phylum Streptophyta; class Takakiopsida; order Takakiales; family Takakiaceae; genus Takakia; species Takakia lepidozioides. The sequence goes on along the minus strand of CM060732.1, from coordinate 17,394,307 downwards.
CTTTATCACTCCTTTCTCCAGACCCCATTCCGGATCAGCATCATGCACTCGCTTAAGAATATTTTCTTTACAACCGTCCGGCAATTCCAAGAACCTTTGAAAGAATTGTTTGGACAATCTTTCTTCCTTCGTTCCACAGGGAATTTGATTCACTTCAAATTCTTTAATGGTCCAACCACCATGATCCACCAGATGCCTGTCACATCTGGTTGTTCATGACTCAGTTCCCCAGTATGGTCGCCAAATGTCGCTCGGCTTTTACTCACCCATCCCTTCGCTATCCGAGGCGGAAACTCCAAGATAGAAGAGTTGGAAATCTCTAAGTACTCAGCCCGCGCAGAACAATCAGTCATGACCTACAGCTAGTGTATCATGGGGGTGTTTCCTATTTGTTTCCTTTTTGGCATTCATGTTAGCTATCTTACCATTGATAGTTAAATATCAGTTTGCTTTATCAATCTATTGGATTTCATAAACTCATCCATTCATTCCACAGCTTCACTCAGATCTCTAACAGTGTGATTGTATCGTATAAGTATCCGATTATGATTTATCAGGTATCAGGCCGAAGCCATTGTGTCTCTAATCTGCTCTACAATATCACTACAGCTTTGCATATAACAAGTATCTACTCCTCATCTCTCCATCTTCGCTTCCGTTCTTCATCTCTGCCGATCCCCTCTCCTCATGACCAAGAAGTCCTCTCCGTGAAGTGCTTCCAAAATCATCCCCCCAAAAAGGCCATTCTCAGTCCTTGCTTCTCGCTTTATCTCCTACCCGTGGGGTTAACCGTTTCCCTCACTAACCGTCGTCCGTGAACTAACATGTTCCATTTGCAGGTGTTGTTCCCAGTCGTTCCCTGTCCTGCTCTCCGTTCCCTATGGTCGTGACAGCTGTGTCAAGCTGTGACGGGCTGTGACTGGCTGTGCGGCTGTGTTTGGCTGTGTCGGGCTGTGACTGGCTGTGCGACTGTGTTTGGCTGTGTCGGGCTGTGACTGGCTGTGTGGATGTGTCTGCTGTGACGATTGTGACGGGCTGTGTTGGCTGTGTCGGCTGTGACTGCTGTGTCGACTGTGTCGACTGTGACGGGCTGTGTTGGCTGTGTCGGCTGTGACTGCTGTGTCGACTGTGACGGCTGTGTAACCCCCCTCTACAGTGCGCTGCTGTCACCCCTAAGGCTCCTGTTGGTCTCAGTCTGTGCAAAAATAAGGGTACCCTATAGATCCCGTATAAGTGTCTTAGTCCCAGACAGTCCTCTAACACCATGCTCCTTCGTTCTTGATTCCTACTCTTACAAAGTACTACCCTGGATTCACCATCGTACACTTCCCATCTCTAATTCAAGACGTCTAGGCCATCTCAATGTCTCGCTCCAAACTGGTTCATTCAGGAATTTATTCTTCCCTGGCACTATACTCTCAATGTAGACAAGTTGTAATTCTCCATATACTCTATTAACAATTTCAGCGACGTTGGTGGCCGACCTTCGACCATTTCAAAGATTTGAACACTCCTGCTGGCATTATACCAAACTTCTTCTTTTTCTCTGTTGGGGCAACAATAGGGTCGCATCACTTCTTTCCAACTCCGCTGGTAGCACAACTCCCATTTTAACCAAAAAAAATCTTCCTGTCATCGTGCTCCACTATATTCTTCTTCACTCTTTCTGTTGCTTAAGTTTCCAATATATATTTTCTTCTATGCCCAGTTAGACTCTCTATCATTCACAGTTTAGTATGCTATCGCTCAGCTGAAGGAAGACAATGAAGTGGTAAGTTATAACTGCCCCGCTCCTAACTTAAATCACTCCCTATCAAAAATAAATAAATACACCCAATAATCACCCCCCTTTCCTAATATTGGACCCGTCTCGGGGTTAATGATAATATAACTTAATACGATCTTCATTTATCCGTGTAGGTATTGGAGCCCCATCCCAAGTAACCAATTGAACTGATCCATTAGAAATTACTTCTATGACTCGATAAGGACCTCACCAACGCGTTTTTAATTTCCCAGGAAATTTCTGAAATCGACTATCATAAAGCAGTACTAAGTCACCAACTTTAAAAATTTTAGGCTTCAACATAGGCGACTCCAAACTTGCTTCATGCAATTTGCATTAGGCTGAAATCTAAGTCGTGTGTGATGATCCTTACAACTGTATCCATGCAACTATGAAATCAGCCCTGCCAACAAACAAACAATGAAGACATACCCACCTTCCAATATGGCAGGTTCCAAAGGATCGACCTTCGCTTCATGCCATGGGATTTGGCAGGGCACACATTCCGGCGACGGCTGCCAAATGTTTCCATGAACCTCTCGTTTTCCTCCGCATTTTGGAGCTAATCCACAGTGGATACTTGGGGGGGGGGGGGTGGTCTGTGATCAGAGGCTTGTTTTGTAACGCATGCCTACGAATTTCATCCAATTGTTCTAAGCGTAAACGGGCTTGTGAAGACTCGTCATCATAAAGACGTTCAGCTATCACAATGCGTAAGGTTGGGAGTTCCAATTCTATCGGTATGATAGCTTCCAATCCGTAGACCAGATGAAATGGGGTATATCCTGTAGTCGTTTTAAAAGCTGTGCGATATGCCCAAAGTGCACCAAAAAATTCAGTGTCCCAATCAGAACCAACACCCATGACTGTGCGAGTTAAAATGCCGCATAATAGCCCATTGGTTCGTTCTATCTGTCCATTGGCTCGAGGATGATAAGGAGTAGTCTTTCGATGTTTAATCATATATCGTTATGTCAATTGAGCTATTGTAGCATTTAGGAAATGGGTATCACGATCGCTAATCAATTCCAATGGACAGCCAAAACTGGATAATTTATTTTCATACAAAAATTGGGCTACAACTTTAGCAGTATCAGTTCGAGTGGCTTGAGCCGTTTGTGTCCATTACGAGAAGCTGGAGCAATGGGGCCTACAAAATCAATACACCATTTCTCAAAAAGAGCTTGTGCTAAAATAGGAACCAATGGCATTGAACTGGAACGTATGGGTTTTCCAACTCGCTGACACGCATCACATCTGCGCACCCACTCAAATGCATCATTAAACAATGTGGGCCACCAATATCCTGCCAATAAAACCTTCCTTCCAGTAGAATCTCGTGCAAAATGGCCTCCACACGCATCAGTATGACAACCTTCCAATACTTCTGGGACCTCTGCCGCCGTCACACAGCGCCGCAACACTTGATCTTTCCCCAACTTATACAAAGTACCACACAAGATTGTGTATGGCAACGCCTTCTCGACCAGTTGTCTTTGTTCTTTTAGGGATGAACCCTCTGGGTACGCTTGAATCGATAGATAATAAAAAATATCAGCATATTCACCGTTAATAACATCCACCACCAAAAGATCGGCATCTGGCAAAGCATCATCAATAGGCTCTACTCCAAGCTCTTGCGACAATCGACTTAAATGATCAGCATTAAGGTGTTGTCGACCCAGACGAACAACCACTGTATATGTAAATTCTTGTAACAATATAATCCATCGAGCAATCCTCCCACTCAATTGAGGTTCATTTACCAAAAACTTAAGGCATCATGATCAACATGGCAGACAAAGGGGTAACCCAATAAATAATGTCGAAACTTTTGAACGAAATAAATCATTCCTAAAGCTTCTCGTTCCGTGGTGGTATAATTAGTCTCAGCAGCAACCATCTGCCTGCTAGCAAAATAAATGGGGTGGTCAAAAGACTTCTCATCCTTCTGACTCAAAATGCTTCCAATAGCATAGTTGGATGCATCAACATAAACTTGAAACTCTTTCTTCCAATCAGGCGGTACCAATATCGGAGCTTTGGTTAAACGAAGTTTAAGATCATGGAAAGCTTGGGTACAATCATCCGTCCATACAGGCTCTTCATCTTCCGTAATAGTTTTGTCAATGGGGAAGCTATGACAGCATACCTATAAATAAAACGACAATAATGTCCCGTGTGACCCAAGAAAGCTCTAACTTGAGTAACAGAAGTAGGGGTAAGCAATTGCACGGTAATCTCCACATTCTCCGGATCCGTGGAAATTCCATTGATCGACACAATATGGCCCAATAGTCTGCCCTTAGTAACCAAAAATTTGCATTTACCAGCATTAAGAGATATGTCATATTCCTTACATTTTTCAAAACACAATTGTAACATCTCTGCATGCTTCGGCTACTATAAACACAAAAGTCGTCCAAGAAAATTTTCATAAACACCCTCAAATAATCTTGAAAAGCAGCGCTCATCACTCTTTGAAAGGTAGCCGGTGCATTGCATAGCCCAAAAGGCATTACCTTATAAGCAAAAGTTCCCCAATCAGTAGTAAATGTAGTGTTGGGTCGATCTTCTTCTACAATGGATATTTGGTTATACCAGAGAACCCATCTAAGAAAGAATAGCACTCATGTCCAGCAACTGCATCCAAAATACTATTAGTAAAAGGAAGAGGAAAATAGTCCTTTCTGGTAACCGCATTCAGCTTCCGAAAGTCTTGGCAAATCATAATTTGTCTATTCTTCTTGGGCATCATGACAATTGGAGATACCCACTCACTATGGGGAACCGGATAAATAAACCCCACCTTCGACAATTTATCCAATTCTTCTTTCACCATCAATGAAAGATGTCATTATTGAGTTGGACATAGGAAAGCCGGAGTCAAGAGCCCTTATATTTGTTGGAGCTGTTATTGGTGGGGCAAAGGATGAAAAGCAACGTCAATATGCTTGGTCATGCGATGAAACACATGATTCTTCACAAGACGAATGCATGATTGGTTACCTCAAGGGTCTACCCACTCTTGGCACCAGACTGAAATTTAAACTCAGGACAGGAATCCTACCTTTGAATAGCAACTAGAAGCATAGAGGAAAGGGAGAGTGCAATTGCACCCAACTCAACTAATCACACTAGTTCTTATGGTCAATTGCATCTGCTACTCTCTGTAATCTGACATGCATTCACATTTTTGCCTCGGTTGTCCCACCATTTACTGGGGTCAGAATAGTATTCATCCCACAGCTTCTCTTCATATCTGTTACCTATTTTTGGATACTTTCTTGTTGTCACATTGGCAGTATCATGTCAAAGTCACTCCAAACAAGATTCACCCAACCAGCTAACTTGCAGAATTCAACGTTGAAATTTAGGGCCAATTTTGATAAGAAGGAAAAACAGGGTGAAATGTGTTGAAGAAGGTGCCTTCGTTAGCAGTGCCTGATTTTATCCATTGTGCCGCTGCTGTGGCGGCTTCTAGTTGACCATATGTTTCTTGTAGCTATCCTCCATAGGGAATCATAGGTAATCTGGAGCTTGAAATCCAGGCCTCTTGGATGAATCTGGACCCACAATCTATCCCTGCACTCCTTCAGCTATCCATGTCTATGTACAAATCGTGAATACATCCTCAGCCTTGCTGCAGCTAGCAGCTGAAGCAGACGCCCTAACCCTACCTACAGTAACATGTCAAAATCACTCCAAAACCACCATAGATCCACCAACGAGCTTCTCCTCATCTATGTAATCTGTTTTTGGATACTTTTTTGCTGCCCCATCGGCAGTAACTTGTCAAAGTCACTCCTAACCACCACAGATCCACCCAATTGCATCTAGTTTGCGCACATGTGTGTTCTTCCCCCGCACAGTTCCCAGAGCATGGATGTAAACTACACAAAGAGTCTTTTCTACAACCACGTTCAGAAAACAACACGGACTATAAAAGAAGTCCACAGTGAAGCCTTTGGTCCCTTACTAAACCATCTTGGCCAATACTCCCAATACGTCGACATAAACTACACTTTTGTCGTAACCTTTGATGTTGCTGAGATGCAATAATACAAGATGCTATACCAGTGGCTGAAAACTGCACGGATTCTTGTGGATACGTCACATGAATTTGCCTCTGAATCAATTCCCCTGAGGAGGAGCAACCAAGGGTCTGAACACCGAATTGCATCTCTCCTAAAGGGTAAATTCAAGCTCGGGTCTTGTGGTAACTTCCTCTAGTACCATCTAGTACCTAGTAAACATCAGGAAGAATACCAAATCTTGGTATTAATAGGAGCCAATAGCCCACATTTGCACTATGGACAAACTTCTTTACATCGTACATTAAGAAAAAGCCATACCTTGCGATTGCGGTTGTCGCACCATTATGAAGGATCTTTAAAAAACTCATGCCAGCTCTGCTCCGTGCTGCAAATTCAGGGCCGAGTCTGATGAGAGGGCAAAACAGGCTGAAATATGTCGAAGAAGAAGGTGCCCTTACCACATTGTCCTCGACCCTGTGTCATTACCCATGGAGGATTTGACTGACCATGATTGTGTGTGCTGCATGTGTCTGTAGTCCGGTAATGTCGGATTGGTCCATGAGAACCACCACATTGCAGCTGAGCGAGCAGAGATTGAAACACGACCTGCTAAGATTAAGCTGACTCTCCGAAGAACCTTGTAAACTGTAACAGGGTAGAATGTAGAAGGTTCTAGATGGAGGAGGAAAGTTCCCTAGAAGTTTTCAAAATAACTAGAAAGGTTCCTAGGAAGTTTGACTTAAGGAAGTTTGACTTGAGGCTCTCAAGTCAAACCGATAAGATATTTATATTATGGAGAGTAGGTCAGATGTTTGATAAAGTCATATTGTGGAGAATATGTCAAACCTAGGAAGTTTTGACTTGAGGCTCTCAAGTCAAACTTTAAAATAATCATATTGTGAAGGGTGTATAAACATGCAATGAAAGCCTAAAAGGCATCGAGTTGTTTTGGGAAAAAATTGAGAAGTACTTATATTCTAGTTTGTGTAGATCTTGGGTGTTACAATGGTATTAGAGCCTAGTCTCTCTTAAAGTTGGGAGTGAATACCTTCTTTAGGAGGATTCGATTAAGATGTTTTTTTTTTAGAGATTTTTGTTGTTAATATTTTTAAGTGTTGAATAGATAGTAGTGATGGTGTGTCATAACGATAGTATAAAAATTTTATGGACTTAAATCAACCCCATTTCCGTGATTTTCCTTCGGAGTGTGAGTTTAAAATTATATGTCGTCGTAAGGCAGAAATTAGAGATATAATAGTACAAAGATTTGGAGAGAAACACACCCTGCAAGCATCGCGTTCCACGACACCACTTCTCATTCAGCCATAGTGTTGAACACCCATTGGCATCCTCAATGCACCCATATTTGGCATACATGTCCACCAGGGCAGGGTTCAGAATGACATTTGGTACAAATCCAGCTTTGACAATGTCACCATGGATCTTTTTCCTCTTTTCTAGAGCTCCCAGCCTTGCACACGCATTGCAAACATTAACTTGCAGAATTCAACATGGAAATTTAGGGCCAATTCTGATAAGAAGGAAAAACAGGGTGAAATGTGTTGAAGAAGGTGCCTTCATTAGCAGTGCCTGATTTTATCCATTGTGCCGCTGCGGCGGCGGCTTCTAGTTGACCATCTATTTCTTGTAGCTATCCTCCACAAGGAATCATAGGTAATCTGGAGCTTGAAATTCGGGCTCTTGGACGAATCTGGACCCACAATCTATCCCTACACTCCTTCAGCTATCCATGCCTGTGTACAAATCGTGAATACATCCTCAACCTTGCTGCAGCTAGCAGCTGACACTGACGCCCTAACCCTGCCTACAATAACATGTCAAAATCACTCCAAAACCACCATAGATTCACCAACGAGCTTCTCCTCATCTACGGTATCTGTTTTTGGATACTTTCTTGCTGCCACATCAGCAGTAACTTGTCAAAGTCACTCCTAACCACCATAGATCCACCCAACGAACTTCTATCTGTTTGAGTTGAACCCTTGTATCATCGTCAAAAGAAACTTACAAATCTCTCACCTTCCTCTATTCCATCTCTCTCACACAAATAGCCATATTCTCATCCCTTGCTGTCACACTTGTGTTGGTGACTAGCTAGACTCTTGCAAAATCAGCTGTGAGTAACTATGGCCACTTCACAAAGAGACTGCAGAGGAAAAGGCATTGGAGATAGAGAGATAGAGATGGAGAAGACTAAGTGGCAGACTTGTCCATGGAGGAAAATACTCAACAAACCTCTTGGTTACTAAGAGACCTTCTCCACTTGTCAAATAGGGATGAGTTTGCCTTGAACCTCCCATGGCGACTGTTGCAGCCTGCGCACCACCTCTCGAATCTGGACGTAGTGTAAGAATAACAAACGGAACAAGAAGAGTTCGTGTGTGCCCCTTGGCCCTCCTTTGGAGACCCAAAAACTGAATCTCAGAGGAGGGTGACTACCGTGGTGGGAGGAAACTTTCATTGCGACGAGTTGGAGCTGTGGAGGTAACCACCACTGGGGTGTCTTCCAGTTCTTCTTCACTCTATCATCCCCAACATTCGGGCCCCCATCCAAACCGCAGCCAAAGTCAGGAGAGTAGGGCGGAATGTAGTTGTATCACACAACCCTAAAAGCACAAATGAAGAATCACAAGCAGAAGAACAACATGCAGAAGATGAGAATTAAATGAAAACAACATACTACATACCTTTTACACAGTGCTCTGGGTAGACCGTGTGGGCCGGAACCTCTGGTTATGCAGCGGGAAGTTGTTTGGCCGGATTCCCCCCCAAGCTGTCATGCTTTCACTTCCTTTGCATCCTTGATGCGCCCACATTTTGCATACATGTCCACCAGGGTATTGTTCAGAGTGACAACTGGTACAATTCCAGCTCTGAAGATGTCGCCATGGACCTCGTTGCCCTTATCCAAATCTGTCGGGGCAGTGTGCAGAATGGCATTTGGTACAGCTACATCAAAACATTTTGCATACATGTCCACCAGGATATTGTTCAGGATGATAATTGGTACGGTTCCAGCTCTGGAGATGTCGCCTTGGGCCTCTTTGCCCTTTTCCAGATGTGTCAGGGCAGTGTGCAAAATGACATTAGGTACAGCTACAACAGAACCTGCAAGCATCGCATTCCATGACACCGTACACCATATCTCGTTCAGCCATAGTGGCAAACACTCCCTTTGCATCCTCGATGCACCCACATTTTGCATACATGTCCGCCAGGGTATTGTTCAGAGTGACAGTTGGTACAATTCCAGCTCTGTAGATGTCGCCATGGGCCTCATTGCCCTTGTCCAAATCTGCCCGGGTAGTGTGTAGAATGACATTTGGTATAGCTGCAGCAAAATCTTCAAGCCTCGCATTCCATGACACCGTATCTCGTTCAGCCATAGTGTCAAACATTCCCTTTGCATCTTCAATGCACCCACATTTTGCATACAAGTCCACCAGGGTATAGTTCAGAATGACAATTGGTACAATTCCAGCTCTATAGATGTCGCCATGGGCCTCATTGCCCTTGTCCAAATCTGTCAGGGTAGTGTGTAGAATGACATTTAGTACAGCTGCAGCAAAATCTTCAAGCCTCGCATTCCACGACACCGTATCTCGTTCAGCCATAGTGTCAAACATTCCCTTTGCATCCTCAATGCACCCACATTTTGCATACAAGTCCACCAGGGTATTGTTAAGAATGAAAGTTGGTACAATTCCAGCGTTCTTGGTAATTAGGAGTTGTTTATAAGTAGGGGAGCTCCTGGGATCAAGCAAGACGACAGTGAGAGGGGGTGTCACATCAGTGGGTGAAGGACGGGGGCTTAGAAAAAGAGAGAAGGACGAAGTAAACACTGATTGGTGGGAGGGGGTAGAGGGCTTCATGTGTATAAGTGGGTGCCGTGATGGTACTAACAGGAGCCAACAACCCACTTCATTCAGTTTAGGTGCACTCCCTTCCCCGTGCTCTTCCGTCAACCGATTATGGGGTCAAGCCTGCCCGCGGGTCAACACCGTATGAATGGGATATTGCTCCTCCTCTCCTTGTGTATAAAAGTCTTCCACCATCTTCTCCTTCCCCTTTCTTTGATCATAGGCACACCCCATCTCTGCAACCAACTCAATCCTCCGCACGTCGACACTAGTTCAAGCATTAGTTGGTGGATTCGATGGGGTTGAATGTAAAGGCGGCGTCCCCATGGTTTTTCTCACAGGATACGGTCTCGGCTGAACAACTGGAGCTGCTGCTCTACAGTTATTAGGCGTATGACCTTGCAATCCACACCTTCCACAAAGATGCATGTACTCTTCCTGCGCTCTCGGGTTGGGGCATTCATTCGCATAATGTCCTATTTCGTGACAACGATAACACACAGGATATTGGCCATTCCCGGTCCGCCTCAAAGGTCCTCCATACTGAGTGTACGATTGCTGCTCTCCTTGTCGTGGATTCTCCGGTTGTTGAAATGGAGCTCCTCTCCAAACTGGTGGTCTATTAAGTTGACTTGGAGATTGTGTCCAATTATTGGGCGGTCGGTTCTGCCAAAAGTTGCCTCCCATTTTGGGTCTATCTTTGCCAATTTCCGGAGGTCTGAACTCCAACCTGATTGACACCCCAACCACCTGCCTGTTGATCAGCCTTTTTATTATTAGATTTGTCCGGTTGCATTCCCATCGCAGCCTTAAGATGCCAACACTGCAGCATAGAATGATGTTTCCCGCAATACCCGCATTTATCAGGCTCCGCATTGGCAGCAATAGCAGGAGAAGGGCATTCTGTAGCAATATGACCATAGCCTTTACAATTTCCACACCTTGATGAAAGCAGACTATGGTGGCTCACTTTTGCTGTGACAACATCATTTTTGCAGTACATACTTACTCTATAATTACTCATATTCATTTCATTCAATGAAAATAGTCAAATGGGACTCAAAAAGGGTATTCTAACTACATCTACGTGACCCTCTTTGAAGCCTCACCAATTGTTAGAAGGCTGTCTGGGACTTAGACAGTTTTACGGGTTCTGTGGGGTATCCTTAATTTTGCGCAAACTTACGGATGGTAGACTTAGACCAACAAAGGCCTTAGGGGTGACAGACACAGGCCTTAGGGGTAGTAGACAGGCTTACACAGTCAGTCACAACCTTACACAGTTAGACATAGCTTGACACAGCTTGACACAGTCTAACACAGCCTTATACAGCTTGTCACAGCCTTACACAGCCTATCACAGTCTATCACAGCCCGACACAGTCAACCACAGCCAGACACAGCCTCACACAGCCAATCACAGCCGACATAGTCACAGCCCGACACAGCTTCACACAGCCAGTCACAGCCTCACACAGCCAATCACAGCCGACACAGTTAGAGCCCGACACAGCTTCACACAAGTCACAGCTCGACACAGTCCGACACAGTCCGACACAGCCAGTCACAGCTCGGCACAGTCACAGCCCGACACAGTTTGGCACAACCCGTCATAGCATTCACAAGGAACGGTTATTATTGGCAGGGAATGACTATGTGGGAACGACATCTGCAGAGGGAACGTGCATTATGTCTTGAATGACAGTTAGTTAGTTAGGCGGTTAGAACAGCTTGTAGGTAGAATAGGCAGAGTAGCAACTGGGAGGGACACTTCTTGGATCACGACTTGGTCATCGGGGGAAGGGAGCACGAACTTGAGCGCAAGGATGGAGAGCACGGTGAAGGAGGAGAGTCGATCTGATGATGCTTGATTCATGCAAGCTGTAGAGATATACTGTAGAGCAGATTAGAGACACAATAATTTGATACATATTTGATACACTCACACTGTGTAGAGAGACCTGAGTGAAGCTCTGGAATGAAGATGAGTGGATGGAACCTGGTAGATTGCTGAAGCAATCTGATACTTAATTATAGACAGTAAGGTAACTTGCTAGCATGAATGCGGGAAGGAATACAAATATGAAGCACCCCCATGATACACTAGCTGTAGGTCATGACTGATTGTTCTGAGCGGGCTGAGTGCTTAGAGATTTCCAAATCTTCTATCTTGGAGTTCCCACCTCGGATAACGAAGGGATGGGTGAGTAAAAGCCGCTCGACATTTGGCGACCATATTGGGGAACTGAGTCAAGAACAACCAGATGTGACAGGCATCTGTGGTTGGAGAATCAAAGAATTTGATGTGAATCAAATTCCCTGTGGAACTGAGAAAGAAAAACTGTCCAAACAAATCTTTCAGAGGTTCTTGGAATTGCCAGATGGTTGCAAAGAAAACATTTTTAAGAGAGTGCATGATGCTGATCCAGAGTGGGGTCTAGAGAAAGGAGTGATAAAGATTTATCAAGTGGCCTGTAGAGGGAGAGCAAGATGGTTACCAACACTGGTTTATGTGATAGCATTGCTATCCATTAAACGAGTGGAGTTTGAAAGCTGGGAGGAACGAAAAGTGAGTATTTACACTCATATGCATGAAGAACTATGATGTTAGTTCACCTTGTATCCACATGCCTTTTGTTGATGAACTTAAAGAGCTATGGAGGGGGGTCCCGACATTGGATGCTTCACTTGACCCTATGGCCGGACAATCTTTTCAGATGAGAGGCATCTTGCTTTGGACAATGCATGATTATCCAGGTATATTATGTTCCCCATGAACAACCCGCGTACATTCACTTGTCAATGCCGGATGAGGATGAGGCTTGGGATTGATTGAAGTAGCGGCGACAGTCTTGTGCACCGTAGTGGGGTAGATGGCATTATGGGCCATGCACATGACAACTTTTTGTTTTTGCTAATGTGGCGGGATGTGTAGTACAGGACTAACTGTTTGCTCGGGGCTAAGCACCAAAGGGTACCATGCATGCTTGCATTGTGGCGATGATCTTGATGCACATAGCTCCCGCCATCTTCACAAGATGGTGTATCCCAACTACCGCAAATTTCTTCCTATGAGCCATCGATGGAGAAGAAGAGAGAAACACTTGTTTCATGGCAAAGCGGAAGTACGTCCCCCCCCTATGACACCGTCCGGGCAGTTTTGGGAGGACCGATGGAAGGAGGCCAATGCGGGCACGGACGGTGAAGTGGACGTGCCCGACATGAAACGACTTTCAATCTTCTACGAGTTGCCATATTGGGCAGTACATATTCCACAAAAACACCGTCAATATCCCTATGCATGCATGTGATATTGTACATTTGGTATGCGTTGCATTGTCACTTTCACTTTGTGGGTGGGGATATATGTAGGACCTGAAGATTCGCCATCTTCTAGATCCCATGCATATTGAGAAGAATGTCTGCTCGTCCCTTTTTTGGGTTCTTCATGGCACGCCGGCAAAGAAGGGAGTGGCTGCAAAAGGAGATTCTCTCGGTGTTAGAAAGAAGCTTGAGGAGCAGGATCGCATGCGTAATCTATGGGCCGAACAAAATGGTGTGGACCCAAAGGGTGTTGTACGGTGGAAGTATAGGCGCGCACCTTGGCAATGGACAAAGGAGGAATACAAGAAAGTGATAGCCACCATAAGTGTTGTCCGAACACCAACTGGTTATGGGTTATCCCTCCGTATGAAGTTCAGCGAAGAAGACGGGGTCCATGGTTTGAAGTCTCATGACTACCACAATCTATTGCAAGACATCTTGCCCATTGCAGTACGTGGGACATTAACTCCCGAGGTTCGTGAGGCAATCTATAGATTGGGAGGCTTGTTCTGGTGGATTTGCTCCAAAGAGTTGGAAGAAGCAGATTTTCCACGCATGAAGAAGGAGACGGTGGAGGTAATGTGTATGTTGGAGATGCACCTTCCTCCCTCCTTCTTTGACATCCAAGTGCATTCGGTAGTGCACTTAGTGGAAGAGGCTTCGATTGCCGGCCCCGTTCATTCTCGGTGGATGTACTTCCTTGAGCGTTATATGAAGACTTTGAAAGGATTTGTAAGACAAATGACGCACCCGGAGGGTAGCATGGCGGAGGGGTATACGTTGCAAGAAGCTATGTTCTATTGCACGGAGTACATGGCAAGGGTGGATGAGGAATCCCCTCGGATGTGGAAGGAAGAGGAGGATGCACGAACTAATGACATCGTTTTGCCCAAAAAATCGAAGAGGGTAAAATTGCCGACCTTGGTGATTGAGCAAGCGCATGACTTCATACTGAAGAACACCCCATCCATACATGAGTGGGAGACAAGATACAATAATCTTATTCAGCAACGAGAGGAGGAGACGCTTGCATGGAGGCGGAACCATCCAAGGCCGGTTACTAGACGCCCACGACGAGGAGCGGGCCGCCGGAATGTTCCTTCACAAAATTTGCCCATGGAATTGCAGCCTCTAAGTTCATTCCAGGGATGTACCTCAGATGTTTCCCCTCGTGGCTGATCTTCTTCCTGTACCAAATCCCTTAATCTTTCTTGTAAAGAATAAGAAGGAGTGGCATCCAACTCTGGTTCTTTCGGTATGGGTGATGTACTCTCTGGTCTTAATTGTGTGAGAGGTCCAGATGATTCCCCTATGTCTATTCCTCTCTCCCAAAGATATGGATAATTAGCTTTCAAATAACTTTATCTTTTTGCTGAATATCTGTGGAGTCTAGCTTCTCTTTCATCACTCATGTCCCATGTCTTTCATATCTCTTATGAGGCAATAACCAAAACTCTCTTCTGTAGTATCTCTCGTATATGCCTGGATTTCTTTCAAGCTTCAATGCACCCTTGGCTATACTAGAAGGTTCCATTACCATATAACCATATGGCAAGCACGTCTGAAAAGTTGTTCTTGGTGTAAGTTTGATCCACAGGATATCCTTAGGAATCCAATTCTTTACCAGTACCAAGTACGTGTCCATGTTTGCCACTTGTTTTTTCCCTTTGAGACATTCTCATCATTGTTTCAATGCTCCACCAATATGCAGATTATACTACAAAATGAATTACACGTCTTACTCCTTGATTATGTCACTCATCAATCTTGCATCCGAATTGCGTCAAAGATCAGAAGTTTAATGTTAAGTCGAAGGCAATAATAAACATGAAATGAGTACACTCACCTGGCACAATGGCAGCCAACATGATATGGCCTTTTTTAATTGAAAGATACGGAGGGATGTTGTAATTCACCATGGTCACCGGCCAAGTGGAATGACTACATGACTGGACAGAGAATGTGTTGACCCCATCCGAGGATAAGCCGAGGTGGACATGTCGTGGGTCCTCCAAGAGAAAATGCCACATCTCTTCAATATGCCTCCATGCTTGTGAATCTTGTGGCCCGCACACCTTTTCCGGGGGGCTCCGATGCGAGGCGTGCCATCTCATGAGTCTGGCCAATTCGGGGCTTCGGTACTGTGCCCTCAATCGCGGGATGATCGGAAAGTAATGCATTTTCTAGGATGAAATACCCCACGCCCCCCACATGTAATCATCCCATTAGCACACATAATACAACACCCTTATGTCTTTCCCTTTATGCAGCCTCTCCCTCATTTGGGTGTGAATGGTCAAAACCAAACGTCGCTTCTTTCACTCCTCACTCACTCCTTCCAAAGCCACACTCAGATCTTGCATGAGAACTACTCTCTAATAATCTCCATGCAAGGGGGAATGGCGCTTATACCTTGCGTGGTACTTTTTTCCCTTAGACATCATCCTGATATCAGTCTTTCTTGCACTTTGGGCACTTGGTGATTGTCGCGCAGCTTTTACTCACCCATCCCTTCGCTATTCGAGGCGGAAACTCCAAGATAGAAGAGTTGGAAATCTCTAAGTACTCAGCCCGCGCAGAACAATCAGTCATGACCTACAGCTGGTGTATCATGGGGGTGTTTCCTATTTGTTTCCCTTTTGGTATTCATGTTAGCTATCTTACCCTTGATAATTAAGTATCAGTTTGCTTTATCAATCTATTGGATTCCATCAACTCATCCATTCATTTCACAGCTTCACTCAGATCTCTCTACACAGTGTGATTGTATCGTAAAAGTATCCGATTATGATTTATCAGGTATCAGGCCGAAGCCATTATGTCTCTAATCTGCTCTACAATATCCTTACAGCCTTGCATATATCAAGCATCTATTCATCATCTCTCTATCTTCACTTCCGTTCTTCATCTCTGCCCGATCCCCTCTCCTTCATGACCAAGAAGTCCTTCTCCGAATGATCTCCCTCAATTCACCGTTTCTTCCCTTTATCTTCCTATCCGTGGTTCTAACCGTTTCCCTCACTAACCGTCGTCTGTGAACTAACATGTTCCCCACAGTCGTTCCCTGTCCTGCTCTCTGTTCCCTATGATCGTGACAGTTGTGTCAAGCTGTGACTGGCTGTGTGAAATTGTGACGGGCTGTGACTGGCTGTGCGACTGTGTTTGGCTGTGTCGGGCTGTGACTGGCTGTGTGGCTGTGTCTGCTGTGACGACTGTAACGGGCTGTGTTGGCTGTGTCGGCTGTGATGACTGTGACGGGCTGTGATAGGCTGTGACACGCCGTGGTAGGTTGTGATAGGCTGTGTTGCGCCGTGTTGGGCTGTGATAGGCTGTGTCACGTTGTGATGGGCTGTGATAGGTTGTGCTTTGCCTTGATGGGCTGCGATAGGCTGTGCTTTGCCTTGATGGGCTGTGATAGGCTGTGCTTTGCCTTGATGGGCTGTGATAGGCTGTGCTTTGCCTTGTTGGGCTGTGATAGGCTGTGTCACGTTTGTTTTGCCCTCCCTGGTCATATATGCTCGGCCTAGCGACAAGTGCTCCATACTCCGTTCGTAACATTGGTGCAGCCCGTGACTGCTCTTGCGGTTCAACATGCAAATCATGCTGCAAGGGTTTGTCATAGATACCACTGTACCCCTTCAACTTATTTGCATTGACTCTTCCCAGCATTTCTTTGTTAATGGTTTGTAACATGGCGGTGTTGTTATCATACATCTTTTGTATGACATAAGGTCCTTTCCATGGTGATTTAAGCTTAGAAGCTTGAATCTTTCCTTTCTTCTGCAACCATAGAACCAAATCCCCCGTCTTAAAAGTCTTTATCTTGCCTTCATCAAACTGTTCCTTTCGCTTCATCTGAATTCTGGTCATATTATCAGCTGCATCAGCACGTACTTCTTCCACATGGTATAATTCATGTTTCCTGACCTTGATGGAGTCTTGCAATTCCATTCTTTTTCCCCACTCCGTTCTCATGGTAGGTAACAGGAATTCCACTGGAAGTAAGGCTTCCATACCATAAACTAATTGGAATGGTGTATACTTAGTGGTGACTTTATATGAAGTCCAGTATGACCACAAAGCTGTCAGCAGCTTTGTATCCCAATCCGTTCTGTTTGCATTGACTATCTTAGCCAAGATAGTACATAGTATTTTGTTGGTAGCCTCTGCTTGCCCATTACCCTGTGGGTAATATGTTGTACTCTTTCTATGCACAATCATGAACTCTTTAGTCAACAACTCAATGGTCTCATTCATGAAGTGACTTCCTTGATCACTGATAAATTCTAAGGGACAGCCAAATCGTGTAAGTATGTTCTCGTACAGGAACCTTGCTGTGGACTTGGCTGTGTTGTCCCTCAAAGCTTTAGCTTCCACCCACTTTGTAGTATAATCAGTGGCTGTAATTATGTACCTGTTTCGTGTATTCTTGGATGGTGGGTTAATTGGTCCAACAAAGTCTAGTCCCCATTTCTGAAATGGTTCCGTAGGCATTGTAGGATGCAAGGCCATCCTTCCAGATCTCTGCAAAGGTCCTAGCCTCTGACATTCATCACACTTCTGACAATACTCGTGTACATCTTTGAACAAAGTAGGCCACCAGTATCCTGCGAGTAGTATCTTTCTACTGGTAGTCTCATCTCCAAAATGACCTCCAGCCACTCCTTTATGAACTTCCGCCAAAACTTTATTTACTTCATGGTGGTACAAGCATCGTTTTAGTACTCCATCAGGTCCTAACTTATACATTCTGCTTCCTACCATAGTATAAGGTAAAGCTTTGATAGCGATTCTCTTTCTCTGCTCCTTACCATAACTAGGTGGGCACTGACCATGAGTAAGGTAGTATCTGATTGGCCACTGCCAATCTAACCAGTCATCTGCACTTCCCTGCACCTCCACTGCAAAGAGACTCGCATCTGGTAATTGATCATCTATTCCTGTGGCTGGTTCTCCTGTTGACAATCGTGACAAATGATCCGCTACAAGATGCAGTCTCCTAGGCTTGTAAACAACCTCGAACTCAAACTCGTGCAAGATTATCAACCATCTTGCTATTCTTCCGCTTATCAGAGGTTTGTTTACCAAGTATATCAGAGCCTGGTGATCCACATAGAACATAAACTTCTTGCCCAACAGGTAATGCCTGAATTTCTTCACTGCATAGATCATTACCAATGCTTCTCTTTCCGTTGTGCTATAGTTCCTCTCAGCACTGTTCATCAACCGGCTAGCATAGTACACAGGTGAATCTATATTCCCTGTAACATTCTGGGCTAACACCGCTCCCAACGCTTCTCCTGATGCATCGCAGTGAACATGGAATACTACATGCCAGTGAGGGTTAATCAGCACAGGTGTAGTTGTTACTGACAGTGTAAGTTCCTCAAATGCCTGTTGACATTCAGCTGTCCAGGCAAACACTGCATCTTTCTTCAGTAGTTTGCTCAATGGTGCTGCTATTTGTGCATACCTTTTGACAAATCTCCTGTAATAACTGGTTTGCCCAAGGAATCTCCGTAGACTTTTAACATTCATCGGTGGTGGAGAGGGTTTAATGGCTTCTGTCTTCCTGGGATCCACAAGGAGTCCCTTCTTACACACAATGTGTCCCAGCAGCACCCCTGAGTTCACACAGAAAGTACACTTCTCTGGATTCAGGCCCAGACCTCTCATCCTGCATCTGGCCAAACATAACTCCAATTTATGCAAGTGCTCACTCTTAGAGCTGTACACACTGAAATCATCCAAGAATACTGCATGAAATCATCCAGATACTCATGAAAAGATTCACTTATCACTCTCTGAAAGGTCGCTGGTGCATTACAAAGTCCAAAGGGCATGACTTTGTATGCATAAGCCCCCAAGTCTGTGATGAAAGCTGTTTTCCCTTGGTCTTCTTCTGCCACTTGCACTTGATTATAACCATTGAAGCCATCCATGAATGAGTACATCTCATGGCCTGCCACAGTGTCTAATACTGCTTCTGTGAATGGCAAAGGGAAAGGATCTTTCTTCGTACAAGCATTCAGCTTCTTATAGTTCACACATACTCTTAGTTTGCCATTCTTCTTGGGAACTATAACAATGGGTGACAACCAAGTTGTATACTCTATTGGGTATATAAACTTAGCCTCAGCCAACTTCTTTATCTCTTCTCCAACCTTCTGTGCGTAGTTGGGATTCATTCTATACCTCGCCTGCTTGATTGGTACTGACCCTGGTTCCAGTTCAATCTTATGCTGACAGACTTCAGGTGGTATCCCTTTTAAATCCTCATAGCTCCAAGCAAATACATCTCTGTATTTGATGAACAAGCTTTTAGCTTCTTCGAAGAATTCCGGCTCCAAATCAGCTCCTACTTTCACCATCCTCGGTTCCTCTTTAGTTCCCACATTCACTTCCCTCACCTGCTCATCAGCTGTGATTGTCCAACCAGTCACCACTTCATCCTGTAAGCTCACAGTGGCTGGTTCTTCTAGGATTTCTATTTCTCCTTCTCTTTCTTCATAGAAATGTGATGGGTAAATGTTGGTTTCCTCTTTAGTTGGTATTGCTGTCACTACACCACAGCAGATACCTCTCAAACAACTTAGGCTTTCCAGCCGCATCTCTGCAACCTGCTCCCACTCTGGGTGTGCAGCAAATAGGGTAGCTTCCTGCTCCTCATCCAGTCCTCCTTTCCAGTCATACTCTCTGACTCCTCGAGGTCTTCTTGTAGCAGGTAATCTACTAGATTTCTTTGTGGTAATTTGTATCTCGTGTATCCCATTATGCACGGTTAGTAACTGAGAATTCCAGTCATGGAATACCCTGGCCTGTTTCAGCCACGGACGTCCCAATAATAAGGAGTAAGCCTCCATGACTTCATCCATTTTTAATACAGTTACTGTGATCATAAAGATCATCTTCTGTATCTGTATCTTAACTCCTCTTATTAATCCCAATGGCTGTACACTTCTTTGATCTGCCATTGTTACTGTAAATGGGGCTGGTTTCATGTTACTTAGACCAAGCTTCTTCCTTAATTGGTCTGTCATGATATTTATTCCAGAACCACCATCTATCAGTACATCAGTTAGTTCTGTGCTTCCAATTCTCAATTGGATTACTGGCATAGAATCATCAAAGTCCATGACTGTTTCTCGCCCTTCCGGCTTCACATTATAACTGGTCACCTTGCTGTTCAGGTCTGTGTTTCCTGTCTCTTGGGCAATTCGATTGATTGCTTGATACAGCCTGTGCCTATAATAAGGTGCCACAGCTAATAGCTGTCCAATGGTAATTTCTGCTTTGGTCTGACATATTACTTCAGCCAAAGTCTCTTCATTACTTTGCATGTCTGCATCTTCTTTTTTCCTTTCTTCCTCACTCCCTTCTTTTTCTCCATCCGAATCAGAGGAATCTGCCACAGGAATATCAGTACTCTTTTGCATTTCCCTTATAGTATCTGTCACTTCCTTGTGCAGTTCCTTCTCATCTTTCCAAGTCTCTTCATCTTCAGGCATATCATTGCCACTTCCATTCTCATCTTCTTCCTCTTCTACTGGAGGTATTAGTTTGGCTTTACTTCTTGTTACTATTATTGTACTTACTTCTGGTACAACACATGGCCTAACCATGTGAGTTGCCACCACTGGGCCCTCATTCACAGGAGCTCTCATCTCATTCTGGTGTCTTATCCAGAATGAACAGGCTGCCTTGCGATGTCCTGGCTGATTACAATAGTAACATAGCTCTTCACCATTGGGTCCTCGCCCTTGGTCTGTTCTTGGATTATTTCTATAATCCTGATTCCCGGGCTGGTAATTCCCCCTTGGATTACCCTGATAGTTGCCTCTGGAATTTCCTTGGTAATTCCCTCTTGAATTACCTCTCCCTTCCATGCCATTGTTATAACCACCAGACCTACCATAGTGGTCCTGATCATTGTTTCTTCTTGGCTGGGGCTGCACTTGATGCACCCTTACTTGCCTAGGTTCTCTTGCAGCTGTCCTTCTGTTGTAGTAACAATTCTCAGTAGAATGGTTATCCATTTTACAGATAGTACAGTGTTTCTCCTTCATGTGGCATTCTGTGGTGGTATGGCCTTCATTCTGACACTTTGCACACCATACACCCTTCCTCCAATGTGTTGCAGCCTCTGTGGCATACTTCTTCAAGATTTCTTCCAATTTTTTTTCATAGTTATCCCTCTTCAACTTCTCCTTTCTCTTACTCTTTCTTTTTAGTTCTTGCTCTTCTTCTTCATCTAACTCATCCTCAGAGTCCTCATCTTTTTTTTTTTCTCTCCTGAGCATTCCCAATTGCTCAATTCTGTTCGCAGTTTCAAATGCCTCCTCCACTGTATTATGGGGTAACATATCCACTTTCTTTTGCAACTCTGGTCTTAGTCCACTCACAAACCAAGTCTTCTGTAAATCGGGTGTTGGTACTGCAGCCAGCTTTTTCATCATCAATTCCATCTTCTCCATATACTCTTCAACAGTTTCATGCTTCTTCTGCTTTAGCTGTTGTAAACTTCCATACACTTCATCCTCAGTTTTACTTGTCCTGAACCTATTTTGAAATGCTGTATTCAAGCCATTCCAGGTTAGGAAATGATTATCAGGGAATCTTGCATACCATTCACTTGCTTTCTTGATAAGTGAACAAGGAAACAATCTCATCTTGGCATCATCGCCATTCTCATTGTTCACTATACACATGTGCTCAAATTGGCTAATGTGTACATCGGGATCCCCTTTTTCCTGAATATATTGGAAAGGGTGGTTTTGCCCGTGTTGGTTGTAACGCCATCTGTGGCCCTACCTTCTGCCCACTGACAGGTGCTGGCACCCTTGCTGGTGCTGGTCCTTCTGGACCTGTTGTTTTTGTGGTGGATCTTCCACCAAGTGGTGGCCCTTGAGCACTCCCTGCTTCTGGCCCCACGATATTCACAGTATTTCTGTTCTACTTGCATCTTACTCACTGAGCGCTTTTGTGGGTTGGGATTCATCTCCTTTTTTCAGGTACACGTAATATGTGCTTATGGAAGGAAATCACCTGAGCGGAATTCCCGACTATCTTGACATGTGGTCGGACCCTGCAAACGATCCAACCATGTATACTGCAGGGATATTGAAGGACTGGAGTCCTTCTCACTTCAGAGACTGTGGGTGGTACCTTGACTGCGCACCTGAGCACACGACCTTTCAAGAACAACATATGAAATACTTGAACAATAACGCTGAGATGCTGGCGCCTTTGACTGACGAAGAGTATCAACGAAACATAGCAACCTTGGCTGCCAAGGAGCCTGATGCTCAGGGAACGCCGCAGAAGGGAAAGAAGGCGGGCCGCAAACCAAAAGACAAGGTTGTTGATGTCATAGCCATCTCACCAGCAAAGCCAAAGGACAAAGACAAGTCCAAAGAGAAGGAAAAGGACAAGGGGAAGGAGAATGAAAAGGAGATGGAGAGTGGGCAGGACTTTAGTGCTGGAAGATATACCCGCACTCTTCAGTGCGTGTTCGATGCCAAGCCACACCCTTCCCGTTCTGATTCAGCAGGAGAGATGAAAATTGTTAATGAGGGTTGGCTTTCGATGATGCAGAGTCGAAAGAGAGGATACACTGGGGTGCCATCCCCTACCTGGGACAATATAATCTCATTCCTCAATCTGGTGAGAATTCCAGTTTCTTTCCTTTTTCTCTGAATGTTTCGTTGGCAGTATTTCAGTCTCGTTCTTTGAAAACATTCTTGCCATCGTTCTTATAAAAAACATGTTTGTTGCAGGTGAGCACAGGTCCCACCTTCGTGTGCGGTGTGCAGAAAACTTATGCGGCCGACATTGTCATTCTCGACATCCCGGATGGCCAGGCTGTGCCAGAAGTTCTTCCAAAGGGCAAGACGCCAGGGTGGAACAAATTCGAGGACAACTACTGGAGTTGGGTATTCGGGTTCTGTAACAATTTCCTCTCTGATGCAGGGACACTTCTGTTTTTTCAGTCATGTGACAATGATAGTCGTCGGGCATTGGCATCATACCTCAAGTCTTCAGGGTTTGAAGTTTTGCGCACATGGAATTGTGTGAACAGCCTCTACCTTGTGAAAGGGGGTTTCCCTGGTCAGCTGGTATGCCGTCTGCCTTCTGCTTATGCTTTGATCATGAGTTTCAATTTTCTCTGCAGCTCCACTCTAGTAGAATGTTTTATGATCGACACCGATCATCAACGATTCATGGTTTTTTTGGTGTCAGAGTTCTGAATAGCCGATGTACACACTTCCACTTTAGATTGTGTTTACCACACTAACCTGCTATCTTTGGCAGACGAGGATGTTCGAGGCGATCTGCCTGCGGAGGATTCGCACATCAAAGACACCATCCTCCATCCGCAGCTTTGAGATTTCTGACCAGGGTTGTTTCGTCAACCCCCCCTATGAGCCCCATGTCGATGACATTTTGTACAACTTCATGCAGTCCAGTCAGACTCTGAAGAGACCAGATGGCACTCCCTGGAGAGGTGCAAAGGAAAAGTCACCAGCATTCATGCAAATACTGCTGGAGTCATGCAGCCACCGCTCTGCACGGGTGGTCGATCTTTCTGTGTCCACAGGTTCGTTTTCTCCCTTCCGAATTGGTTTCCTTTCAACAGTTTCATCTGCTTAAATCCCCTCCTCCAAACTGTTTATGTTCTCCTGTCTGGTGCAGGAGCAACTTACCACGCATGCAAGGCAGGCGGAAGAAGCCTTTTTGGTATGGAGGGTGATTCTGACCTCTACAACACAGTGCTCCTCCCCCTTTTGTCTGGCTCCACTTCAGGCACACAGACTGATCGGATTCATATTCGAAATGATGACGATCCCGAAGATAAGCAGGTCGACAACGACTTTTCATGTGAGTAAGTGCTAAACCCTCTTTGGGAGTCATACTCAATTTCTCGATAACATCAAAGTTACAGTAATAACTTTTTCAGGCTGTCTTTCAGGAAAGGCAGCGGTGGATCTTCAGGAGATACAGTCATTTCTGGCGAGTCTGTTTTCGACAGCCCCCTTTTCAATTTTCTGCTCCCTGTTTATGCCGAAGCAATGGCACTTCACGCGTCCGAGTCCCTATCCCCTGACTTTTTAGTGGCCAGCCGTAGGTGTATCCAGCGTGGATCCGGTGTTCTAAAATACTTAGACTTAGATGCAGAGGAAGAGGGGATACATTGTACTGACTCTGAGTCAGACTGAACTGTATTCTTTTAATATTCATTTTCATATTATCTGGAAAACGTTGAATCCCCTTACTCTACCGTAGTTGTTCCTTTAGAACAAATAATAATCACAGAATCAACTTTCGCTTAAATTGCTATATGTATGAATCCATCTCACAAACCTTCCTGACTCTTCTCATATCCATTGTGCATTCATCTACACTGTATTCATGCGTGCTCCATTCATGAAAGCTTCCTTTGTACAACATCCATTGTACATTCATCCTCTGTACTCTTTAATCCACCCCACAAACCTTCCACACTCATTTCATATACTTTGTGCATTCGTCAAAAGATTTGGTCATGCATCTTCCTGTCATGAATTTTTGTCATTGCTCAACATCCATTATACATTCATCCATTTTACTCTTATCCATCCGTCATTCATCCATCTACATAGATTTTTCAAACTCATCCATCTGTTTATCATCCAACTGTACATTCATCCATCATTTATTCAATGCCTTTTATTATGTCGTCCAGCTTGTTTCCGCGGTAAAGGGTGCCAATCCGCGGGAATACACTCCACTTCTTTCTGGGTGCGTGGTGACTCGGCCTCCACGTGTGATGACGTGGACTGAGCCCCGTGACGTGGCATTTGCGCAAGGTGACGTGGCGTGAGCGCAGTCGCGCTCACGCGCTCACGTGACCAGGCTCACGCCGAGGCATCCCTGACTTTATTATAGTATTGCAGCAACATTCAAAGCACTTCAATTTGTATCCATCGAAAACATCTAGGCTGGAAAAAGACATTGTTGCAGCAAAACTTAGGAAAGTACTTCTCCCCTTCCACTACACACGTGAAATGAAAGAAGCCAACCAACAGCATACCAGCCAAGAAAATATGAAACCAGCCAAGAAAAGAGCCAATATATGCAGTGAAGGTCGACACTAAATGAAACTTATCCAACACTTACATTAGAGGAGGGAAGCTAAGTCTTACCTCCATAAGCTTGCCCACATCAAATTTGGGAGCTTTAAGAAATTTTCCTTTCCGGTTGAATGAACTTGGCTACAAGATCCTTCAAATCACAAGTTTGAGCTTCACACACAATGAACTTGCAGGGATTGAGCTTCCAATGCGAACCAGGAGTCTTATATTGATAGCATTGTTGTAAAACACATGGACCAACAATGACAGTCTCTGGAATGACATATAGTACAGTAATGACATATAGTACAGCATGCCGCTTCCAGTTGACCATCTACCCATGTAGGTTTCTTGTACCTATCCTTCCACAGGGAATCATAGGTAATGTGGAGCTTGAAATCCAGCCCTCTTGGATGAATCTGGACCCACACTCTATCCCTGCTCCTTCAGCTATCCATGCCTCTGACAGCCTACAATTCTACCAGCAAACACCCCAACCATACTGGTGTGGAGTTCTTCCCCAAAACACCCCAACCCTACTTATCACAATCTGAAATGCATCTGCTTCTCTCTGTAGTCCAACAGGCATTCGCCTTTTTGTCTCCATTGTCCCACCATTGGGGTCGGAAAGCGTTCACCCCAAAGCTTCTCCTCACCTCTATTATATGTTTTTGGATACTTCCCTGCTGCCACACTGGCAGTAACTTGCCAAAGTCACTCCAAACCACCACAGATCTACCCAACGACCTAACTTATAGAATTCAATATGCATCTTGCGGCCGAGTCTGATGAGAGGGCAACACAGGCTGAAATAGGTTGAAGAAGAAGGTGCCCTACCACATTGTCCTTGACCTGTCCTGACCCATGGAGGATTTGACCGATGACCTCTTGTGTGTGCTGCTTGTGTCTGTAGTCAGGTAATGTCGGATTGGTCAGATCGAACCACTACGGCGTAGATAAATAGTCAGAGATTGAAACGCGCTTGCTAAGACCAAGCTGACTCTCCCAACAACGGCGAGCTCGCTTCTCCTCGTCTCGTCTCCTCCTCCTCTTCTCCTTCGTGCATCATTTGCTCAACGCCTCCATCCCACGCCCCTACATATCCTGCTATCATCGCGTTCCATCCCTCAGCTATGTGGTGTGGCGCAGGAGACAAAAAGACGCCAAGTCCCAGCCCTCCTTTCTGTTCATGATTACACTAATGAGCAACCTTATTAACAAATTTTTTAACTTTTTTAAACCTAATGGGCAACCTTATTTGCATTATATGTGCCTTCAAAATGACACGTGTAGTGATGTAGTCGTATAAATAGAGCTCTGAAACCATCTTCAGTCATGGAGTCATAAGATTCCATGAAACGTCGTCCACGTGTAGTCAAACATATCACACTAGTCATATAAACCATCCCTGTCATCATGGTCAACAATGTTTGACCAATTCCGGAGTCATGTAGTGATATCCATTACTACAAAGTCATAAAACTAAAACTGTAATGCATTTCAGCGCTCTGTAGTCATGTACCTAGTGCAGTTTTTATGACTCCGCCAAAGCCGTAGTCCTAAAAACCCTCATCTCTTGTAGTGAAAAGATGCAGATGCGATTTCAGACTTATTCCAAGTCTGAAGGTCATTGGGTGTTACCTTCAGTTCTATTCCATATATATCTGTATGATGTGAGGATCATGCTGCAGAAGGATCCCCAACTTCGTTCTTGGTTCAATTTTGCTTTGGAGAACTTGGCCAAAGAAAACTTGGGTCTTGACCACATTTTTTCTAAGGGACATGAAGCCAGGAAGTGGTTACACTTTCCTGAGAAGCCACATAAGGTCAGAGCACCGAAAGGCCACAGGGGGGAAGATGATTCTGATACTACTGGTTCTATGGAGGCACCTTTTGACTTGGCTGAGGTTTATGAAATACAAATGGCAGAGAAGAAAAGGAGGGGATCTCCTATGCCTGAGAAGTTACCTCCTTATCAGCCAAAGGAAGGGCAGTCATTTCCATTTGGTGGATAGTCATCTCCACCAGCCAGCGACAGGGCTTGGGCTCGCACACAGAGCCCTCCACGGGACTCTCACCGGCAGAAGGGTGCTCGTTCACAAAGGTTTGCTGATCCTAAACAGTAAACCGTGAGGACACGGCTTTTTGAGAGGGGGAGGGATAATGTTAGAGGGCTGTCTGGGACTTGGACAGTTTTACGGGTTCTGTGGGGTACCCTTAATTTTGCGCAAACTTACGGATGGTAGACTTAGACCAACAGAGGCCTTATGGATGACATACACATGCCTTAGGGGTGGTAGACAGGCTTACACAGTTAGTCACAGCCTTACACAGTTAGACACAGCTTGTCACAATCTGAGAGAGCCTTATACAGCTTGTCACAGCCTGACACAGCCTTACACAGCCTATCACAGTTTATCACAGCCCGACACAATCAACCACAGCCGATCACAGCTGACACAGTCACAGCCTGACACAGCCAGTCACAGCTCGACACAGTCACAGCCCGACACAGTTTGGCACAGCCCGTCACAACATTCACAGGGAACGGTTATTATTGGCAGGGAACGACTGTGTGGGAACGACATCTGCAGAGGGAACGTGCATTCTGTCTTGAATGACAGTTAGTTAGTTAGGCGGTTAGAACAGCTTGCAGGTAGAATAGGCAGAGTAGCAACAGGGAGGGACACTTCTTGGATCACGACTTGGTCATCGGGGGAAGAGAGCACGAACTTGAACGCAAGGATGGAGAGCATGGTGAAGGAGGAGAGACGATCTGATGATGTTTGATTCATGCAAGCTGTAGAGATGTACTGTAGAGCAGATTAGAGACATCATGGCTACGGCCTGATACTTAATAGACAATAATCTAATACATATTTGATACACTCACACTGTGTAGAGAGACCTGAGTGAAGCTGTGGAATGAATGGATGAGTGGATGGAACCTGGTAGATTGCTAAAGCAATCTGATACTTAATTATAGACAGTAAGGTAACTTGCTAACTTGAATGCGGGAAGGAATACAAATAGAAAGCACCCCCATGATACACTAGCTGTAGGTCATGACTGATTGTTCTGAGCGGGCTAAGTGCTTAGAGATTTCCAACTCTTCTATCTTGGAGTTCCCACCTCGGATAGCGAAGGGATGGGTGAGTAAAAGCCGCTCGACACCAATCAATTAATAAATATCTAGAAGTATTGGACTATTGAAAAAGTCCATAAAAAATTGTAACAGTACACAAATTTTATCGTTACGGACTTTTTTCTTTCCAATTACAAATCAACATGAAAAATGGGACTCACTATAAGGGGGCACTTTTCTTAAAGAATCTAAAATGACAAGTCTAATATATTAATATTCAATTATATAAATTTCATGTACTTCTAAGTACCCTAAAAAGCAGTGAATTTTCAGATTGTCCTAGAAGAGGAAAATGAATGAATTAAAGAAACTCCCTTCATTAAAAAGGTACCTTTGCCTATTACCCAGGACCGCCAAGAAAGATATGGACTTTTTCATGTAATTAGAGGTTTAGGGTTTATGGTTTATGGTTGACTTTAAGGTTGAATTTATAATTTCGACAACTTAATCTAATCACAATTCTTTTATTAAAATGAATTTGCCTTATACATCCATCTACTTTCTTAGTCAATGCATTGCATTTTCAGTTTTTTAACTTTAAAAAAAAATATTGTGTACTTTTTAAGGACTCATGATCTGGTCATCACTGAGCCACCGTAGGTTGCCTTGGATTTGGGTCAGCCTTCTCTCTTCTCGGCCATTTTCACCTCCAATTCTCCAAACTTCTTGGCCAATGCCATAATTGCATCTTCCTGCAACCCTAGGGCTGGTAAAGCTAAAGTTTTGGGCGCTCTCCCCTGCACCGAAACTGGAGCATAGATGCCTACCGCTTCAGGCTGGTACGTAGCTGGGGGATAAGCACTTGCCAAAGGCGCAACTGTTACTGGATCCCACGAGCTAGTAATCATATAGGGTTGGCTTACAAGCAGATAGTGTGAGGTAACATGCACAGTCTCCCATAATTTAGCCCGATTAATCGATGTCTGAAGATCTGTTGGCACAGACTCCTTCACAAATCTAATCAATTCTGTGGGCCTCAATCCCTCGATGAATAATCCCATCTGCATATGGTCAGGGATGGCATGGTTATTCCATCTCCAGAGTATGTCTTCCAATCTCCCAACATACGAATCAACAGATTTATCCGGGGTCATTTGAATTTTAGTCAACTGCTCTCTCAGCCGATCCACAAATCTCAATGGCCGAAATTGTGTTACAAAAGTAGCTCTCAATGCATTCCAATTAGCAAAGCTTCCATGTGGTGGGGGCTGCTATTTCATGAGCGGCATGAGCATGAGCGGCATGAGCATGAGCGGAAAAAAAAAAAGCATGAGCAGACCATTGTGAGTCCACGGAAATAGGGTTAGGAGGCACGGAAATAGGGTCATGTGAAGTTGGAATGTGGCACCAGTGGACTTAAAATGCAACATTTTATTGCAAATTTTGTGGCAAGCCACGTCTATACAAGTGTGTTCTAACTGTCATAGCCGGAATGGGCACTACTCTCCTACACCCTCCGAGGAACTTGCCCCACCTTCTTCCTCATCCCCCTCATCCCCCTCATCCTCCGAGCTCTGTGATGCATCAGTTCCACTATGCCTCTCAAAAATCCCGTCCTCTCCTTGGGGGACTGTCCACCTCACCTCCTGGGAATCTTCTGCGTCTTCTCCCCCACTTTCCTCAGCAGAATCCAACACAAATCTACGAGCCCGACGGGCTCTAATAGCTGCTGCCTCCTCCCTCATCTTCATTTTCTTGAGGCTTGCCTCGTCTAAAATCTGCTGTACACGACTACGTTCGGAACACCTCCTAATGGACACCGAAGCAAGCCGGGCAGCATAAGTAGGCAGGATGTACTCCCTTTCTGGACTAGGCATGAAATCTCCCCTGGCAAAAAAAGGCACGTTCCTCCTGCCCATGAACTCCGGTGTAGACGTCCCTCCGGCAGTACTTGGCATCCTACAGTAAGAACAAATCCACTTGAAGAATGTCAATACCAGCACAACCAGAAAGGGTTTTCAATGAAATAAGAGAGCGGAGGGAGGTGCCTCACAAAATCTGGAGGCAACTTACAATGCCACCACTCACTCGTAAACCGGGGGCTCCTCGGCCTCGATCCCAACTTCCTCCCCCTGCTCCTTCTCGGATTTTTCCTCATCCTCCGAGGATGCCTCTTCCTCTTTCGGCAGACGTTCAGCCGCTGCAAGTTCCGAGTTGTGGAGGGCAGTATCTGGCTCGAAGGCGAACACATGCCTGTCGGACAACGTCCCTGCCCACATTGAAGCACCTGAGGAACAAAGCGGGCGGTTAATAGCTTGCGGCATGCAATTGCAATGGGGCCAGGGGACAAACTGAGCACGTGAAGGCTTACCCGTGCCGCATGTGAAGTCCAGAATCCGCCCTTGGACATCCGAGCACGTCTCCATGAGGGTTTGGATGAAAGCAGGGCTTCGGGTCCGGCTGTACCGCCACGGTTTGCCTGTCTTTGTGTCCTTCGGCATACTAGAGTGGGGCACATAGTTGTAGAGGACATCGTAGGTTACAGGGTCCACAGCGGCATCAACAAGACGACCGTCGTTGCGGAATTTGAACGTAGACCCTCTCTTCACAAAGCAATATGCCTCAAACACCAATGTTTGCACATCCAACAAAGAAGGGATCAATTCCAGGGTCTACTTAACATACACCACAATATGAAGTGAATGCAATAGATTGATAACTTACACTTTGGCCCTCTGTTCGCAACCCCTGCGTACTGATGTAGAACCATTTTCTGAGGAGGACCGGGGTGACACTTTTCGGTGTCCACCTTGCCACCGCATTCTCTGTGGTCTTCCCTCTCGTGGCAAGGACAACCACACATCCACCGTCATCCAGAAGCATCCCCGCCAGCCCAAACCCGGCTTTCCAGTAGTCCTCAGTAAACCTGTTCCAGGTGGGCACACCATCCAGGCCCTCCAGCAGCTCCCCATCTGGAATGTCGAGGAGAATCATGTCGCAAGCTCTCTCCACCTCAACCCCCCCCGAGTGCTCTTGCAATTCGTGCTCACAGCCGTGAAGAATTCCATCATGGCTTCAAAACCAGGGGTGTCTTTAGGCTCTGTACCAGCAGCCCTCTTCTTGGCTTTTCCCTTCTGCTCCGCCAGAGACTTGTTGTGTGCCACCTTCTTCGCCCTGGCAGCGAGAGCGTCAAGGAAGCTCTCATTGACGCATTGGATGATGGTTGGAGGTTCTAGCTTTGGCCTGTGCGTAAACGTCACCGCCGAATACCGCCGTGTAGGCTCGCCCTCAAATGCCAACTTCTTGGCAGAGCCAGTCCCACTCCGAACTGACTTGGGAACCCGGACGACCGGTGACTGGGTAGGAGCAACAGCAGTCGCAGGACCTTGAACAAAATCGGCGTCGGAGTCACTCTCTTGGGTCCCCTCCTGCGCCTCCTCCGATGCCCCGATGGTTTTCTTCTTTTTGGGTGTTACTGCAGTCACCTGTTTCCTTGTCCTTTTCCTTTGACCTTTACTCTTCTCATGCAATTTCTCTTGAATTCCTGCCTGAGCAAGCTCTGCCGCTTTCCTGGAGTTCGCAAGCGCTTTTGCCTCTTTTGCACCCAACGGAGGCAGCGGAGCCCGGTTTCGTCGGAATTCAGCATCCAGCTTCAATTGAAACTCGGATGGGTCGAGCGAGCCGGGCGGAAGGTCCACATACCAAGGGCAATCACGCAAATGTTCCAGATGCCACTCCTTCACAATATCGTCAGTGTACATGGAGTCAGCCCCAGGGTTCCTCCATGCCAGGAAGAATGGTGGCTCGAAAGACAGATGACCTTTCTCCAAAAGCGAGAACTTACAGTACCTGCATTCATGAAAAACCCAATGAGGTCCGAAAATGGCTAACTCCCTGAACGGCAATAGGGCCTACAACTGGAATATGGCGCCGAATTTCCACTTCAGGGCCACCCAGTGTAGGGACTTAGCCCGAAAATGGCTAAGTCCCTGGACGACAATACGGCCTGGAACTGGAAAACGGCGCCGAATTTCCACTTCCGGGCCAGCCACCCTAGGGACTTACACAAAAAATGGCTAAGTCCCTGGACGGCAATAGGGCCTAGAACTGGAATACGGCGCCGAATTTCCAGTTCCGGGCCAGCCACCCTAGGGACTTAGACCGAAAATGGCTAAGTCCCTGGACGGCAATAGGGCCTGGAACTGGAATATGGCGCCGAATTTCCACTTCAGGGCCAGCCAGTCTAGGGACTTGGCCCGAAAATGGCTAAGTCCCTGGACGGCAATAGGGCCTAGAACTGGAATACGGCGCCGAATTTCCAGTTCCGGGCCAGCCACCCTAGGGACTTAGACCTAAAATGGCTAAGTCCCTGGACGGCAATAGGGCCTGGAACTGGAATATGGCGCCGAATTTCCACTTCAGGGCCAGCCAGTCTAGGGACTTAGCCGGAAAATGGCTAAGTCCCTGGACGGCAATAGGGCCTAGAACTGGAATACGGCGCCGAATTTCCAGTTCCGGGCCAGCCACCCTAGGGACTTAGACCGAAAATGGCTAAGTCCCTGGACGGCAATAGGGCCTGGAACTGGAATATGGCGCCGAATTTCCACTTCATGGCCAGCCAGTCTAGGGACTTAGCCCGAAAATGGCTAAGTCCCTGGACGGCAATAGGGCCTAGAACTGGAAAACGGCGCCGAATTTCCAGTTCCGGGCCAGCCACACTAGGGACTTAGCCCGAAAATGGCTAAGTCCCTGAACGGCAATAGGGCCTGGAACTGGAAAATGGCGCCGAATTTCCAGTTCCGGGCCAGCCAGTCTAGGGACTTTGCCATTTTCGGAGCCCTGACTGGAAATTCGGCGCCATTTTCCCTAACACCACTTAGGCCTCTAACATCCTGAAATGCCAGGACTTGAAAGAAAGGCAGCGCGTATGTACCTGTACAGAAGGCGCATTGCTGCTTTGTCCGCGTTCGGCTGGTCGGTGAACTCGTGGCTCCGGCGAGCATCTGCTATCTCCCGAAAGAATAGGTTGGTTTTGTAGAGCAGAAAGTACCTCGTCACATAGTCACGCAGGCTCTCTGCTGCAGGAGATATCTCCATCTTGAACTGATGTGCTTGTGTGTCCAGCTGCTCTTGCGCATTCGTCGTCACCTGTGGAGATTGTCCATCAGATCGCTTTCCTCAAAAAATACAATGAATCAACCCCCTACTAGAGTACAAGCCCCAAACGAAGCGTGGGGAAGTACCTGAAACCACCATGTCATGCGGTTCATCCACATGTCGAATGTGGGGTCAGAGAGTTTGTCCGGTTTGGGGAAGCTCCACATGTCCCTGGTACTTTGGGAACCATTCCAGATTTGGAGCCACCGGGTCTGTCCAACCACCCAGCATATTCGTAAGCGCCAAACACCACAAAAAGGAGTTGTTGCCACCACAATTTGGTTAAGAATGTATCACCTTTTCTGTTGCATCCACACAGGATGTGGCTAGACGATGGAGCTTCTCCAATGTCATCGTGGGCTTCAGAGCGCGAGAGTAGTGCTTTCCCACCTCCACCAGAAAGTCGGCACCAAGGGCGGGATCAGCTATGGCCACGTACTTTACCATCCGCGACTTGTACTTTATGCGGGCCCTCACCTCCGCAGCTTTGACATACGATTCGAGTTCCGGGAGGGTTGGATTCTTCTCCTCTGACTCCATGTAGAACCTCCGCGCATGTGCCAAATCCTGCTGTATTTTCGTCTGTCGAAAAGCAGCACATAAGATTAGAGATCCTGCTCAACACAATTTCTTCTATTGGGGGAGGAGAGACAAATTAGCTCAACAAAACTGCAGGAGCTTTACCCGAAATATGTAGTCCACCATGGCGTCGACGCTCAGCCTATACCAGGTTCTGTCTGCCTTTGCCTCCGACTTGCGCAGGAGGTCGGCACTGAGGGAATTGGCAAACTCTTCCACCCCCTGCCTCCCGACATCCTTCACTCGGAAGAGCATATGGGACAAGTTGGTGGCAATGAAGGCATTCTCAGTCACCCTGCAGTGCCACATTTCCATCAAACAATACTGAAATGGGAATTTTCATCATATATGAGGATTCGCAATGAAATGACTTCCAAATTCAAAGTCCAAAAGCGAGAGGGGTTGTAGCTTACGAGTTGATGTCGGCCATTGCAGCTTTGAGAAGACTGCGATCTTTGGGCCCCGCAACCTTCAGCACAACACAATCGACGGCGAAATGCCAATCGAGATCGTTGGGGTGGGCTTGGGCAATGTGCTCCATCCATGCCAGGAGGCGATGATTGCCGTCCCACACGTAGAACATCTTACCGGACATGTGCTGGAAAAGAGGATCACTAGCAATCGATCTCTCGAACTCCTCATTTCGCGTTTGCCAATGGGGACCCCATTTGTCCACCTCATCGGAAGTGTGGGCACGGGAAGCTCCGTGGTCGTTCTCAATGGAAACGTAAAAGGCGGCAGACCCCATTCGATATCCATCCCGGAAAGAGAATTTCAGCTTGTCGATATCGCCTGGGAGGGCAGGTCTCACCACCTGCAATGACACCAAGCGGCAAAGGGGAATTCGAAGCTTGGCCGGGTACACCATGCCCCCCAGCACCCTGCCAATGTTGCTGTGGGTTGCCTCCAACATCTTGGCAGCGGCCAACTTCATATCCGCCTCAGACATGACGTCTGCTGCAGAGGGGTTTTCCGGCAGCCCACCAAGACCGCCAAATCCAGCCTGTATGCTCCGGGTTTGGGGCCTGGGGATGTCCGGGAGAATGTCATCCTGGTCAGAAACATCCATGTCGTCCTCCTCAACAGGGTCAGCCACCTGCGAAACCACCTCCAGCACTCTCGTCGTCTCTACTGCCCTCTCCCTGGCTTCACCTCGAACTTGCACAATCGGTGCTCTTTCAGGTGTTCTTTCCTCTCCTCCACTCTCCACCGTATGGGTAATTGCGGGGGCTGCACTTGCCCGCGATGGTCTAACCGGTGTGCTACTGCCTCTCTGTGGTGTCTTGTAGGGATCCACCGTCTCTGTGTGTCCCTCGCTTACATTGGCATCTGTCATTTGGGCACCCCGGGCCTCTTCAGCTGCCTTTTGTCTTTCCTCCTTGCTAGCATTCTGTCTCGTCTGTTCTTTTGCCCTCTCTTTTGCCCTCTCACGGGCTTTCTGTTTCTTACTAGGGCTAGCAACAGGGGAGCCCTCCAGGACGACCACCTTTGATTGAGGCGAACTGACACCCTCGCGCGCACTGCTCACTCCCCCCTCCGCAGCCCGTGACTGCTCTCTCGCCGGGGATTGCATGTGCTTAGCTTTCTTCTTTTTCTTTGCGTGGGCGGGCCCTACTGCATGTGCATGAACAACCTCCATTGCCGGATCTGCTGTCCTCATGTCCTCACGCCCTTCACCTGCCATGCCGCCTGCACCAACCTCCCCAATGCCTACTCTATCGTAATCTCGTTGCAAGTCCTCCCGTCCACCAACAAAAGATTTAAGTTTGCCCTCTCGCCCCAAGTTGGGCGATTCAAACATGCGATGAGTTGGAGCTGTCGATGATACCACCAGCGTGCCGGGCTCGTCGTCACTCTGTGATTGACAAAAATCGTGAACACCAACAGTGGTGCAAAAAGCAGCAGCGCAACCACCATAGCAGCAATCATGTAGCAAAAATGAAAACATAACAAGTTTAGGAAGTATGGAGAGCCATGCAACAACAATGAAAACAAATGCAACCATTGCCTAAGAATGACATGCACAAGCAGCCTTCTCCAGAGCTGCCGGATTTGCACACGCATTGCAAACAATCTAAGGTTCAGTCAACTATCTAAAGTTCACTCATAAAGCAAAGCCAGGATGAAGATGCAGAAACAAAGCGAGGTAACGAAGCGAAAGCAAAAAAGAAATCGAACAAACCGAAAGCAGAAGTGGCTTGCCTGAGAGTACTCGGCTTCAGTTGGCGCAGGTTGTGAGCAAGACACTGGAATCTCCTGCTGGAGCTTCAGTTTGGCCATGCGAGAGATTGGCCGTCGTCCGTAGTACAGAGCTTTCAACTTCCGCCGCGGTCTGGATCTGAGGTCTCTCTCAGGAGAGCCACGCCCTTCAGGCGGCATAAGTCCCAGCCAAAAAGATCTCCTTTTTTGGGGTACATGCCTGGAATACCATGTTAAGCCAAGTATAGCATGAGATTTAGGGTACGTGTCCAGGAAGCCATGCGTCGCCAGCCCGAATAATAAGCGACGGCCGTCGACATTTATTGCCCAACTGCGCAATTAAATGTCGGATGAAGCCCTCCATGTCGGAAGAAAATAGACGAAAACAGTCCCGGAATTTCCCTCACGCAGGTAATTCGGAAGCGCGCGGATGGAAATCCGGCGCCGAATTTCCATCCGCGCAGGTAGGGCGGTTCGCCAAATTTCCTTCAAGCAGGTAATTCGGATGCGCGCGGATGGAAATCCGGCGCCGAATTTCCATCCGCGCAGGTAATTCGGATGCGCCGGATGGAAATCCGGCGCCGAATTTCCATCCGCGCAGGTAATTCGGATGCGCCCGGATGGAAATCCGGCGCCGAATTTCCATCCGCGCAGGTAGGGCGGTGCGCCAAATTTCCTTCAAGCAGGTAATTCGGATGCGCGCGGATGGAAATCCGGCGCCGAATTTCCATCCGCGCAGGTAATTCGGATGCGCCCGGATGGAAATCCGGCGCCGAATTTCCATCCGCGCAGGTAGGGCGGTGCGCCAAATTTCCTTCAAGCAGGTAATTCGGATGCGCGCGGATGGAAATCCGGCGCCGAATTTCCATCCGCGCAGGTAATTCGGATGCGCGCGGATGGAAATCCGGCGCCGAATTTCCATCCGCGTAGGATGGCGGTGCGCCAAATTTCCTTCAAGCAGGTAATTCGGATGCGCGCGGATGGAAATCCGGCGCCGAATTTCCATCCGCGCAGGTAATTCGGATGCGCCCGGATGGAAATCCGGCGCCGAATTTCCATCCGCGCAGGTAGGGCGGTGCGCCAAATTTCCTTCAAGCAGGTAATTCGGATGCGCGCGGATGGAAATCCGGCGCCGAATTTCCATCCGCGCAGGTAATTCGGATGCGCGCGGATGGAAATCCGGCGCCGAATTTCCATCCGCGCAGGTAATTCGGATGCGCGCGGATGGAAATCCGGCGCCGAATTTCCATCCGCGTAGGATGGCGGTGCGCCAAATTTCCTTCAAGCAGGTAATTCGGATGCGCGCGGATGGAAATCCGGCGCCGATTTTCCATCCGCGCAGGTAATTCGGATGCGCCCGGATGGAAATCCGGCGCCGAATTTCCATCCGCGCAGGTAGGGCGGTGCGCCAAATTTCCTTCAAGCAGGTAATTCGGATGCGCGCGGATGGAAATCCGGCGCCGAATTTCCATCCGCGCAGGTAATTCGGATGCGCCGGATGGAAATCCGGCGCCGAATTTCCATCCGCGTAGGATGGCGGTGCGCCAAATTTCCTTCAAGCAGGTAATTCGGATGCGCGCGGATGGAAATCCGGCGCCGAATTTCCATCCGCGCAGGTAATTCGGATGCGCGCGGATGGAAATCCGGCGCCGAATTTCCATCCGCGTAGGATGGCGGTGCGCCAAATTTCCTTCAAGCAGGTAATTCGGATGCGCGCGGATGGAAATCCGGCGCCGAATTTCCATCCGCGCAGGTAATTCGGATGCGCCGGATGGAAATCCGGCGCCGAATTTCCATCCGCGCAGGTAGGGCGGTGCGCCAAATTTCCTTCAAGCAGGTAATTCGGATGCGCGCGGATGGAAATCCGGCGCCGAATTTCCATCCGCGCAGGTAGGGCGGTTCGCCAAATTTCCTTCAAGCAGGTAATTCGGCGCCGAATTTCCATCCTGCAGGTAAGTCGGATCGGTGCCATATGGATATTCGGCGCCGAATTTCGATTCGCCATTTATTTCTGAGCGAGGAATTACCTCCGTGCAGGTAATTCCCATATAAGAAATTACCTTCGTGCAGGTAATTCACATACAAGAATTACCTTCATGCAGGTAAATTCCAGATGAGAATTACCTTTGTGCAGGTAATTCTGGACGAGGAATAAACATCGATTGGAATTACCTGCAGCAAAGGTAATTCTTGTATGCGAATTACCTGCACGAAGGTAATTTATATGGGGAATTACCTGCCGAAGGTAATCTCGCTCCGAAATAAATGGAGAGTGAAATCCGGGCCGAATATCCATACGGCAATGATCCGACTTACCTGCTCATGGAAATTCGGCGCCGAATATCCATATGGCACCGATCCGACTTACCTGCTGGATGGAAATTCGGCGCCGAATTTCCATTCATCCACGATTCGAATTACCTGCAGGATGGAAATTCGGCGCCGAATATCCATATGGCACCGATCCGACTTACCTGCTGGATGGAAATTCGGCGCCGAATTTCCATTCATCCACGATTCGAATTACCTGCAGGATGGAAATTCGGCGCCGAATATCATATGGCACCGATCCGACTTACCTGCTGGATGGAAATTCGGCGCCGAATTTCCATTCATCCATGATTCGAATTACCTGCAGGATGGAAATTCGGCGCCGAATATCCATATGGCACCGATCCGACTTACCTGCTGGATGGAAATTCGGCGCCGAATTTCCATTCATCCATGATTCGAATTACCTGCAGGATTGGAAATTCGGCGCCGAATATCCATATGGCACCGATCCGACTTACCTGCTGGATGGAAATTCGGCGCGCCGAATTTCCATTCATCCACGATTCGAATTACCTGCAGGATGGAAATTCGGCGCCGCCGAATATCCATATGGCACCGATCCGACTTACCTGCTGGATGGAAATTCGGCGCCGAATTTCCATTCATCCACGATTCGAATTACCTGCAGGATGGAAATTCGGCGCCGAATATCCATATGGCACCGATCCGACTTACCTGCTGGATGGAAATTCGGCGCCGAATTTCCATTCATCCACGATTCGAATTACCTGCAGGATGGAATTCGGCGCCGAATATCAATATGGCACCGATCCGACTTACCTGCTGGATGGAATTCGGCGCCGAATTTCCATTCATCCACGATTCGAATTACCGCAGGATGGAAATTCGGCGCCGAATATCCATATGGCACCGATCCGATTACCTGCTGGATGGAAATTCGGCGCCGAATTTCCATTCATCCACGATTCGAATTACCTGCAGGATGGAAATTCGGCGCCGAATATCCATTATGGCACCGATCCGACTTACTGCTGGTGGATGGAAATTCGGCGCCGAATTTCCATTCATTCCACGATTCGGAATTACCTGCAGGATGGAAATTCGGCGCCGAAATCCTATTGGCACCGATCCGACTTACCTGCTGGATGGAAATTCGGCGCCGAATTCCTTCATCCACGATTCGAATTACCTGCAGGATTGGAAATTCGGCGCGAAATCCCATGGCACCGATCCGACTTACCTGCTGGATGGAAATCGGCGCCGAATTTTCCATCATCCACGATTCGAATTACTGCAGGATGGAAATTCGGCGCCGAATATCCATGATGGCACCGATCCGACTTACCGGCTGGATGGAAAATTCGGCGCCGAATCTCCATCCATCCGAGATTCTGAATTACCTGAGGATGGAAATTCGGCGCCGATATCCTATGGCACCGATGCCGACTTACCGGATGGAGGAAATTCGGCGACGAATTCCATCCATCCGAGATTTCCACTTCTGCTGGTGGGAAATTCGGCGCCGAATCTCCATCCGGGGGATGGTCTTGTAGGAGAGGTGCCGCCTCTCCGCCGCTCTGTTGGATATTCGGGTGCCGAATTTCCGTCCGGGGGTTTGAAATATGACTGCCAGGTTCCGACCTCTCCCCCCTCCCCGACTTCATTGGAACGGCCCCGAATTGAAATTCGGCGCCGTTTTCTCATTGTGTGGAGGGTTTTGGTGTGATGTCGGCCAGTTTTCGCTCTGAACGGCCGACAACACTTCCTTTGGGGGGGCCCGGCTGGAAAATTCGGCGCGAATGGCCGTCCAGGGGATGTTCTATGGCGCACAATGGCCGGCCTCTGTGCCAAAGGCGACTTCATCCGGGCGTCCCTGTTCGATATTCGTTGCCGAATTTCGTCCAGTTGGGGGGTTGAAATGTGACAGCCAACTCGCAGGGCAACTCCCCTACCCGACTGCATCCGAATCGCCCCCGGATGGAAATTCGGCGCCGTTTTCCATCTGGGGATGTTTTTATGCCGTCCAGTTTTCAGCCTGACCCCCCGACACGAACTCCCTTTGGGGGGACGGATGAAATCGGCGCGAATCTCCACCAGAAGATGTTATCTGTCGCACACATCTCCGGCCTCTGCGCCGAGGCGACTTCATCCGGGCTTCTCTGTTGGATGTTGGGGTGCCGAATTTCCATTGGGGGTAGTAATGTGACGGCACGGTGCCGGCTTATCCCTTCAGCCCGTAATCATCAGGACGGCCCCCCACCTTTTGACTGCATAACGTTGGCAGTATTGCGCAAAGACGAGGGGCCGCATTCGGAGACAAGGTTCATTAACACTCTGACTGTGGATTTTTGAGATTAGTGGCTCCCTGGATTGGATCAGGCTTCGTCGCTCGGACAAATCGGCATCGCATTCATTCCCATCGCTGCACCCCTTTACCAGGGAGCTTCCCCGCACGCACTCCTGGCAGTCTTTGGGCACATCTCCCATGGCGGAAAACCAGAGCGCTACAGTGTACTGCCCTCCTCACGAGCATAGAGCTTCATTTCCGTGCAGAGGGGGACACCTGCCGGGTGATGGAGAATATCTGTGCGTTCGATACCACCTGAAACCGGGGTCGGTTTTTTTGGAGGAGGAAAAGGAGGAATCAAACGGCCTGTTGTCGAGAGTATTGTTGTGCTCCACGATGATTTCGGCGATGGCAGGGAATGGCGAGTTCACCATCGGACAGCGTCATATACAGGGCTGTTGGGGACTTCATTTGCCTGCCAAATTGCACCGTCTATCCTGGCGCCTTCCACGAAACAATCCGTGAATCGAGAGTGGGTACCTCAAAGAGAGAAGTCCGAACGAAGTAAATCCAGAGCCGAACCCATCATGAAGACGACCGAGAACGGGTTGTTCACAACCTGCCGACTCAGACGAGGTCATGGAAGTTCCGAGGGCAGTCCTGGAGATCAGGCAAGTCCTCAATGGACGTCAGTGGAGGGAGGGAGTCATATTCCCAGCACGAGACCGCAGTTCGATCTATTCTAGAAATTCTGCGAGGGCTTCACCTGGAGGGACACCGGTCGCGGCTGGCCGGGCTGGAACTACAGCAAGTTCGCAATTAAATCGGTTAAATGCCTTCCCGCCGACGTCGCCGGTAATGTCTTCTTTGAGTTCCCCCTCGGCGGACTACTCGAGGGCGTCCGGCATGTTGACAGATATGGATAGAAAACATGACGGTCATCCTTGGTGCGTTACCAAAACCACCAGCATGAAGATTGCTTGATGGCGTGTGCGGGTGCGCTACGTTGTTTTGACGGGGCGTTGCGTGGTGTTTCTCCCCAACTTGCTTCCACTTAAATCCAGAGGTCACAGGAACGAGACGATTGGACAGCACAGCTCACCAACAATTTCGAGACTCAAGGAGAAGGTTCCGAACTCCACATTTAGTGTGCGCATTGCAAAGAACCACCAACACTGCATGTCTGTTTGTAATGCCAAGCAGTTCTATGTGTTGCACCGTTTCCCTGACCTCACCCGAGCTTGCATTACACGTATGGTTCCCATTGTCACAAAAATTGCGAGGGGGAACTCGGGGAGGCTGCCCACGAGCAGAGCAGCTCGTCGGAGGAGGTTAAGTTGAGACGGGGTGCCAAACCAAACAGATACAGCTCCAAGAGACCATAA
Organism: Takakia lepidozioides; assembly: GCA_030704615.1. Lineage (NCBI taxonomy): Eukaryota > Viridiplantae > Streptophyta > Takakiopsida > Takakiales > Takakiaceae > Takakia > Takakia lepidozioides. Next base: position 17,352,182 of record CM060732.1, on the reverse strand, counting down.
GATGGATAGAGTTCCTCTCGACGAGAAGGAAATGGAGGCATTGCTCGAGTCGGTGTCCCACGTATGTTCACCGAATGTCCGAAACCACATTGTCTCTTGCAAACAGAAAATTGGGCGTGGCTCGGATATGCACTCCATTCTGGAGGTGAGTGAGCGACGATGTGGATATGACTACATTCATGGAAGTAGGTTTCCAGGACAAGGGACTGAGGCAGATCGTTGTTTCGTATTCAAAATGTCCACGTGTGGACCTGGCAGTGGCGTCGAACTGGTCGACAGGATGACGAGTGGGAACTTGTCAAACAGTTGGGTCATGTTCGACCATATCAAGCGAATTACAAATCACCAGTGGGTGACAATGGGTGCACATGTCTACGACACCCACTGCAGGATGCTAATGACAATTGCTATTTGTGAGATGAAAGGAGAGGACACACAATCGGAGATGCTTCTTTGGCAGGGAATAAACGAACAGATGGCCAAGGCGGGATTGCCCCCTCCCAATTTCCGTGGTTGATGGCGGACAACGCACAAGCAAATTGGGCTGCCATCCGAAGGGTGTACGGGCAAGACCCCAATGTTCCCATGGAAGGCAAGGAGAGATCTTGTGGGTTCCACTTTCTGCAGAGCCTTTCGCAGTACACAACCAGGCTCGTGGCGCCAGATTTCAGAGAGAGCACCGTTCCATGTGCCTTGCGTGGAAGCGCGCTCCCACCTTGGATGATGCAGAGACACAGTTTGCATGCATACGGGCTTGGTGGACATCGTCAGGTGCTGTAAGGAAATCAGACGAAGGAGCAATGGTCAGTTGGCTAGCATGGTGGCATTATCGTTTCCTCCAGTTCGGCGGACTATATGCGGGAGGTGAGTGCACGAATTCGCGTCCCGTTGGATATTATTCTTGGCCATATTTGTAACTTGCTTGTAACCTCAACATGTGCTGTGCAGGAAATGTGTCTCGACTCCGACACCGACATGCCCACGACAAACATGGCCGAATCAGTGCACTCTTCCTGGCGTGCCTCCTCTGCGGCGCATCTGGTGGACATCCTCACTGCCACAACGGAGGACATTGTGAGGTCAATTATGCAGCAATGCAGGTACAACGAGTTCTTGAAAGGGAAACAGTGGGGCTTGGGGCCGGAGGCAGGAAATGCTGATGATGCGGACTGCCTCCAGATCGAAGAATCCTCGGAAGTGGGCGGCGGCCTTGCGAGAGGGCCTTCGGGACACGCCATTGCTGCGAAGAGGCCAACATTTGGAAGGAGATGTTCATACCCGTCAGTGAGACGAAGATTGACGAGGCACCTGGCGGAGAAGAGGATTCATGGCGAGCTGACAAGAATATTCGCACGCTCCCTCGTGGTCCGGTGATGTTGTCCGGAGGCGGAGGTCTCGTCGAGCACCGGAAGTCCTGCACGTTCAAGATCGCCATCTCCTTGAGCACAGGGCGCGTGCCCCGGCAACATAACGAGCCATCTGTAGTAAAGCAATAAACATTCCCATTGTGGAGACAAGAGTGTCGGAGTCACAGTGGAGAATGCGAGGACATTGCCGGCATTTCGAGGGAAGTGTTGCGCCATCCGGGTGGATACGAGAGCACGCTGTGGTGAGATGATTCGGAGGAACCCACACGGTGCTGTACCTGCACCTTGTTTCAGCGGCAGATTTTTGACTCCCACATTGCTCACGCCACAACGCAGACATTTTGGTTCTGTAGGCACGACATAATGACCTGTGTATTTGGCAAGCCCAAGTACGGGATTCAGGGAATGCCGAACCTCCGGGGCGTTGGCCTGTTGCACCGGGTTGCAGCCTCTCTCAGAATGAGGCGGATGCTCTATCTGCAGCAGGATTTCGAATGGTGCAACGCACAGACATCCCGGCCCACGCATTTCCGGTTCCTCAGACCCAGCCATTGCATACTGCTCGGTCCAGTAGAGACGGATTGGACAATTCTGCACATCCCACAATGCGATTCGGAAGAGTGAAGAGACGACACCCTCCCAACAAGTTGAATGAGACTGGATTGCCAATGCTCTTGGGATGGCTTGCACTATTCAGAGCTCCGTGGACGTACCCCCACACCCGGCCTTGGGCGTGTGTATCGGATGGGCAACGGCGGCTCGGCTGTACGCGACGATGTATACACAATTACGATTGGAGTGGAGCCGACTTGCAACTGTACGGACTTCTCGTTGATGGAAGCAAAGAAGGGTCGAAGTATTATCCGTGCAAGCATCTGTATTACATTTACCTGAAGAGTTGAGGATGAACGTGACATTGATGACTTTATTCATGCACCGGCGTTGAGCGTGAACGAGTGCACAAACTCCTTCTTAGGGATTCCAGAAAATCATGATGGGCAAACGGAATCCTCCATATGGATATTTTCAAATGCATTTTGCTGTATCAGAATTTTTTTGCAGTGTAATGAAATGCACCCCAAAACTCCTGGAATGAGGCAGCAATATTCCATTCAAACTGAGATCCAACAGAAGCAGTTGTGGGGCCATTTCTGGAAAAATGGCGCCGAATTTCTCTTTTTGGGGCCGCAAACCGCTAAGTCCCAACATGCACTGGTACCTGTGTTTGGGAAAATGGCGCCGAATTTCTCTTTTGGGGCCGAAACTGGCTAAGTCCCAACATGCACTGGTACGGTGTCTGGAAAAATGGCGCCGAATTTCTCTTTTTTGGGCCGAAAACTGGCTAAGTCCGAACATGCACTGGAAAAAATGGCGCGAATTACCTGTCATGAGGGGACCTATAGCCGCGGAATTCGGCACCATTTTTTGCCAGAGAGACCTATTGCCGCGAAATACGTCGCCGTTTTTTCAGGTTACGGACCCTATTACCGCGAAATTCGGCGCCATATTTGCACATGTCGCTAGGAATTGGCATGAGCGGAAGACAAATATCAATGAGCACAACTGTCAAAAGTGCAATTTTCCCTTCAAGGGGCCGAATAATATATTTGTTTTTTCTGACACATTGCATTAAATTATTGTTTTTTATTGTTTTTTATTGTTTTTTATTTTCGAAATTTGTACTTCTGCTCATGAAAACCGATTGTGGTACTACTCTGCTCATGCCGCTCATGCCGCTCATGCCGCTCATGCTCATGAAATAGCAAACCTCCATGTGGTTGTCGGTCATACCATTGAAAAGTAGCAGGAAAAATCTTCCGCCAATGCTTATCAGTTATTGCATTATTGGCTATACATGATGTGATAAATTGGGCCAAATGAGCATCAAGATCCGATCCTTGCGACGCAGTAAAAGAAGGCATATGGGCAATACTACTGATTCTAATCATCGGCCTGCCAAGATTAATAGCTATAGGCACCTATTGAAGAGCAGCTGGAATGGGAGCTCCTGCCATAGCTGTTACCGGAGGAGGTGTACTAAATATGGAAGCCAAAGAATAAGTAGATGGCTGCTTAGATTGCTGCAGCCTTTGCTGCTGCTGCTTCCCTTCTAGCCCGCACTAGAGCCCTATCAGCTCTCGCCTTCGCCTTATGAGCTGCTCTCGTTGGATACTCCGGGGGCTGCTATTTCATGAGCCATGAGCCATGAGCGGCATGAGCCATGAGCAGAGTCGTAAGTGTGGAAAAACATAGAGCAGCACTATTTTCGGAAATGAGTGTCCGCGGGAATAGGGTTTAGGGTGCCACGGTCATAGGGGGAGAAGGACCTCCCGATGAAGGAGGTTCGGCAATGTTATTTAAATTATATATATTGAAAGGCAATGTTTTCGCGAATGGTAGGGTGGTACTGCTCTGTACAATGGGGGCCCATTTCAGCCTACCAGCCACTTGCAAAATCCACCCACACTCCCAATCCCAAACGAAATGAGCAATGACGCATTCTGGAAATGATGGACACAGAATAGAATAAAAAGAGGGCACAATGAGGTTTTTATTGATCCACATGAATTGCATTTGAAGCACGTCTACGTGCTGATTGTGCAATCAATCTTTAGCCCTGTGCCTACTGAATACAAGTCACGTTGTCATGGGACTTCGACTGCTCTCAGAACTAGCTCATGAGTCATGGGGCTCCTCCATGTAAAGTCGATTGCAGCCGTTGTACCGCCCCTAGTGATGTTCACCACAATGTCCTGCCCTTCCATCATACCACCATCGAATATGGAAATCTTCACGTTTTCGTCGTCCACACCAATGCGAATGTCCCCATACAATGGAGAAGAGGAGCGCACTCCTTCAGGAGAATAGGTCTCTCCGATGGAGTCCACCCACGTCCAGTGGCACAGCCAGTTCCACCGCAGCAACAGCATAGCAGTGCGCCTTCTTCTGCTGGGTGACCGTCGTAGCTGGGAAAATCGGATCGAGGATGCGCAGGAGCCACGGACTCCTCAGACCAAGATTGTCACCCCGCTGGCGTAGTGGCCTAGGATATACTCAAAAGCCACCAATGTTTCCACAATCGAACCAGTATCTTCTGTGTAATCTGTGTACCAGATAACAATGTCTCCCGATGTGGCCGAATACATTGCATAATCGATGCCTTCCAAATGGGCAGTCGTCCCGGTTCCGGAAGCACGGCATCCTTGCAAAGGAGGACCTGAGGACGACTTGGATGCAGATGACAATGACCTTGCGGACACTACGAAGCCCTTAGATTTTGGAAATGATGCGAAGCGGAAGAGCAGTCCGGCCTCCAATAATGGAGCATCTGGGTCCCACGTACCCACCGACGGAGGTGGAACGTGTTCATCACGCCGGCGGTGGATGAAACCATACATCTTTCTCATCAACAGTTATAGTTTGAGATCTGCCACCGAAGTCCATCCCCCCGGATGGAAATTCGGCACCGCATTTACATCGAAGAGGGATGGACTTCGTCGTGTCCAGTGGCTATCGGCCCACCTGGCAGTGAGTGCCCATAGTTTGCATGGCAGGGTAGAAACTGAAACGGCTACATTCATGAAGCAGCCAATCTTCATCGGTCCAGGATCCTGTAGGGGGGAAATTTAAATGTGCCCTGGAGTGTTTGTGAGGAATTGCAGCGTTAGCTTGAACTTTTTCCAGCCACCGCGCTGCTCCTCCTCCATCCAGGAGCTGCTGTCATTGAGCGTACTCCGCTACTCTTTTTTCAAGGATGCCGTGCCGCCAAAATCCAGCCGACTGCCGTTATCATGGCCACGATTATGCTATGTTCAAACCAGATTCAGGAGACATCATTGTCTGGCTCTCTGTTTTCACAGACGCTGCTGGAATCAAGCAAGAGTCTTTGCGCGCAATGGAGTATCTGGAGGCTATTACCGCTTTGAGCGAGGTGAGGGCGAGGGTCAATGCGGTCCGTGGGTCCTGAAAATTGTTGACCTCGATATACCAAGCTGGAAAGGGATGCCGGACAGATCACGCACGGCCTCGCTTTGGTGGCTGGAACTGCTGCTGCCAGTGGACCAGGGAGGACGGCACCGGGGAAAACTATATACGTGCAGATCACTCCGCTCTTCCAGTGTATGGAGACATTCGGCTGAGTTGCGAAGACGAATCGCACGGGCACATGAGGCCCACAATGACCTTGTCAATGTATGATGGTGGTATCATTGATGGAAATGACATTGTCGTCGGCTCCAGCAAGGGCAGCAGAACGACCGAATTGCAGTTTACCTCGAGGTGCCCAGCAGTGATGAGCTTGTTTGGGGGTATCGAAGTTCCGTCGACTTGTGAAGCCCATGTAGAAGGAGGAAAGGCTTAGTTTTGTCTGCAGTTGGTAAATGTGAGACATCATGTCCGATCAATAAACCCATCGTACCTCACTTCTGTATGATTGTGTTTCATTCTGTTGAATAACTGTCGGAATTGGCCCACTGTTTACAATTTGATGTCTCATTTCTACAATGTGTCTGTCCGGATGAATATAGCAAGTAACCGGTATGAGAGTCATGTGTCAAGAATATACCAGAGTAACGCCATGTCGGACATTGAAATGCGGCACCGCATTTCCATGTGGGACAAGGAAATGCGGTGCCGATTCCATGCCGACATGGAAATGTATGAACCGCATTTCAGTGTCGGACAATGAAATGCGGTGCATCATTTCCGTCCAGGTACACGAAATAACCAACACGGGTCTATAAATTGGACAGACAACGAGGTTGGCATTGCAAATGCGGCGACGCATTTCCAGCTTGGGCAATGGAAACTTCTTTTTGGACAGGGAATGCGGTGCCGCATTTCCGTCCAACACTTCGAAAAGTGTGACATTTCCGACCAGCGATGGAATGCGTTACCGCATTTCCATGAGAGGGTCTGCAAATGGACAAATTGCGATGTCCGTTCTGGAAATGCGGCGCCGCATTCCATGTCCGTCATCGACTTTTTTTTACAATGGAATGCGGTGCCAATTTTTGCTGATGGGCCTGCAGTTCGAACAACGACCATCCCCAATATGGAAATGCGGCACCGCATTTCCATTCCGCCATCTCGACCTCCTTGTTCGACCTCCTTGTTCGACCTCTGTAAGCGTGGTGGCATCCATGCAATGAGCGGGAGAGGCCAAAACTGGCGTGTGGACAAAGGAAATTTTGAAATGCGGCACCGCATTTCCAATTGGCCGATTACTTTTTACTATGCCAACATTGAAATGGAAAATTTAGTCCCTCCCCTGTTTTGGAAATGCGGTGGTGCCCGCATTTCCAAAAGAGTTCTTAGAGTTGCCAAAATTTGGAAATGCGTGTCCCATTTCTGATTTTGGGAGCGTCGTGGTTTGGGCGATTGTGTGGCTGGAATGCACACTGGAGAGGGGTCACGAATGTCGGGCAGAATTTCCTTTATATACTTTGAAGAGAATTTACATTTACAGAGACTTCATTAAAATTCTATTAATCTTGAAAATCATCCGAATCCTCATCCTGTTCTAGACTGTCCTGCTCCGTCTCCACCCCCTCAGTGCCTTTCTCATCTCCAGCGGACTGCTCGTTGCCAGGCTTTCGAAAATCCCATCTTCCCCTTGCGGAACTGTCCATCTCACCTCTGTTGGGTCGTCTTCCCCCTGTCTGCGTCGCTCTCATCCGCTGAATCACATATGTACTTTCGTACCCGTCTACCTGTCTGAGCTGCTGCCAACTCTTTCCTTCCTTCTGTCCTACCTAGCCCTCTCCAAAATCTGCTCTACTTTACTGGGATTCTCACTTCTTCTAATCGCTGTATTTGCGAGTTTAGCTGCATAACTAGGAATGGAGTAGTCCCTCACCGGGCTCGTCATGAATCGGCCCTCGCAAAGAACGGGACATTCTTCCTGGCAGGAAGTGTAGGCCCTACATGTTTCGACCCGGACCCTGCAATCCTGCACATGACAATCATCAACGAGACTAATGAGAACCACAGTCGGAAATTCGTTTGACAAAAATGACCCAGAAGGCTTTGCAAACTTACAATGTTTGCACTCACTCGTATTCCGGGTTCTCCTCCGCATCAATGTCCACTGTGTCTTCCTCGGACTCCGACGAATCCGAGAGACTTCCGCTCTGTTGGGAGCCTTAACATTCCGTTGCAGCCCTTCCAGATGGGATCCCCACACGGATGAATCCTCCTCGTAGGCAAAGAGGTGCCGGTCGGAAAACCCGCCCAGCCCACATTGAGGCACCTTTACAATGCCATCCACACATTACCACATGGCGCTTCAGATGTTGCGAACTACATCTAACGAGAATTTGCAGAACAGCATAGATCAAGATTCTGCATACCTGTCCCACAGATGAGGTCAAGCACTGTGCCCTCCACGTCTGTGCATGTCTCCATAATTGTCTAATGAAGGCAGGCCTCCGAGTCCGTGAGTACCGCAGGGGTTCCGTTGAAGTGAGGCTATGAGGGAGAAGTTCCTTGGGAACATTGTTGAACAAAACGTCGTAATCGAGGGGGGTCGCAGTTCGGGTCAACCTTTCCTCCCTCCTTCCGAAAGCAAAGGTGGAGTTCTCCTTCACAAAGCAGTAATGCATCGAACTGCTTCGTTTGCATACACAGGGGGGAACGATTAGAAACCGAATGCGGCACCGCATTTGAAAACACCCAAGCAAATGAATGGACGAGTGCCAGTGTCGTAATCACCTTCTTCCCTTCCGACCGAAGGCCCAGTGTGTTGATGCACGTCCACTTCTTTTTCAGAATCGGGACGGCGCTCTTGCGGGTCCACTTCGCAATTCCTGTCTGAGTGTTTTTTCCTCTGCTCGCCAGGACAACCACACAGCCTCTGTCGTCCAACACCATGCGGGCAAGCCCGAATCCTTTTCTTCCAAAAGTCCTCCGAGTACCTGTTCAAGATGGCAAAGCTTGCAGTCCTTCCACAGGCTCTCCGTCCGGAAATCCAAGATGATCATATTGCAAGACCACTCGGTGGCATTTCCCCGCCCCTCCTACAATCCTTGTCTGCACACACCCTCTCAAAGAAGGAGACCATATTCTGAAATCCTGGGGTGTCGGAAGGCTCTTCGGCAGTCGCCTTCTTTAGTGCTCTGCCCTTCAGACCCTCCATGGTCTTCATGTATGCCAACTTGGCTGCCCCCGTCCATCCAAAGCCGCCAAGAAACTCTCATTTACACACTGGACTACTGTTTCGGGAGCCACTTTCGGCCTCTTCATTTCCACCGGCTCGAAAGGGTGCCCCCCTGGGGGGTGAAGAGTGCCTTCTTTGCCGAGCCAGTTCTCGTGCCTCTCGTGACAACGGTGGGCACAAGGGAGGCAGCCTGCGTTTGGGGGGGTGGGTGGTTGCAAAGTCTCCATCGGAGTCCTCTTCCTCACCCTCTCCTGAACAGGCTTTTTCTGCTTCTTCGTTTTGGGCGGGTGTCACAAACAGCTGCTCCTTGCTGGCGAGTCCTCTTCTCTGACCCCCTTCTGTTGGGCCTGCACAGCTGCATCCATCCAACCGTCTTTTGTGCCATCTCAGCTGCCTTTCTGGATTCTTCCATAGCAGCAATCCTTGCCGACTTTGGCCCAGCAGGCAACCTTTCCTTTCTCTTCCTTCTGCCAGGCGTGCAGATCTTTCTCAGACTCGTCACAATACCGCCAACATGTCCTGTACCACGTTCTCCAGTGCATCCATGCTCTGCAGAGACACAGCGTCATTTTTCTCTTTGACCAACATGTCAAGCTCGCAACACGGGCCGATCCCGAGAACTTCTTGCCACCATCTCATCGCTGCGGGCATTGTGTTACTACTTCCTTTTTTTATTCAGCTTGGGCCCCGCCACGGTCCAAGCATGAAGAACGGGGGCTCTTGAGCCAGGGCCCCTGTCTGAAGGAGCACGTATTTCATATACCTGCAAGGCAGTCAGCATGCGTGAGCAAAAGTTGAGACCAACCTACTCGCAAAGTGCCACCGAAAACATAAAATGCGAATGCGGTGCCGCATTTCCGAGACAAACCTCGTAACCAGGCTTCGCATACAAGGGCAGCTGTGCTCCTTCACAATTCGCATTGCAAATTGCATTTCCCCTTTCCCCGCTCCCTCCTTGATGTGTAAACTCCACGCTCTTTTTGCTGTCTGTAGCTCTCTGGCGAAAATGTTGTCCTTGTACGCACATCTGAAACGTGTCACGTAGTCTTCCAATGTCTAAGTTCCATCCCATTTGACGTACAAGCCGAACGAATTTGTGTGCATTACGACTTGCTCCTTCGCACTCGACATTACCACCACCTACCTGCGATTCCCAAATGCATTGTCACGTAGCAGTTCAGGGAATTCATTTCAGAAAAGCAAATCTGGGGAAGTACCTTGAATTACCTGGAACCACCAAGTCATGCGGTTGAGCCACACATCCATTGCAGGGTCGGAAACTTCGAGTGGAAAAGACCACATTGTCCTTATGCTCTCGGATGCATTCCAGATCGACAACCCACCGGGTCTGCCATTTCCGATCCAATGTCAGGAGCTGGAAGAGAGAGTGGCTATTGCTAGGAAGGAACTTCAGTGCATTGAAACCTCACCTTCTCTTTCGCCTCCACACATGCGTTTGAGAGGTGATGCAGTTTTCCAATTGCATGGTCGGCTGCATGGCCCGAGAATAGTGTTTTGCAATCTCGGGGATGAAGTCCTTTCCAAGCCGGATCTGCAATTGCCACCAGCTTCACAAGCTTTGACTTGTATTTGGTTCTGGACTTGACACCGGCTTCCTTCAAGTGCTCAGTCAATGACTGCAAACGTTTTGACCTGCCCCTCACTTTCCATGAAGAAGCGTTTGGCATGGGCCAAATCCAGCTTGATGTTTGACTGCCAACAAAAACATGCTGAAGCGTTACATTCGATTCATGTGGAAAGATTACTGGAAATTGGGGAAGGATGAGCAGAGGGAAATGGGAGGACGACTTACTTCGTATATCACCTCCACCATTCCATCCATAGTGAGACGATACCATGTCCGGTCTGTTTTTGCAACGGCTTTCTGAATGAGCTCGGGCTCCAACATTTCCGCAAACATCTGTGGATCAGTGAGACCAGTTTTCCTCACCCTGTACAGCATATGTGCCATGTGGGTATGCACGTACGCATTCTCAGTGACCCTGCAAGGCACACTCTCCAGTTCAGTACACGGAAGCACGGAAACAAACCAGAATGGAAACCGAAATGCGGCACCGCATTTCGAACGTGCTAGGGAGGGTATGAGTATCTTACGAGTTGAGGTCCACCATGGCATTCTTGAGCAGGGAGGAGTCTGCCGCCTTCACCTTCAAGATGACACACTCCACTATGTAATGCCAGCCAATGTGCTTGGCATGGTTCTGCTTGATGTACTCCCACCAGGCGAGAAGTCGGTGATCCCGTCCCACACAAAGAACATTTTACCAGACATATGGCCAAAGTCTGGATCACCCTTCAGCGTCGCCTCGAATTCGTCATTGCAAGTGTGCCAGTGGGTATCCCACGTTGACAATTCATCGGCAGTGGGTCCACGAGTTTCGCCGTCCTCATTCTCAATGGAAACGTAAAACGCTGCCGATCCCAGACGGTACCCTTCTCGAAATGCGAACTTGAGCTTATCCACATCTCCGGGAAGGGCCTGCCTGACGATGGGAAGGGGACCATGCGACAGAGTGGGATTCGAAGAGTCCGCTGGAATACCCTGCTGCCCAGAACTCTGCCAATGCTACTGTGTGTCTCCTCCAACATTTTATCCGCTGCACTTTTGAAATCCTCCGGAGACATGTCTGTAGGTGCCGGTAGTGGCTGAGCAGCTGGAGCATCCTCAACTGGAGCTGCACTCTGGGGCCTGTGTGCGGGCAATTCTGCCATTGCAGAGGCCTCCTCCGGGCGTGCTTGCTCATCGGTGGTGAGGTCTGGCTGCGAACGTTCAGCGGCAGCACCCTCCTCCGGTACCAAATCGACAAAAATGGTCGATCCCATTGCCTTGGCTGCATCAGAGACGGCCCCAACATCTGCAGGCGGGAAATCCTCCAGGAACTGAGCTTCAGCTCGTGGAAGCGGTTTTGCGGGAGATTGTTCGGTCGTTGCCCTGATTGCCTTCTGCTTCCTCATCCTTGCAGGTGAAGGTGTCTGCTGCAATTGAATCTGTCTGTTACCCCGCTGCTTCATTCGCGTTGGGGGGGGGGTGAATCGGCCTGAGCCGGTTCAGAAACCAGTAGAGGGACGGGCTGCTTCTTCTTCGACTTTGCTGGAGAAGGGCCCGACCCCTGCTGGCGATTCTCCATGACCGAAGAACGCGAGTCGATCTCTGGGGCTTTGAACTTGCCATTCGAAGCCGCGTCTTTGAATCGCACAGGGCTAGGCCCGGCAGGAATACCCGCGCTCGGGATCGGGTGGGTGTACGTGCTGCAGCTAGCTCCTCGGACTCTTCCTGCGGCTCTTCGGATTCCTGCGATCCCTCCAGCACGTCCACCTTTCCTATTAGGCATGCAAACATGTTCTGCATTCAGGTCTCCTAGCATTCAGTCTAAGAATTACAGAAGAAAAAATGGGGGGTTCGGTGCTCGATCAGCTGCGCGCAGCCCGATCGCATGGAGCTCTCACTGGTGGCTGGGTTGCCTGAGTGGCCTGCTGCTCGGAGATGGCAATCTCCTCCTGTAGGCGCATCTGCTTCCTCCCCTTCGGCATTGGCCTACGTCCGAAGTATAATTTCCGGAGCTTGCGACGAGGTCTCCTGTCTGGTGCACGAACTCCCCCCTCTCAGGTTCGAGCATAAGAAGAACAAAGAGAGGGAAAACGGGCAAAGAGTGCAGATGGAAAGGGCGCGAGAGGGGTGACTGAGGAGACACGACAAAAGTAGATGAAACGGCGGTGATGCACCACTTGGGTTCGAAAGGGTTGGACGAAAGTGTCTCCTCGTGGACTTTGCGTCATTACGAAATTCGAATCGTTCAGGGTACGCCTGCCGTCCGAAAAACAAACATCATTATCAACGGTCAGGCCGCGCCGCCTCATGCCACTTCAGTCAGATAGAGTGCCGACATGTGCAGCAATTCCGTTGCTCCACGTGTTCACATTTCAAGGCATTTCCGTCCCAGCGTCTGATGAGTTGGAGTGAAAATGCGAATGCGGCGCCGCATTTCCGTTAAGTACCATCACGAAGCTACACATCTGTACTTGTTGGAAGAAAATGCGGCACCGCATTTCCGTTCCACCTTCACATACCTTAGTTGTTGAATGGAAATACGGTGCCGCATTTCCGTCCCACAGCTCCATGTATGAGATACAAAAGGGAAATGCGGCGCCGCATTTCCGTTCTGGAATGTCGAAAGGTGCGATTCGGACGGAAATGAGGCACAACATTTCAGTTCCCGTGGTTCATGATTTTCAATGTGAACGGAAATGCGGTACCGAATTTCCGTTCCCCCTTCACATACGTTAGTTGATGAACGGAAATGTCGTGCCACATTTCCGTTCGGGAAAGTATAGAGGTCTCACCTGAACAGAAATGCGGTGCCGCATTTCCGGTCTGGAAAGTTTGAAGGTCTCACATGGATGGAAATGCGGCACCACATTTCCGTCCCACAGCTCCAGGCCCCATATACAAAACGGAAATGCGGCGCCGCATTTCCGTTCTAGAATGTCGGAAGGTGCGACTCGGACGGAAATGCGGTGCCGCATTTCTGTTCCCGTTGCTCACGATTTTCAGTCAGAACGGAAATGCGGTACCGCATTTCCGTTCTGTAGAGTATTAACGTCTGACGCTGGCGGAAATGTTGTGCCGCATTTTCGTTCCAGAGCTCCATGCCTCACATACAAAACGGAAATGCGGCGCCGCATTTGCGTTTTGGAATGTCGGAAGGTGCGACTCCGACGGAAATGCGGTACCGCATTTCAGTTCCGATGTTTCAGGATATTTCATCAGAACGGAAATGCGGTGCCGCATTTCCGTTCTGGAATGTTGGGAGGTGCGACTCGGATGGAAATGCGCTGCCGCATTTCAGTTCCGATGGTTCACGATTTTCAGTCAGAATGGAAATGCGGTACCGCATTTCTGTTCTGGATAGTATGAATGTCTCAAGCGGTCGGAATCGCGCTTGACTCCATGCATCAGATACAAAATGGAAATGCGGCGCCGCATTTCCGTTCTGGAATGTCGGAAAGTGCGACTCGGACAGAAATGCGGTGCCGCATTTCTGTTCTAGTTGTTCATAATTCTCAATCAGAACGGAAATGCGGTACCGCATTTCCGTTCCACCTTCACATACCGTGCTTGTTGGATGGAAATGCGTTACCGCATTTCCGTTCTGGAGAGTATGAATGTCTTTTACGGACGGAAATGTGCTGCAGCATTTCTATCCCTCAGTTCCATGCATCAGATACAAAATGGAAATGCGGCGCCGCATTTCCGTTTTGGAATGTCGGAAAAGTGCGACTCGGATGGAAATGCGGTGCCGCATTTCTGTTCCCGTTGTTCCTAATTCTCAATCAGAATGGAAATGAGGTACCGCATTTCCGTTCCACCTTCACATACCGTTCTTGCTGGATGGAAATGCGTTACCGCATTTCCGTTCTGGAGAGTATGAAGGTTTCCCCCGGACGGAAACTCGGTGCCGCATTTCCGTCGCTCTGGTGCATGACCAAGAAGCAATACGGAAATGCGGCGCCGTATTTCCGTCCACCAGCAATCGAAAGAATCACTCGGGACGGGAAATCTGGAACCTCAATGGGTTGCATTGTTCCGAAACAACACAATTGCGGCGAGTCTTGATGAGCACAACTTGGTTGTCTGACCGTTTTAAGTAACAGTACTGGCACTTGTCAGTGCGAACGTTCCTGTCTGCACCGAGAATACTGCTGGATCCACCCTCAGGAGAAACTGTCAGGAGATGTTATTTCGTCGCCGAATCGGCCATCATTGTCATACTTACTGGCTATGGAATCAAACCTCCCACCTTCATGCATGTAGCTTGAAACAATACTTTCCACTTCAATGTGCGACTTCCAATTGTCGATGGACTCCGCATGGTGCCTGTGAGCCTTGGTCTGTCGCTATACTGAACCTCGCACTTGCCAACTTCGTGCGGTGTTCTATGGCTCCGAATTCCTACGCTATAGTTTGTTGTCCTTCGCAACTTGGGAGAGCCTGGATCCCAAACGAGGGAGGACTTTGCAGAGTGACTGAAACTTACCTTTGTTCCAAATTCAAGCTCAAACCGGGCACAATTTATTTGGAAGAAGAAAGGAAGGATGTTCCTGGACAGGTTGACGAGACCATTGTCGTGCTAGGTAACGACGGAGGTTGCGGAATCAAATGGCATGTTCCCCCATCAGACACCATCCTGTACCGAGCTGTGGGAATGCCCATTCCCTTTCCGAATCAGTCGCTGCCCACACCATCCACAAAGGAGTCCGGAAACCAAGAGGCGGCCACTGCCAACAGAGAGGTATGCAACGATAATCATTCCCGACCTGGACCGTCAAGACCCTCCATAGCTTCTCGTGTGGACGTATTCGAGATTTCCGACGAGGAAGATGATTGCATTGAGGTACCCATGTCCTCCACACGGTCGTTCAAATCCGGCATGGACGTCTCTGTAGGTGCTACGCATGTGCCCTCGAGCATAACTCCAACCCGGTCCATTGTGCAGCTCCTACGACAACATCACCTCGATGGTTCTCGCTCCGAGCTGGCTGCTCTCGACTATGCCAAATTCCCAGTCAGAAAGGTAACGTTTCTGCCTCCCGAAGTCGATGGCAATGTCATCTTCGAGTTTCCACCTGTTTCTTCGTCAAACAGTCCCTGAACTGGAAATTCGGCACCATTTTCCAAGGTTGGGGTGGAACTGACTCGGCCTAGAACCGGAAAAATGGCGCCGAATCTCGGTTTTCGGTGCCAGCCGCCCTAGGGTCTTAGCCATTTTGGGAGCATGAACTGGAAATTCGGCGCCATTTTCCCAGGTCCGGGCCGAAAATGGCTAAGTCCCAGAACTGACTGGGCCTGGAACTGGAAAAATGGCGCCAAATTTCGGCTTTCGGTGCCAGCCACCCTAGGGACTTAGCCATTTTGGGAGCCCTGAACTGGAAATTCGGCGCCATTTTCCCAGGTCCGGGCCGGAAATGGCTAAGTCCCAGAACTGCCTGGGCCTGGAACTGGAAAAATGGCGCCGAATTTCAGCTTTCGGTGCCAGCCACCCTAGGGACTTAGCCATTTTGGGAGCCCTGAATTGGAAATTTGGCGCCATTTTCCCAGGTCCGGCCCGGAAATGGCTGTCCCAGAACTGACTGGGCCTGCAATTGGAAAAATGGCGCCGAATTTCGGTTTTCGGTGCCAGCCACCCTAGGGACTTGGCCATTTTGGTCCTGGAATTTGGAAAATGGCGCTGAATTTCAAGTTCAGGGCTCCCAAAATGGCCAAGTCCCAGAACTAACTGGGTTTGCAACTGGAAAAATGGCACCGAATTTCGGTTTTCGGTGCCAGCCACCCTAGGGACTTGGCCATTTTGGGAGCCCTTAACTGTAAATTCGGCGCCATTTATCCAATGACTTCTTCACAAGTAATTTTCATGCGCCAGATGATGCCTCTAACATCCTGAAATGTAAGGACTTGAAAGGAAGGCATTGCGTATGTACCTGTACAGAAGGCGCATTGCTGCTTTGTCCGCGTTTGGCTGGTCGGTGAACTCGTGGCTCCGGCGGGCATGGGGTATCTCCCGAAAGAATAGGTCGGTTTTGTACAGCAGAAAGTACCTCGTCACATAGTCACGTAGGCTCTCTGCTGCACCAGAAATCTCCAGCTTGAACTGATGTGCTTGTGTGTCCAGCTGCTCTTGCGCATTCGTTGTCACCTGTGCAGATTCTCCATCAGATCGCTTTTCTCAAAAAATACAATAAATCCACCCCCTACAAGAGTAGAAGCGCCAAATGAAGCGTGGGGAAGTACCTGAAACCACCATGTCATGCGGTTCATCCACATGTCGAATGTGGGGTCAGACAGTTTCTCGGGTTTGGGGAAGCTCCACAGTCCCTTGTACTTTGGGAACCATTCCAGATTTGGAGTCACCGGGTCTGTCCAACCACCCAACATATTAGTAAGCACCATACAAACCAAAAACGAGTTGTTGCCACAACAATTTGGTTAAGAATGTATCACCTTTTCTGTTGCATCCACACAGGATGTGGCTAGACGATGGAGCTTCTCCAATGTCATCGTGGGCTTCAGAGCGCGGGAGTAGTGCTTCCCCACCTCCACCAGAAAGTCGGCACCAAGGGCGGGATCAGCTATGGCCACGTACTTTACCATCCGCGACTTGTACTTTATGCGGGCCTTCGCCTCCGCAGCTTTGAGATACGATTCCAGTGCCGGGAGGGTTAGTTTCTTCTCCTCTGACTCCATGTACGCATGTGCCAAATCATGCTGAATTTTTGTCTGTCAAGAATGCGCACATAAGATTAGAAATCCCGGTCAACACTTTTTTTTTCTTTTGGGGGACTAGAGACATTAGCTAAACAAAACAGTAAGAGCTTTACCCGAAACATGTAGTCCACCATGGCGTCCACGCTTAGCCTATACCAGGTTCTGTCTGCCTTTGCCTCCGACTTGCGCAGGAGGTCGACACTCAGCGAATTGGCAAACTCTTGCACCCCCTGCTTCCCGACGTCCTTCACTCGGAAGAGCATATGGGACAAGTTGGTGGCAATGAAGGCATTCTCAGTCACCCTACAATGCCACATTCCCATCAAACAATATTGAAATGGGAATTTGCAACATATATGAGGATTCGCAATGAAATGACTTACAAATTGAAAGTCCAAAAGCAAGAGGCGTTGTAACTTACGAGTTGATGTCCGCCATTGCAGCTTTGAGAAGACTACGATCTTTGGGCCCCGCAACCTTCAGCACAACACACTCCACGGCGAAATGCCAATCCAGGTCATTGGGGTGGGCTTCGGCTATGTACTCCATCCATGCCAGGAGGCGATGATTGCCGTCCCACACGTAAAACATCTTTCCGGACAAGTGCTGGAAAAGAGGATCAGTAGCAATCGATCTCTCGAACTCCTCATTTTGCCTTTGCCAATGGGGACCCCATTTGTCCACCTCATCGGAAGTGTGGGCACGGGAAGCTCCGTGGTCATTCTCAATGGAAACGTAAAACGCGGCAGACCCCATTCGATATCCCTCCCGGAAAGAGAATTTCAGCTTGTCGATATCGCCTGGGAGGGCAGGTCTCACCACCTGCAATGACACCAAGCGGCAAAGGGGAATTCAAAGCTTGGCCGGGTACACCATGCCCCCCAGCACCCTGCCAATGTTGCTGTGGGTTGCCTCCAATATCTTGGCAGCGGCCAACTTCATATCCGCCTCCGACATGACGTCTGCTGCAGAGGGGTTCTCCGGCAGGCCACCAAGACCGCCAAATCCAGCATGTATGGTGCGGGTTTGGGGCCTGGGGATTTCCGGGAGGATGTCATCCTGGTCAGAAAGCTCCCTGTCGTCCTCCTCAACATGGTCAACCACCGGCGGATGCACCTCCACCACTCTCCCCGTCTCTACTGCCCTCTCTGCGGCTTCACCTTGAACTCCCACAATCCGGGCTCTTTGTGGTGTTCTTTCCCCTCCTCCAGTCTCCACTGTATGGGTGACTGCGTGGGCTTCTCCCACCCGCGATGGTGTCACCGGTAAGGATGCAGCCGGTGCGCTACTGCCTTTTTTTGGTGTGTTGGAGGGATCCAGCTTCTCTGTGCGACCCTTGCTTACGAGAGGTGTCATGTCGTCACCCCTGGCCTCATCAGTGGCCTTTTCTCTTGCCTCCTGGCTAGCCTTGTGTCTCGCCTGTTCTTTTGCCCTCTCTTTTGCCCTTTCACGGGCCTTCTGTTTCTTACTAGGGGTAGCAGCAGAGGAGGCCTCCAGATCAACCACCTTTGATTGAGGCGATCGGACACCCTTGGACGACCTGGTCCCTCCCCCCTCCGTAGCCTGTGAATGCTCTCTCACCGGGGATTGCATCTGCTTGGCTTTCTTCTTCTTCTTTGCGTGGGCGGGCCCTACTGCATGTGCATGAGCTTCCTCCAATAACGGATCTGGTGTCCTCATCTGACGGGCTTCACCTGCCATGCCGCCTGCACCAACCTCCGGAATACCAACTAAAGAAGCAATATTATGTTTGCCTTCCCGCCCCAAGTTGGCTGATCCAAACATGCGAAGCACTACCTTCGACGACTACTGCCCACTAGCTGCTTTTGGAGTGACTACTCGAGCAGTTGGAGCTGTCGATGATACCACCAGTGTGTCACGCTCGTCTTCACTCTGTCATCCCCAACAATCATCAGAACCACCATGGCAACCTAAACCACCATCGCAACAATCGTGGACCAAAAATGAAAACAAACCCAATGAATGCCTAACAATCACATGCCGAAGCAGCCTAACAATCACACGCATTGCAAACTATCAATGGTTCACTCAACTAGTAAGGACGATTTCACAAAAGGGGAAAACAGGCTTTTCAAGGCACTTGATATGCCTAGACAATCTTCTCAGCCCAGCATGGATTTCCTTCATTCTAAGATGCAACTTGTCATGTACTGCGAAGGTGTACATCCTGTTGCAAATCTCAATGCAGCAACGACCTGGCTCCTTTCTAACCCCTCTCCCCTTCATCATTCTTCTCACCAACTCCATGCAATCATGAACGTCCTCTTCCACTTCCACTTCCAAGGATGCCAGGCCGAAGATGCCAAAACAAAAAAACAAAGCGGAGAAGACCGCACATGTTACAGAAATGGAAAGAGGAAGGGGCTTGTCTGAGAGTGCTCGGCTTTAGTTGGTGCGGGCTGCGAGCAAGACAAGGGGATCTCCTGCTGGAGCTTCAGTTTGGCCATGCGAGACGCTGGACGCCGCCCGTAGTACAAAGGCTTCAGTTTGCGGCGCGGTCTGCATGTGGGGTTTCTCTCAGGAGAGCCACGCCCTTCTCCACGCGGCATAAGTCCCTGCAAAAGAAAATATCGCACGGAAAATGCGTGCGTATTGGCATCGAGTGGAACTTCATCCACCCGCCACATCAGGGTTTGGGGTATCCGACGGCGGAAGCACGGAATCAGTGCGGACAGTCCGGTTGAAAACTGACGGCGGACATTAAATGCGCAACTGCGCTGTTAAATGGAGGAGTATGGAGGTCGGCCATAGGCCCCAAGTCGCCCACCCTCCCACATAGAAATTATTAGCCCAATGGATGGAAAAACGGCGCCGAATTTCCATCCAGCGGATCAAGTAGGATGCAACGTGGCCATCTCTCCGGCCGAGACGTTGTGGACGGAATTTCCATCCGATGACGCCGGCAGGAGGTCGTCTCGGGGGGAGAGGCCGACACCTGGCTGACAGAAAACATCCCCGGATGGAAATTCGGCGCCGAATTTCCATCCGAGGCCGCCGTCACTAGGCGTGTCGGGGGGAGAGGCCGGCACCTGGCCGACAGAGTACATCCATCGGATGGAAATTCGGTGCCGAATTTCCATCCGACGCCCCCCGCAGGCGGACACGTCGCCGACAGAGATCAGCCACCGGATGGAAATTCGGCTCCGAATTTCCATGCGGTGCCGCCCGGATGAAGTCGGCTGAAGGGGAGAAGCCGGCACCGGGCGGACAGAGACCATCCCCCGGATGGAAATTTGGCGCCGAATTTCCATCAGGGGCCCCCGCAGGCGGACACGTCGCCGACAGAGATCAGCCACCGGATGGAAATTCGGCGCCGCCCGGATGAAGTCGGCTGAAGGGGAGAAGCCGGCACCGGGCGGACAGAGACCATCCCCCGGATGGAAATTCGGCGCCGAATTTCCATCCGGGGCCCCCCCGCAGGCGGACACGTCGCCGACAGAGATCAGCCACCAGATGGAAATTCGGCGCCGAATTTCCATTCGGTGCCGCCCGGATTAAGTCGGCTGAAGGGGAGAAGCCGGCACCGGGCGGACAGAGACCATCCCCGGGATGGAAATTGGGCGCCAAATTTCCATCCAAGGCCCCCGCAGGCAGACACGTCGCCGACAGAGATCAGCCACCGGATGGAAATTGGGCGTCGAATTTCCATGCGGTGCCGCCCGGATGAAGTCGGCTGAAGGGGAGAAGTCGGCACCGGGCGGACAGAGACCATCCCCCGGATGGAAATTCGGCGCCAAATTTCCCTCCGGAGCCCCCACAGGCGGACACATCGCCGACAGAGATCAGCCACCGGATGGAAATTCGGCGCCGAATTTCCATGCGGTGCCGCCCGGATGAAGTCGGCTGAAGGGGAGAAGCCGGCACCGGGCGGACAGAGACCATCCCCCGGATGGAAATTCAGCGTCAAATTTCCATCCGGGGCCCCCCGCAGGAAGTCGTCTCGGGGGGTGAGGCCGACACCTGGCCGACAGAAAACATCCCCGGATGGAAATTCGGCGCCCGGGGCCGGTCGGATGAAGTCGGCTCGGGGGAAGAGGCCGGCAGCGGGCCGACAGAGAACATCCACCGGATGGAAATTTGGCACCGAATTTCCATCCGACGCCGGCCAGATGTTTGCGTTTGGGGCCCGTTTAGAAACAATTTTCTGTCCTTGCATGCAGTTTTACGCGTTTTTGGGTCTAATCAGACACAAAACCTCTAGTTTTGTGGCTGAACTCCACTTTTAGCCACGTTTTTCAAGGAATTCTTGTCTGCTACAGATAAATTCCTTGCCTCTTTTCCGTCCCGCTTACTTCCTACATGGAAATTCGTTGCCGAATTTCCATCCGGCCGCGTTCCCGATTACATGCCGAATGGAAATTCGGCGCCGGTTTTCCATCCTGCAGGGCACCAGTTTACTTGCAAGGTTGGAATTCGGCGCCGGTTTTGCATAGGGCTGCGATATCGCTTACCCGCAGGATGGAAATTCCGCGCCGAATTTCCATCTTGCAAGTAAACTGGTGCCCTGCAGGATGGAAAACCGGCGCCGAATTTCCATGCTGGGGATGTTCTCTATCGGCCAGGTGCCGGCCTCTCTCCCCGAGACGACTTCCTAAGGGCGGCCTCGGATGGAAATTCGGCGCCGTTTTTCCATCCGGGGAGGTTTTTTGTCGGCCAGTTGTTGGCCTCACGAGTTCCTTTGGGGGGCCCCGGATGGAAATTCGGCGCCGAATTTCCATCCGGGGGATGTTCTCTGACGGCTAGATGACGGCCTCTCCCCTCGAGCCGACTGCATCCGACCGGCCCCGGATGGAAAATCGACGGAGTTTTTCCATCACAATTTCCATCTGCCAGGTAAGTCGGAGCGCGGGCGGATGGAAATTCGGCGCCGAATTTGCATCCTACAGGTAAGTCAAAGCGCGGGCAGATGGACATCCGGCGCCGAATTTCCATCCGGGGGATGTTCTCTGCCGAGCAGGTGTCGGCCTCCGATCGGCGCCGTTTTTCCATCCGGGAGATGTTCTTTGTCGAGCAATTGTTGGCCTCTCCCCCCGAAACGACTTCATCCGGCCGGCCTCCGATGGAAATTCGGCACCGTTTTTCCATCCGGGGGATGTTCTCTGTCGGCCAGGTGTCGGCCTCTCCCCCCGAAACGACTTCATCCAACGGGCCTCGGATGGAAATTCGGCGCCGTTTTTCCATCCGGGTGATGTTCTCTGTCGGCCAGGTGACCGACTCACCCTGGAGACGAAATCGTCCGATCGGCCTCGGATGCAAATTCGGCGCCGCTGTTGTATGTTTACTTTTGGAGGCGAGGTTCTGGCACTCAATCTTGTAACCAGACCCACTGGAATGCCACCTCTGTCAGTTCCCTCTGTCCATGGGGAAGGTGCTTGCACGCTCGCACCCCCACGCTTCTTGTCAGACGCCGTAATGATTGGTTTGCGTAGCGCATCTGCACAGGTCATATACCTTCTGACTGCATACCGTTGGCAGTTATTGCGCAAAGGCCAGGGGCCGCATTCCGCAAACAAGGTTCATTAACTCTCTGACAGTGGAATTTCGGGAGAGTGGGCTCCCCGGATTCGTGAATAGGCTTCGTCGCTTGCAAAAATCGGCCCTGCATTCCTTCCCCTCGCTGCATCCCCCCTTCTCCCAGGGCGCTTGTCCGAACGCCGTCCTGGCAGTCTTGTGTGCACAACTCCCATGGCAGAAAACCCGAGCGCTATAGTGTACTGCCCTCCTCATGAGCATAGAGCTACATTTCCGTGCAAAGGGGAGATCTGCCGGGTGATGGAGAAATATCTCTGCGTTCGATATCACCTGAAACCGGGGTCGGTATTTTTGGAAGAGGAAAGGAAGGATTCAAACGGAGTTGTAGTCGAAAGTATTGTTGTGCTCCACGATGATTTCGGCGACGGCAGGGAATGGCGAGTTCCACCATCGGACAACGTCATATACAGGGCTGTTGGGGACTTCATTTGCAACCCAAATGCGTCCTCTATCCTGCCGCCTTCCACGAAACAATCAGCGAATCAGAGAGTGGGTACCTCAAAGAGAGAAGTCCGCAACGAAGTAAATCCAGAGCCGAACCCATCAATGAAGACGAGCGAGAACCGGGTTGTTCACAACCTGTCCGACTCCGACGAGATCATGGAAGTCCCGAGATCATCCTGGAGATCAGGCAAGTCCTCAATGGACATCAGCGGACGAGGGAGTCATATTCCCAGCACGAACACAGCAGTTCGATCCATTCTTGCCGGGCGTCTGGCCTATTGCACCGGGTTGCAACCTATCTCAGAATGAGGCGGATGCTCTTTCTGCAGCAGGATTTCGAATGGTGCAACGCACAGACGTCCCGGCCCACTTGTTTCCAGTTCCTCAGACCCAGCCATTGCAGACTGCTCAGTCCAGTAGAGACGGATTGGACAATTCTGCACATCCCACAATGCGATTCGGAAGAGTGAAGAGACGACACCCTCCCAACAAGTTGAATGAGACTCGGATTGCCAGTGCTCTTGGGATGGCTTGCACTATTCAGAGCTTCGTGGACGTACCCCCACCCGGCCTTGGGCGTGTTTATCGGATGGCAACAGCCGGTTCAGTTATACGCGACGACGTATACACAATTACGATTGGAGTGGAGCCGACTTGCAATTGTACGGACTTCTCGTTGATGGAAGCAAAGAAGGGGTCAAAGTATTATCCGTGCAAGCATTTGTATTACATTTACCTGAAGAGGTTGAGGATGAACTTGACTATTGATGACTTTATTCATGCACCGGCATTGAGCGTGAACGAGCTGCACAAACTCCTCCGTCGGGATTCCAGAAATCATTGATGGGGCAAAGGGAATCCACCATATGGATATTTGCAATTGCATTTTGATGCATTAGACTTTGTTTTGCAGTGTAATGAATTGCACCCCAAAACTCCTGGAATGAGACAGACAATATTAAAGTGATGTCTTTTAAACACTATGGACTGCTGGATATCCGTTGACGTCCAGTGGCAATTCAATGTCGAAACAGAATCAAAACAAAGATGGCGGCAGGAAAAATTTGCAAATCTTCCAGAAAACTGAGTTCCAACAGTTGTAGTTGAGGGGGCCATTTTTGGAAAAATGGCGCCGAATTTCTCTATTTTGGGCCGAAAACTGGTTAAGTCCCAACATTGTCTAGAAAAATGGTGCCGAATTTCCAGTTACATAGCCCAGAACTGCCCAACATTTGTGCAATGCCCGGCACCTTGTACCGAAATTCAGCGCCACATTTCCAAATTTTGGGCTTACACACCTGCCATGCTGGGACCTATAGCCGCGAAATTCAGCACCATTTTTCGCCGGAGACACCTATTACTGCGAAATACGTCGCAATTTTCTCATGTTCTGGAACCTATTACCGCAAAATTCGGCGCCATTTTTGCAGATGTACCTCGGAGTTCGCATGAGCGGAGGACAAAATATCATGAGCACAGCTCTCAAAACTACAATTTTTCCTTCAAAAACTGAATATTATAGGTTTTTTTTTTTTTTTTTGGACACATTCCATTAAAATATATTTTTTAATGTTTTTTATTTCCGGAATTTGTACTTCTGCTCATGAAAACCGATAGTCTTGCTACTCCGCTCATGCCGCTCATGCTCATGAAATAACTAACCTCAAGCCATCTTCCCAGATCTTTGCAAAGGTCCTAGCCGCTGGCACTCATCACAGCTTTGACAATACTTGTGTACATCTCTAAACAAGGTAGGCCACCAGTAACCTGCAAGTAATATTTTCCTACTGGTAGTCTCTTCTCCAAAATGGCCTCCAGCCACTCCTTTATGAACTTCTTCCAAAACTTTATTTACCTCATGGTGGTACAAGCATCGTTTAAGAACTCCATCAGGTCTTAGCTTATACAATCTTCCTCCTATCATAGTGTATGGTAATGCCTTGATAGCTATTCTTTTCCTCTGCTCCTTCCCATAACTAGGTGGCCACTGACCATGAGTAAGGTAGTATCTGATTGGCCACTGCCAATCTAACCAATCATCTGCTCCCTGCACCTCCACTGCGAATAAACTTGCATCAGGCAGTTGATCGTCTACTCCTGTGGCGGGCTCTCCTGTTGAAAGGCGTGACAAGTGATCTGCCACAAGATGCAAACGTCGAGGTTTGTAAACAACTTCGAATTCAAACTCATGAAGTATAATCAGCCATCTTGCTATCCTTCCACTTATCAAAGGCTTGTTCACCAAATAAATCAGAGCCTAATGATCCACATAAAACATAAACTTCCTTCCCAACAAATAATGCCTGAACTTCTTGAAATCATTGCCAAAACTTCTCTTTCGGTGGTACTATAGTTCCTTTCAGCACTATTCAACAGTCTGCTAGCATAATACACATGTGAATCTATGTTTCCTGTGACATTTTGGGCTAACACAGCCCCCAATGCTTCTCCTGAGGCATCACAGTGTACATGAAATACCATATGCCAATGAGGGTTAATCAGTACAGGTGTAGTTGTTACTGACAATGTAAGTTCCTCAAAAGCCTATTGACATTCAGTTGTCCATGCAAACACTGCATCCTTCTTCACGAGTTTGCTCAATGGTGCTGCCTTTTGCACATATCATCTGACAAACCTTCTGTAATAACTGGTTTGTCCAAGGAACCTCCTTAGAGCCTTAACATTACTTGGTGGTGGTGAGGCTTTAATAGCCTCTGTCTTTCTAGGATCTACAAGCAGTCTTTTTTTACGCACAAAATGTCCCAAAAGAACTCATGAGTTCACACAAAAAGTACATTTTTCTGGATTCAGCCCAAGACCTCTCATCCTGCATCTGGCCAAACAGAACTCCAACTTCTGCAAGTGCTCGTTCTTAGAGCTATAAACACTGAAGTCATCTAAGAACACTTGCATAAAATCATCCAAGTACCCATGGAAAGTATCACTTATCACCCTCTGGAAAGTTGCTGGTGCATTACAAAGTCCAAAAGGCATGACTTTGTATGCATAAGCACCCCAGTCAGTAATAAAAGCTGTCTTTCCCTGATCCTCTTCAGCTACTTGTACTTGGTTATACCCACTGAAGCCATCTATCCCGGGTTCTCCTCAGCATCAATGTCCACTGTCTCTTCCTCCGAGGAGTCAGTGGCTGCGATGGCAGCCTTTGGCGGCAGTCGTTGAAGCCCTTCCAGATGGGATCCCCACACAGATGTGTCCTCCTCGTAAGCAAAGACGTGCCGGTCGGAAAACCGGGCAACCCACATTGAGGCACCTGACACAAGGGCATCCACTCATTATGCACACATGGCCCTTCAAAAATGAAGACTCCGAACAGAATGAAAATTCAGAAAACATAGTAGTAGCAAAATTTGCATACATGTTCCACAGATGAGGTCCAACACTCTGCCCTCTAGCTCAGTGCATGTCTCCATAATGGTCTGGACGAAGGCAGGGCTCCGAGTCCGTGAATACCGCAGGGGATCCATTGAAGTGAGGCTATGAGGGAAGAGTTCCGTGGGAACGTTGTTGAACAAGACGTCGTAATCGATGGGGTCGCAGTTCGGGTCAACCAACAATCCATCCTTCCGAAAGGCAAAGATCGAGTTCTCCTTCACAAAGCAGTATGCACCGAACTGCTTCGTCTGCAAACACAGTGGAGAACGGTCAGAATTTGAATTCGGCACCGCATTTGAAATCGGCTTAAAAAATGCAAGCAGGGTTGCCAATGTGGTAATTACCATCTTCCCTTCCGAGCGGAAGCCCAATGTGTTGATGCACGTCCACTTCTTCTTCAGAATTGGGACAACACTCTTGCGGGTCCACTTTGTAATTCCTGCCTCTGTGTTTTTGCCTCTGCTGGCTAGGACAACCACACACCCTCTGTCGTCCAACACCATGTGGGCGAGCTCGAATCTTTTTTTCCAAAAGTCCTCGGAGTACCTGTTCCAAGACGGCAGAGCATGCAGTCCTTCCATAGGCTCTCCATCCGGAATATCCAAGATGATCATATTGCAAGACCATTCGGTCTGTTTTCCACCCTCCTGCAATCCTTCCCTGCACACACCCTCTCAAAGAACTCCACCATCTTTAGAAACCTAGGGGTGTCGGAAGGCTCTTCTGCAGCCGCCTTCTTTAGTGCTTTGCCTTTCAGCCCCTCCATGGACTTGATGTATGCCAACTTGGCTGCCCGCCTATCCAAAGCCGCCAAAAAACTCTCATCCTCATACTCTACTATTGTTTCTGGCTCCACTTTCGGCCTCTTCATTTCCACTGGCTCGAACGGGTGCCCCCCCCCGGGGGGTTGAAGAGTGCCTTCTTTGCTGAGCCTGTTCTCGTCCCTTTTGTAACAACGGCGGCCGCAAGGGATTTATGTTGGGTTTCTCCGGGTGGGCTGGTTGCAAAGTTTCCATCTTTGCCCTCTTCTTCACCCTCTTCCTGCTCTTTCTGTTTCTGCTTCTTTGTCTTCTTGGGTGTCACAACTGTTGCTCCTTGCTGGCGGGTCCTCTTCTTCGACCCCTTCTATTGAGCCTACACAGCCGCATCCACTGTCTTTTGTGCCATCTCAGCTGCCTTTCTGGATTCTTCCAAAGCAGCAGTGTCCTTTGCCTTTTCAAGCCCACCAATGATACGTCTTTCCCTTCTCTTCTTTTCCGCTTTCGCGTGCAGCTCTTTCACCGATTCGTCAACAAGTCCGCCAAACATGTC
The DNA here is from genome assembly GCA_030704615.1 of Takakia lepidozioides. Taxonomy (NCBI): domain Eukaryota; kingdom Viridiplantae; phylum Streptophyta; class Takakiopsida; order Takakiales; family Takakiaceae; genus Takakia; species Takakia lepidozioides. The sequence goes on along the minus strand of CM060732.1, from coordinate 17,324,677 downwards.
CAGGTACCAGGGGCATCTAGCGAGATGTGAGGCAGGCTGCATCTCTGTCACAGCTTGCGCCCGGAACGTCCAAGCCATGAAAAACGAGGGTTGTCTTAAGTAGCACGTATTTCATGTACTTGCAACACAGTCCACATGCGTAAGTACAGGTTTTGAACAATGTATTCGCAGAGTGCAACCCAAAACAGAAAGTGCGAATGCGGTGCCGAATTTCCCAGGCACACCTCATATCCTAGGTTTTGCATACAACGGGAGTTGTGGTTTACCTGTAAACAATTCGTATTGTTGCTTTTCCCGCCCCCTCCTGATGTGTGAACTCCATGCTCCTTCTTGCTGTCTGCAGCTCCTTGGCGAAGAGGGAGTCCATGTACGCACATCTGAAACGTGTCACGTACTCTTCCAATGTCTGTGTTCCCTCCCATTTTACGTACAAGTCGAACGAATTTGTATGGAGTATGACTTGCTCCTTCGCATTTGCTTTACCTGCGTTTACAACATGCATTGTCACAGAGCCGTTCATGGAATTCATGCCAACAAAGGAAATGGGGGGAAGTACCTTGAATTACCTGGAACCACAAAGTCATGCGGTTGAGCCAGACATCCACGGCAGGGTTGGAAACTTCGAGTGGAAAAGAGCACATGGTCCTTATACTCTCTGATGCATTCCAGATCGACAACCACCTTGTCTGCCATTTCCGATCCAATGTCAGGAGCAGTAAGTACAGTCGCTATTGCTAAAAATGAAACTCTCCCTCTACAGGCCACTTGATTAATCTTTATCACTCCTTTCTCTAATCCCCACTGTGGATTAGTGGTTACCAACACTGGTTTATGTGATAGCATTGCTATCCATTAAACGAGTGGAGTTTGAAGGCTGGGATGAACGGAAAGTGAATGTGTTTACTCATATGCATCAAGAGCTTGTACTAGTAAAGAATTGGATTCCCAAGGATATCTTGTGGATCAAACTTACACTAAGAACAGCTTTCCAGACCTGTTTGCTGTATGGGTATATGGTAATGGTCAAAGTTGGCACAGTACACCCAGAGCAGGAACACCAGTTTCTGATACACCAGCTTATAACGATAGGGAGGAGGATGAAGAAGGGCCATCGGAGAGTTCAGACACTCCAACACCACTTCAGTTGAGTTATATGAGTGAGGAAGAAGAAATCCAAGATAAGAACTTGGAAGATGAAAACAATGAGAAGAACTTGGAAGACGAAGGGTATGAAGACGTAGACCCAACAGTTGAGGTTGAGACTACAACCAGTACATCCCAACCTGTTGCACCTGGACCAAGTGTAGCACTTGGATCCCAGGCCAACACAGATGTCGGCTCAGGGGGATCAGGCGGGCAGCTTGGATCTGGCTCTGGGGGGACAGGGAGTGTGGGAAGTAGTTCAACTGGTGTTGGGGGTACTGCAAATATAGGGGGGCCAGTAGCAGGAAGTGCTCAGGGGCCAGCACCTGGTGGAAATTCAACCACAACCACCTGTACTAAATCCCTTAATCTTTCTTGTAAATAATAAGAAGGAGTGGCATCCAACTCTGGTTCCTCCGGTATGGGTGATGAACTCTTTGATCTTGATGGTGTGAGAGGTCCAGATGATTCCCCTATGTCTATTCCCCTCTCCAAAGATATGGATAATTAGCTTTCAAATAACTTTCTCTTTTCGCTGAATATCTGTGGAGTCTAGCTTCTCTTTCATCACTCATGTCCCATGTCTTTCATATCTTTAATGAGGCAATAACCAAAACTCTCTTCTGTAGTATCTCTCGTATATGCCTGGATTTCTTTCAAACTTCAATGCACCCTTGGCTATACTAGAAGTCTCTTAGCGTAGCTACGGCGTGAGCCCAGCCCCGTGAGCCTGGGAGCTGAGCTCATGCTTGGCTGACGTGGCGTGAGTCCAGGCTCCCTCTGCATGACGTGGCGTTCACGCCACGTAAGCGTGAGCGTCCGCCATGTCAGCAGATGTCATAACAAATTTGGCGAAAGATAAGATACTTATACTCGAGGGACCTATAACCGTGGGAATACGCATTTACAGTATGCCGCACACTATTTTCCGGGTAGCTGAGAGAAAAAAAAAAACTCCTGTGGGATGGCTATCTGCACAGAAAACGTACTCCGCAGAAACCCTAGAAACAGTGTGTGGTGCCGCACACTGTTTTCCGGGCAGCTACGAGGGAACGAAAAAACGAAAAAATGAAAAAAAAGGAAAGAAAAAAGAAACTCATGTGGGATGGCCATCTGCACAGAAAACGTGCTCCGCAGAAGCCCTGGAAACAATGTGCGGTGCCGCACACTGTTTTCCGGGCAGCTGCGAGGGAATGATAAAACGAAAAAACGAAAAAAAAAAAAAACTCATGTGGGATGGCCATCTGCACCGAAAACGTGCTCCGCATAAGCCCTGGAAATAGTGTGCGGCACTGCACACTGTTTTCCAGGCATCAGCGAAGGAACGGAAAAATGAAAATGAAAATGAAAATGAAAAAAAAAAAAAAAAAACCTTGTGTGCGATGGGCATCTGCAGAGAAAATGTGCTCCGCAGATGCCCTGAAAACAGTAGGCGGTGCCCCACACTGTTTTCAGGGCATCTGCATGGGAACGAAAAAATAAATAAATAAATGTGTGGGGTGGGCAGCTGCAGAGAAAACGTGCACCGCAGATGCCCCAAAAGGAGTGTGCGGTGCCGCACACTACTTTCAGGGCATCTTTGTGGGAACAAAAAAAACAAAACGTGTGTGGGTGCCGCAAACTACTTTTCAGACATCTGCGGGGAAACCTGCCAAAAGTGCATTCGCTTGTGTCAAGTCAAATCGCATACATTCATTTCATCCCAGCCATCCCGCAGAATGCCTAGTTATCATTTCTATCGTGACGTGGCCCAGACACGTCAGACGTCACGTCACGTCGAATCCGGACGTTTACCCAAGTATTTTTTATATTTGATTTTTAGGATTTACTTCTACCCTTTGTAATGACATGACAGCCACGGTATAAAACAGACGTGGTCAATTATTGAAATTTATTAATTTATTTGAAAAAATACGTTTAAAAGTTATTATTATTTAAATCAAGCGACCACCCATATTGGCGGTCGCTTGTAATTTAATATTTTATTAAATTAAGCGACCGCCTATATTGGCGGTTGTCGGCAATTTATGAAGTTTTAAATGGAGCGACCGCCCATATTGGCGGTAGCTTACAATTTATTATATTTTAAATTAAACGACGGCCTATATTGGGGGTCGCTTGAAAATTATTAGTTATAAAAAATAAGCGACTGCCCAGATTGGCAGTTGCTCGCAGTTTAAAAAACACAGCGACCGCCATTCGCCGGCCGTCGCATATTTTTATTTTGATTCTAAAATGAAGCGACCGCCAAACCGTCGCTTCTTTAATTTTTTTTAAGAAAATGCAGCGACCGCCAAATGGCGGTCGCTCGTTTTGTTTTTTTTCAATTTAGCGGCCGCCATTTAGCGGCAGTGGCTCTTTTTTTTAAGAAATTTAAATGAAACGACTGCAACTACATCAGTCGCTCTTTTTGTAAGAAAATATATGAAGCAACCAGCAATATGGCGGTCGCTCTTTTTTGTTTATTTAAAATAATGAAGCGACCGCCAATACGGCGGTCGTATTTTTATTTTATTTTTAAAAAGAAGCGACCGCCACTACGGTGGTCGCTCATTTTCGTTTATTTATTTTAAAAATGAAGCGACCGCCATATGGAGGTCGCTCTTTTTCGCTTTTTAAAAAACTGAAGCGACCGCCAATACGGCGGTCGCTCCTTTAAGGGTTTTTTTAAAAATATATATATATATATATAAATTAAAAATAAATTTTTTTCTTATAAATATATGCAGCGACCGCCATACAGCGTCGCTCTTCTCTCTCTTTTTTTTAAGAAAGTGAAGCGACCGCCAATACAGTGGTCGATCCTTTAATTCTTTTAAACATTAAATAAAATAAAATAAAGTTTTTTATTTCGAAAAAAAATGATGCGACCGCCCGATGGCGGTCGCTCTTTTTTGCTTTTAAGAAAACTGAAGCGACCGCCAATACGGCGGTCGCTCCTTCAAAAGATTATATATAATATATATATATTTATTGGAAAAAAAAAAAAAAAAACTGAAGCGACCGTCATACGGCGGTCGCTTTTCTTCACTTTTTAAGAAACTGAAGCGATCGCCAATTTGGCGGTCGCTCGTTTATATTTTTTTTTTAAATTTTAAAATTTGTTTAAAAAAAAAATGAAGCGACCGCCACTACGGCGGTCGCTCTGTTAAGTTAAAAAAAAAAGTGAAGCGACCATCCTATGGCCGTCGTTATATTTAAAATAAATAACAAAAAAGCGACCGCTAGTAATGACGGTCGCTCTAATTTAAAAAATTAAACAATAAAAACGACCGCCAGTAACGACGGTCGCTCTATTAAAAAAAAAAAAAAAAAAAAAAAAACGATCGCCATTACTGGCAGTCGCAACATTATCTGAAATTAAAAATATACAAGCGACCACCAATAATGGCGGTCGCAGCATTTTCAGAAATTAAAAATATGCAAGCGACCGCCAAGAATGGCTGTCGCTATATTAAAAAGTAAATAAAAAACAAAAGCGACCGCCAATAATGGCGGTCGCATAAAAGTTGTGTGGAGTGGAAGTGAGGGGGAGAATGAGCCTCCTTGGGCTTATCTGCCCCATCCCCCCTCTCATTCCTCTGTCCACGCGTAAGGCACACCTTCTAGTGGTGGCGGTCACTACATTTAAAAAAAATAACAAAAAAACGACCGCCATTACTAGCGGTCGCTCTATTTAAAAAATTAAACAATAAAAACGACCGACAGTAACGATGGTCGCTCTATTAAAAAAACCAAAAAAAAACAAAAGCGACCGCCATTACTGGCAGTCGCAACATTTTCAGAAAATAAAAATATACAAGCGACCCCAGTAATGGCGGTCGCTCTATTAAAAAAAATAAAAAATAAAACCGACCGTCAATAATGGTGGTCGCACATAAGTTGTGTGGAGAGGAAGTGAGGGGAGAATGACCTTCCCTTGGCTTATCTGCCCCTCCCTCTCATTCCTCGGTCCACGCGTAAGGTACACCTTCTAGAAGCGACCGCCACCATGGCGGTCGCTACATTTAAAAAAAACAAAAAAAAATATAAGCGACCGCCAGTAACGACGGTCGCTCTATTAAAAAAAACAAAAAAATATAAGCGACCACCATTATTGGCAGTCGCAACATTTTCTGAAATTAAAAATACACAAGCGACCACCAGTAATGGCGGTCGGGTTCCTGGGCTCACAGGCTCATGCCTCCAGGCTCACGGTGTAGCAACCCCCGAAGTTCGGTGTTAAGCATTCCACCACAGCCCCATACCAGCCCCAGACCAATGGCCTTACGAAACGCTTCAAGCAAACTCTTTGCCGAATGTTGGAGAAGAATCGCGCACTTACCAGGGAGTGGGATACATTTCTTCCCCCTGTTCTCTTTGCTTATCGCACCGCCGTGCATGCTAGCACCAAGAAAACTCCTTTTGAGTTGTTGTATGGTCGCAAGTGTGTTTCTCATTTGCATTCCACCCCTCTTATCTCTACTGTTGCTGATCCGGTTGATCTTGATACCTTTGTTGAGGATCTGCATGCTCGGCATGCGGTATCTATCCATGATGCCAAAACGAACATTGGTAAGGCTTAGCTAACCCAGGCCTGTAATTTTAACAAGCGTGTCAAGTATTCTAACTTGGTGATAGAACGGCGCCGTGGGTTTTGGCTTGTGACGCCTCGCCACGCGGCAGACAACTGAAGCTAGGTTTTTTGTATAAAGACGACGCCCTGACACAAGGTCAGGGCGGTGTACTCGGGTGTTGGTGTATATGCGAAATTGGTGTACAAGCTTTGGATGAGAGCTGCTTTGTGTCAGATCTGTGTGTTTCCTCCTCCTCTCTCGCGCGTTGCCTGCTCTTCCCGCTCGCCCCTTTGTTGTGAAACCTTGCTTCTTGAGAGGAAAGGAGTATATGCTTCAGGCTTGTTTTAAGGCTTCACACACCTATAACTAGTGCATTCAATCAAAGCTTGCAAACATGCCCGGGAAGTCTCTCTCTTCATTGATTTTCAATTTTTTTTCAGGTACTCTCGTCACTAATATCAATAATATAAAATGTGGCACTACCTTGGGTTCAAATTAAATGTGAGCCATTGGATGAAGAATTCAATCATTGTGCAATCATTAAACTGACCTCTACGATTGTGGCATGTCCATTTTCAAAATACAACAGATGCGAAATCTAGATCCATGTATAACACAATTATATAGGTATCCTCAATAATATAAATATATATTATCAAGAATTATAATGTACATCATGCGAATTATTTTTAGAATGTGGTGATAGTTTCACCGATTATTTATCGCAATAGACTAAATTTTTTCTATAAATTTTTCTTACCCCCTAAAGCCACAAGGCTAATGTGGCTAGCGGCAATGACCATCAAGTTAGGGGAGATCACTTGGAGTAACCTCAAATGTAGATTTGAACCCAAAAAACTACAATTTCTGTGATTTAACCACACAAATAATGATGAACAGTTTGGTATTTTCGTTGTTAATATTATTATGTTTGTACATTTGGTTGTGTCGCATGAGCCACTTACTTGTTTTTTGGGAGGGGTGGTTAAGGTGGGAAATAATGGTCCATGTCCTTCGTGTAAGCTTGGTGTGAAAACTAGGACAACAGCAAGATCTTGTCTCCCCTTGGAAAACATGTCGAGCCAATATAACAAAGATTCCAACTCAAGGTTTGTGAGATTGGACAATTTGCAAGTCAAAGAGAAAAGAGGGGGCTTGGGATTTTTGAAGATGGTGGAGAGTCCAAAGTTTGTCAAAGAGATAGATAGTTTGAAATTTAGGAAGGTTTCAAGATTTGTGAGGGAGAGAGAGAATTTTATTGATATAAAAAGTGATAATGGTGCAATGATTTTGAGAGTTGATGAGATTTTGGGAGATGGGAGTAAGAGAGATGATTTAAGAAGCCCAGGGGAAGTAAGGGAAAATGATTTTTTGGAAATGGTACAATGGTCTCATCAACTCACGCCAGGGGAGGTTGCTCACAATAAGCTAGTGAGGCAATTGAAGAAAGAAATGCGGGTGGGATGCGGCAAGTTTGTGCAAGAAAGTCAAAGAGAGAATCTTGGATTGGTGAGGGCATTCAGACGTTTTGGATTGACAAATTATAACAATAGAGAAGAGATGACCATCAGAGACAATCGCATTGTACGGAGAAAGATGATTGTCCATTCCCTATGATGATAGACTAGAAAACATGAATACGAAGTTATAAACAAAATCACTTTAGTATGCTTGAATTATAACATGATCATGCTAGATTTTAAAGAGTAAGTTTTCCTTTCAGAAGATAATTGATTATTTTAGTTTATATTTATGATTTCCAGAAAGAAGTTATGTGTGATAATTTACATAAAAATTATAATTTTTAGTAGATCTAAAAGTTGGTGTTTATAAATGGGTGATCAAATCTTCAACTATTTAAATAAATATTTCCAGTTTATGAATTACACAATTAGCATCTCTGTGAAACTATAAAGAAGTGTGGAGAAAATTAATAGATAGCCTGACTGAGATAGTATCGAAAGCAACATTTCATTTCAATTCATAGAGGAGGAATTTCTAATTACAATCTGAGTTTTTACTGAACTGCATAACTCAACTACTTATGGGGAGGGCTCATCCCATATCATGGCTTCTAAGGTTATTGTTTTCGTCCTTATTTCCATCATTGTTTTCTCTACCCTCCCATCTACATAAGAGTTTTCTATGGCTTAAGAGAAAAATGTTGCACATGGACAACTAGTTTGCCATTCTTTCCACAAGCTGCAATCAATTTTAATGGAAAACACTAAATTTTCGAGAATGAGATAAGATTTAATCATAAGATTTAAGATTTAAACCCTTGATAGCCTGAATGTAATAGCAGCTTGAGGAATTACGTTCAAAGCCCTAAGCAACTTATAAAGATTTAATCATATTGATTTTTTTTCCCTTTGTAAGAGGTAAAGCTTGTTCCTAGGGGTGTACAAACTACGTTGTCTGCGAGCTTCCTATGTATAATATTCACTCTCCCACAACAAAGCCTATTTCTTGCAACACATGATTTAGCAATTGTTGCTCCACGAAATAACAATTTTTTTGAATTATCGGGAACAATGATGGGGATGAATACATGGTACTGGGGTCCAATGACGGAGAGTCGCAATTTTCGGAAAATAGTATGCACTATTTTTTAATGTGCCTATACCCTTCCATTTTTCTCCACCTCTTATCTGTTTTAAGCATTTATGTTCCTGACCATAGTGGTTATTATCGGCTGCTATGAGGTTCTACCTGACGTAGTAGGTCTTATACATGCAGACTCCTTAAAATACAAAGGCTTTTAAACCAATGGATAGTACTATTATAACTTTTTGTCTTTTCGATTAGTTGTAGTTTATTCACTTTGGGTTTTTTCTTCGTGAAATCTAAATGGGCAACCAGAGTCATGATAATTAAAGAATTGAAAACTTAGATTGCAGAAGAAGGATATGATTACCAAGAGAAGTTAATTTCCAAATATGCTAGTTTGTGACTGTCACATGAATTATTTTGCAAGACTCAATAGTTTGATTTGCCAAGTACAACGGCAAGGGATTAGCCTAACTGGAATGTGTAATGTATCTTTGGCTAACATGTGGACTGATTGTTCTGTGTTTGTTTTTCCAAACCTTTCACTAGAATCTTGTATATTGAAGTACCGAGCTTTTAAGGGTTTTTAAAGCGAAAAAAGGTAAAAGATGTGGCATTGTGTATGTTGCTGGAGAATTGTGGATTGAAGGACCAAATCCGAATCTATCTAGCCATAGTGTTTTTTCTTGACTCCTAGTAGGTTCTGTCTGACGTAGACAGTCATGTACATGTAGATTCCTTGTAAAATACGAAGGCTTTTAAACAAATGGCTATTACTTTTGTAATTGTTTGTCTTTTTGATCAGTTGCAGTTTATTCACTTTGGGTTTTTTTTCTTGAAATCTAAATGGGCTTAGCAGAGTCATGATAACTAAGAAAAAGACAACTTAGATCATAGAAGAAGGATATGTCTACCAAGAATTATTAATTTCCAAAGATGGTAGTTTGTGACTGTCACATGAGTTAATTTGTAGGACTCAATAGTTTGCTTTGCCAAGTACAATGGCAAGGGATTAGCCTCAGTGGAGTGTGTAATATATATTTGGCTAACCTGTGGACTGATTGTTCTGTCTTTGTTTTCCAGAACCCTTCACTAGAGTTTTGTCTATTGAAGTGCCAACTTCCAAACTTTTAGGGGTTTTTTGAGCAAAAATGTACTAAATATGGTGTCAGGCTAGTTAAATTTTAGTGTGAAAGTAGCTAAATATTTTCTAACTAATATTGTTAACACCTAGACTTGGCCAAGTGACAAAAGAGGTGCCAAGATTAATCTTGACACCTCACGCTCATCGTGTGAGGCTCATCTCTCTCGTGTTGAGCCTCACGGCGGTGAGTTTGCAGCAGGTGTGCATGAGTGTGACGCAAGTAGCGTGAAGTGCCGATGGCCTAGGGTGCGCTAGGCTTGATTTATGCTTATGAGTGATAGATTTTATGAGAGGACTTGTTACTTGAGAGAGATCAGCTTGCATCTGTGAGTGCCAGATGTGAGTTTAGTTGTTAGCACTTGTGGTTTTTTTTATGTGAAGATGAAAGAAAAATCATGATGTGATTGAAGGGTTGTAGAGATTACGTACTCTTTAGTTAGATGGAACGTTGTTAAGTGATTAAGAGGGAGCGGCGATTATAGTACGGCCATTGCTTGGTTACGGAAGTTGATGTCATATCAACCAGATTGTTAGGTTCAATACAAGCGACCTTTTATGTGTGACTAGTGGATGTCGAGCCGTTATGGCAGCAAAACTAGAGATTTGTATTCGATCTACAAGGCGGAGCATGAAGGCGGCCGAGGATATTGGCCGCTTGGTGGACACTACAACAGAAAGTGGGTTTCTTGACTCTCTATTTGATTCGTTTTTTAGTTGTTTGTGACACTTTTATTGTCACCCTCTTTTATTGTAAAACTGATCTGACACGTAGTGACAATGGTCGAGTCGTTTGAAGTCAAGTAGTCAAAGTGGTCTAACAGGTTCTGATAGTGAGATGTGACAGTAAAACGATGGGACCCACCCGAGCTTGGAGGATGTATGACGTGGAGTAAAGTTGTTTAACTACAGGAAAGTAGGTCAACTGATTTTGGGGTGAATATATAGTGAAATTATTTATTGTTCTTGTTGGAAGGTTACGGTATGTAGTAAGGAGAAGTATTATATATGTCAGTGATGGTGCTTTACAGTAGTATGGTTTACAGGTTCTATTATATTATGCCTGTATTTAGTGAAAATAATTGACTGTATGTAATGAAGTTTAGTATAGGGTTTTACCATGAATCAGTGAAAAAACTAGTGCTTTAGTATGTATATTTCACTATGGTCTATATATTATATATATAAAGAATCAGTTAATTAGTGAATAATATTTAATATATATAATCAGTGAATTAGCGAGACATTTTTTGTTATATATATATGTAAGTTTGTTTTTTTTGGGAAAATGATATTGGTTTCATTCGCTGCACTGCATCGAAAATACATTGCGGAAACAAGAAAGTGTATAATACAAATGCAACGCAAGTGCATTTTTTTGTTTTTTTTTTAAAGAAAGGGGACAATGACCATTTTACTCAAGAAAAAGAGGGGAAAAAAACCCCAACAGACATTCAAAATGTCACAAGATTGGAAATAGGGGGCCACCCCTGATCAAGCCAGCCCCGACCTGCCATAACTCTACCTACATAGCAAAGTCAAATGGGCACCACCATTCTATGGAACTACAAGTACATGAATGTGAAGATATCTCGGTGATTTCTTGTTTTTGTCTTGACATGAGGTTCATATTACTGGACCTAGCTGCACAACAAAACTTCGTACTTTATGACTTGACTTTAAGCAGGGATTCTATGGATATGGCAACCTCCCTCATGGCAACCTCCCTCATAATGATTTGTTGTTCTTGGCTTCACATGAGGTTGATATAGTAGTACTGGACCTAGCTGCACAACAAAACTTTGTACTCAGTTATTCTTGAAAGCCTCCATGTTGCTCGACGGTAGGGGGTGGTCTGCCTCAGCAACATGATCAAGTTAAAGGCTGTAATATCCACTTGGCAAGAAGCCACATTTGCCATACATCCCAACAATTTTGCCCCAACCAACAACGAGGCCAGATTTATGAGGGTGATTGCAAACTAGAGTGGACCAAAAACGGCAGATCATGAGTACATAAAGAGTACATAAAGGAGGATGTGGCGAATCCTCATCCATCGGATTTGCTTCAACTGACAATCTTGACCGTCTATTATTGACTGTTAAAACCAAGATTTTCAAATTACGATAATATCAATTCATAAATATTTTTTTTGAAATTTTATCATACTCAACTGTGCATTTATGGTTAATGAATGCGTCTAAATGAAAAAAAAATTCTAGCGACGACCGAAGGTCGAAAGCTAGTTTAGCGTAGAGCAGGAATAGGGTGCCATAGTGCCACGTCATCGTCGCCACGTTTCGTCGCCATGTCATCGTAGCCAGGTCATCGTAGACACGTCATCGTAGACACGTCATCGTAGCCACGTCATCGTCGTCGTCAATTTCTTTGGAATCTGCCCGGACGGCCCGCGCGAAATAGGCCAATAGAAATCGTCGCGCCAACGTTTTTGGAACTACCCGCAATGCCCGGATCTTGATTTTCTTGAACTGTAGGAGCTCTGTGTTTTCCGCCATCGTTCACCTTGCAAGCACAGGCATGGATAGCTGAAGGAGCAGGAATCGAGTGTGGGTCCATATTCATCCAAAAGGGCCGGATTTCAAGCTCCAGATTAACTATGATTCGAAAAGAGAGGAAAAGAGGGGAAAGAGAGGAGGGGGAGGGAAGGAAAGGATGGACCAATGAACACACCAGGGATGGTCTCTGCTGTAACAGAGCAAATGAAATATGTCGTGAATCAAAGCGACAAACCATCAATTCTGAGGATGTGCTCAAAGCTCTTGAGGAGCTGGACCTCACCGAGTTTTGTGAGCCCTTGAGAGCTGCACTTGTAGGTGTGTATGGTTCTCTCTCTCTCTCTCTCTCTCTCTCTCATGATGATTTGTAGTGATGACTTAAGTGGATTATTTGAGTTTTTTGTTCTGTCTTTCCTTATGGGGCAAGGTGCCAGATCAAACTCTAGTAGAAAAGCTCTTCAGGGAACACCTCAGAAGTTTGAAAAAGCCAAAAAAGTCAACAAAGGCACTAGTCTTTCTCACACTTTGTGTGTCTTCCCTGGCCCTTGTTGGGGTCTAATTGTTGGGCAGCTCACACACAGCAGATTGATGCTCGTGTGAAGGGATTTCTAGGAGAACCTAGAAAGTTGTTTATACCAAGGTAAGTCCCACTACTGGAGTGAGCCCCTGACAAAGGTAGCGTCTGTTCCCTCTTGTTCTACCCAAACTGGGCGTAGGGTCTATGACAACATCATCTCATGAGTACATTCTATGTCTTCCTTTTGCATGACTTATCTAGACTGTCTTTAAAGAACAAAGTTCTTGAGCAGTTATGGGTGTTTGCAGGCTTCAGGAAAGATAATGAGTCTAAGAAATCTGAAACAAAATGGAAAGGTGGGGTCAGAAAGAGAAAGCCTGATGGTGACACTAAAGAGGGGGAAGCAAATTCAATCACAGATGGTATTCTTCCTGATGTTTACAAGGTTCTTGGGAGATTCAGCTTGGTCTTAGCATGCCGTGTTTCAATCTCTGCCTGCTCAGCTGCACCGTGGTGGTTCTCACAGACCAATCCGACATTACCTGACTACAGACAAAAGCAGCACACACAAGAGGTCATTTTGGGTTGATGGTCCGTCAAATCCTCCATGGGTCATGACTCAAGGTCAAGGACAATGTGGTGAGGGCACCTTCTTCTTCGACCTATTTCAGCCTGTTTTTCCCTCTCATCAGACTCGGCCGTGAGATGTGTCTGATAATTGCAAGATATGATCAGCATGGTTGTGGTAGGGCAGTTTGCTAGATGTATGAAACACCAACAGCATTACATTCATTTGTGAAGATGCTTTGTGAGGCAGGCAGACTGAAAGAGGCTCTACAGACTTTAAACCAAGGAGGCATTTCAGCAGATTCAGAAACGTATGTCTGTCTTTTGCATAAGTGCATCAAGGTGAAAGGCCTGGAAGCTGGAAAGCAGGTGCACACTCACATTATCCAAAGTGGATTCATACCAAATGTTTTCTCCTCAGCACCCTCGTCAACATGTATGTTAAGTGCGGGGTGTTTTGCTGGAAGAATTCTAGGCTGTCATTGTATGTTGCTAGCAGCAAGGCAAGGATGTATGCATGATTTGTGCAGAGGCATGGATAGCTGAAGGAGCAGGGATGGCGAGTGTGGGTTCCCTCTTTATCAAACCGGCCTAAATTTTCATGTTGAATTCTGCAAATTAGCTGCTTGAGTGAACCTTTGATAGTTGGAGTGACTTTGACATGATACTGCCAAAGTATCCAGAAACAGGTAAGAGAGACGAGGAGAAGCTGTGGAAAGAATACTTTTCTGACCCTAGTCAATGGTGGGACAATCGAGGCAAAAAGGTGGATGCCTGTTGGATTACAGTGAGTAGCAGACGCAATGAGCATAGGAACTAGTGTGATAAGCTGAGTTGGGTGTTTCCTAGAACAAATCTAGGCTGTTATTGTCAGCTGTTAGCAGAAAGGCAAGGATGAATGCATGATTTGTGCAGAGGCATGGATAGCTGAAGGAGCAGGGGTAGAGTGTGCATCCAAGAGGGCCAGATTTCAAGCACAAGATTACCTATGATTCCCTGTGGATCAATAGCTACAAGAAACCTGCATGGGTAGATGGTCAACTAAAGGCAATAGCTGCAGCGGCACAGTTGATAAAATCAGGCACTTCAACCATGACCACAACCTCTGGAAGAGGATCAAGAGAGGGAGTCCACAATGCCTCTTCTGGCATTTCTGGGCAAAGAGGTGCATGGCGACATCGTCAGAGCTGGAATCGTACCAGATGTGATCCTGAACAATACCCTGGTGGACATGTATGCCAAATGTGGAGCGCGTCGAGCATGCAAAGGGAGTGTTAGACAATATGGCGGAATGATATGTGGTGATGCTCACCAAGTGTTCAACAGAATGCCTCAACGATGTTTGATCATGTGGGATATAATGTTGGCAGGATTTACCAAGCAGGGGTATGGTAGGAATGCTTTGGAGACCTTGAGCAAATGATGCATCAAGGGGTGAAGCCCAACCACATCACGTTCATTTGTGTTTGCAATGCGTGTTCAAGCCGGGGAGCTCTGGAAAAGGGGAAAGAGGTCCATGGACATCATCAAAGCTGGAATTGTACCAAGGTTGCACTGCGTGTGCAAACCTGGAGCCCTGGAAAATGGGGAAAGAGGTCCGTCGGTGACATCGTCAAAGCTGGAATTGCACCAGATTCATCCTGAACACTGCCTTGATGGACATATGCCAAATGGGGTGGAGAGGATGTGAAGGGAGTTTTCAACACTGTGGTTGAAAGAAATGTGGTGTCGTGGAACGCTATGCTTGCAGGGTATGCAGAGCAGGGGCACGGGATAGAGGCTTTGGAGACCTATGAACAAATGATGGGGGAAGTGGTGAAGCCCTCATGGAGTGCAATGATTGCAGGATATTAAAGTGGAGAACAGCCTTCTTGACGCCAAATGTGGGAGCGGAAAAGATGCACGTCAGGTTTTAAACAAAATGCCTGAACGAGATGTGGTCTCATGGAATGCCATGATTACAGGATATGTTGAGCATGGCTATGCTGAAGAGGCTTTCAAGATACAAGCAAATGGAACTAGACGCGATGACACCGAACAGGGTCACGTTCGTTTCTGTTGTCAATGCATGTGCCAGTCTAGGGGCCCTGGAAAAGGGCACGCGGGTCCATGCTGATATTAACAAAGCTGGGGTTGTGTCATATCTTAACTTGGACAATGCCCTTGTTAACATGTATGCCAAATGTGGGAGTGTTCACGATGCACGTCAAGTGTTTGAAAATATGGTTCAGCAAGCATGGAATGCCATAATTGCAGGATATGCTCAACATGGGTGTAGTACAGAGGCCTTCCAACTATTTGAACAGATGCAGCAGGAAGGCTTGAAGCCAGATGGTATGACCTTCATTTCTCTTCTCTCTACTTGAAGGCATGTAGGCCTGGTGGATGAAGGCCACCACTTGTTTGGTTCCATGAGTAGAGATCACGGCCTCACTCCTATAGTGGAGCATTTTTGCTGCATTGTGGACCTTCTTGGCCGTGTAGGCCGATGAGATGAGGTAGAAGAGTTCATCAACAAAATGCCAATTGAACCAGATGCTCTGGTTTGGGGGACCTTGCTTGCTGCTGCCAGAATTCATGGGGATGTGGAGGTAGCAGAACATGCAGCAAAATCTTTTCTCAAGTGCGATCCCAACCACCATGCAGCTTATGTGCTGCTATCCAACATCTACGCCGCATCTGGCAGGTGACAATATGACACAACATGATGTGGTTTCATGGAGGACCATGATTGCAGCATATGCTCCGCATGACTATGGCAGGGAGGTTGTTGAGATGTATGAACAAATGCAAAATAAAGGGCTAACGCCCAACAGCGTCACATTCATTTGTGTTCTCAATGCATGGCCAGCCTGGGAGCCTTGGAGAAGGGCAAAGAGGTCCATGATGACATCATTAAATCTGGAATTGCATGCTATATAAGGAGACTACTCTTGTGGACACATATGCAAAATGTTGGAGCATAAGGGATGCGCGTCAAGCTTTTGACAATTGGCTAAACGAGAGATAGTATCATGGAACACCATGATCGCAGGGTGTGCTCAACATGGATGTGGCAAGGAGGCTTTCGAGATATTCGAGAGATCGCAGCAAGACAAGATGGAGGCTTTGGAGACCTATGAGCAAATGATGGGGGAAGTGGTGAAGCCCGACCACATCACGTTTGTGTGCGTTTGCAATGCATATGCAAGCCAGGCAGCCCTGGAAAAGGGCATGGTTGCATCGCCAAAGCTGGAATTGTACCAGATGTGGTTCTGAACAATACCCTCGTGGATATGTATGCCAGATGTGGAATGCGATGATCACAGGATATGCCGAGCAACAGGGTGCACACCTTCGTTGTAGATGACAAGTTGCATTCCAGAATTAAGGAATCCATGTTGAGCTGAGAAGATTGTCTGGGAAGATGAGGAGGCGGGGTATGTGCCTGACAGGCGCTTTGTATTGCATGATGTGGGGAGGAGGAAAAAGAATTTTCTCTTTGCCACCACAGTGAGAAGCTGGCCATTGGTTTTGGGCTGATCAGCATTACCCCTAGGACGCCTCTCCGTCTCATCAAGAATCTTCGAGTGTGTGATGACTGCCACACCTCCACCAAATTCATCTCAAAGATTGTTGGCCGAGCAATTGTTGTACGGGACGCTAACCGCTTTCACCACTTTGAAGATGGGATTTGTTCTTGTGGTGATTACTGGTGAAAGGATGTCTTCTTGCCAACATGCGAGTGTCTTGCTTCATTCATTGATCTGTGACTTAGCTACTCACACCATCCACCATTTCCTCCATGATGTACTGTTGAGTGCATTTCCTGTGCCATAAATCCACAGGAAATGATAGTGGGGTCTACCCGGCACAGGTGGGAAGTCAACCCATAATTGCACTTGACTGAAGGGGTGATTTTTGACTGATTCTGGTGATAGTGGATGGAAATCAGAGTGCTTTCCTAATTCTGGGTTTGGGTGGTGGAGCTTCTCCAAAGCTTCAAGATGGAAGTGAATACGAATTTTAATGAGCTTGATGAGAGGGGCAGCCCTGTGCACAAGTTTGTTCAGGCATGTACCACCGAGGGGATGACCCAGCCCTTTTTTTGTGAAAAATTGAACATAGTTCTTAGAATTCGTCGCTAAGTACGGAGCAACGCGAAGCCCTAGTATATATTTCAAAAGAATTTAGTCGCACATCAGCTGGTAGCTCAGCTGGTAAGTGCACAGTGTGTCGCCCTGGTGGTTCGGGGTTCAAACCCGTTGCCCTGCCTGGTGTGTGTGACCGGTTGGTCTGGTGGTGACGTTTCCCATCTGTGTGCCTAATGGCTTATCTGAAAAGGGGTTAATTTTCCCCCCTCCTCAAGGGCCTGAATTGTGAGCAGTCGCTCCCAGGTTTTTTTTTTTTTTTTTTTTTTTTTTTGAAGTCATAAAGGACTTTACGAAAATAGCTATTTTTTAGGCTCAAAATAGTACATAATTTTTTTTAACTTAATATTTTTGAATGATAGTTTACATTCCTCATTCCTCATTCTCCAAAGCAGTTTGAGAGAGTCCCTTATAACTCCTACAGGTGGGCCAAAAACGGCAGATGTTGCCTTCCATGGAAGTCCATGACCAAATTTAAATTGACGATATTTCCCCAAATAATTTCAAATGATGATAGACAATGGTATATAAACATTTTTAGTAAAGGGTCTTAGATAATTTTTACTATAATTTTTAATCTTTAATTTGACTAAAATTTGTTATATCAAAAATTATAATTTGCATCGATTTGTCTATACATAACCAAGCCATTGTATCATTTGCATATAGGGCCCATCCTCGAAAGGGGGCAGTAGCCGCAAGGCGAAGTGGCTCTTAGTTACGTCGGCCTCGGCCGGAGTCTTCTCTCTCTGTATCATTTGCAGTAAAATAAGACACCTCAAAAGCCCAAAACACAAGATGTACTAAACTAGAACAAATCCACCTATATATAACACTCATATTAGTCCATAGGCAGTAAATGACAGCTGATATTGTAAATTTAAATTGAAATCTATAGTGTTCTCTAAATTGACCCCCTTACCTCAAAAGTTCAAAGCAATACACCAAAGGCCAAATGGCTTATTTCGAGTCCATGTATTTCCATTTGCAGCGGTGACAGTCCATAGTTGTCGTGTTCAAAAGTCCATACTTCTTGGACATTTTGTTTGATTGACAATTTGACGGTTGATATAGGTAGATACTGAAGTTAGGAATCCAGCATGGAAAATGTCTCTCAGCATTATTGATTGTATTCAAAGCAATACATGATATCATGCACGACAGTCATTGAAAACTGTGCCGGTGACGCTAATTTTGGTCCACCTTACCCTGCATCTACCCAGTAATAGCAGCGGAATGTCCGCGGGTTGAAGGGTGATTGGCTGTTGGCTATGCCCCATAGAGTTCTTTAGATTTTGTGTCGAACCTCTGCCCAAGAGACACATGAGTCAGACAATCCTTGAGGAATGCATGGAGACAATCAATTGATGGATAACATGTGATATTACCTCTTGATCCGAATGTGCTGATTTCCCAGGTGACGAGTGTTTGCTTTCCATATTCTGGTTGTCCTCTGGAGTGGCCACATCTTCATCACCATCATTAGACGACAGCTGCTGGATATGCCCACTTGCGTTCCTCTTTGCACCCCCCCCCTCCCTGCCACCCTTACCCTTTCCTCCCAACACACTCTCCCCATGTGCAACCACCCCTTCTCCAGCAACTGCAGAATCAGTTATATTCACAATCGGCCCTGCTTTCATCTTTGCAACCCTCCCACCCTTACCCATTCCTCCCATCAAACTCTCCCCATGTGCAACAACCCCTTCTCACCAGTAGGAATCGCCGCTTTTCCAACCCGACCGCGGTCGCGATGCTGTCCGAAACGACTGTATCTACAATTCAGAAGTAATCCTGACGACTTGCCAGTTGTCGCAGTCAAATTTTTGCCACGCTAGCATGGCGGATAAAGTATAGAAGTCGCGGAAACCACTACGGGTTTCATGCCGATTTAGGCCGATTTTGAAGAAATATGGAAAATATATTTCGTATATTACAAAAAATTTGCAGTTGTTTTAACGACTGCGGGTTGGACCCCCCGCCCCCCCCCCCCCCCCCCCCCCCAGGGACATTTTTATTATTTGCAACCCATAGTGCAGTATTTCATAGTTACAATGACACGCGTCAAAATACTATAGAGAGTAAAAGACGCTCTCTTATCCCCTAATCGTGTTAAAGAGGGGACGAGGAAGTGAGTTTCATATAACCACCACTATGAGCCACTAGTCTCGCGATGGCGGAGAGCTCGACGATCAAATATCAAAACGAGCAGGGTACTCATTGTCGCGATTCAATTTCCAAATTCGCCTCAACTTCGAGTTTACAAGCTTGGGCTGCAGCGCCTCAATGTTCAAAATCATGCTCATCTTCGAGTTCATGTGCTTTCAGCAGGGCTCCACAATGTTCAGAATCTCCTCAACTTCGACTTCTTCTGCTTCATTCATGGCTGCAACGTGTTCAGAATTGTTTCAACTTCCATTTTCTCTGCTTTCAGAGCCGCTCCTCAATGTTCAGAATCTCCTGAACTTGCACTTTCTTTGCTTAATTTCATCGTGCCTAATTTCATCGTGGCTCCTCAATGTTCAGAATCGCCACGCATACGTAATCCAATGCTTCATTCCAGGCTCCTCAATGTTCAGATTCTCCTCAATTTTATTAAGTCATTGCTTTCTACAAAGGCAGCTTCACATGGCAGCCATCTCTAAATCGATGAACCTCAGATTTCAGGGGTATATCACATTAGAGGGTTATAATTTGAACTAGTGAATGAATGCAAAGCGGTCCCCCTCTTGCAGCCGACCGCTACGACAACGTTGTGGTTCCAAATGTACTACGTCATGTAGCGTATCTCGAAACAGGTCAAAACAACGGCATATTGTCCAACGAGCAGGTAGTGCTCTTTCAAACGGGTATACGACATATTACCATGAATGATTGCAAAGCGGTCATAAAATTGGGACCGCAGGCACGTGATAGAGTTTTTCCAAACTCCAAAAGCCAAGAGAAGGTCTCTCTTTGTGTATGTACTCTTCTTCAAATTGGTGTATCCACCTGCGCAGTGTAAGGCTTTCTCATGGACAACAGACCACTCAGCGGAAAAATTTCATGTACTTTTCAAAGTCATGAAATGTAAATGATGGTGGCGCTCTGTGTATGGATTCTTGTTAATCGTGGTGTATATGCCTACATGCGCAGTATAAGGCTTCATCATCAACCACAGACCAACCCTGGAAAACTTTCATGTACTTCTCAAAGTCGTCAAATATAAATGTCAATGGCGTTCTATGTATGTGCTCTTCTTCATCTTGCTGTACATATCAACCTGCACTAAAATGTAAGGCTTCCTCAACGAGCATAGACCATTCACCGGAAATGTTCATGTACTTCTCAAAGTCATCAAACTTAAAGATAAATCCTGCATTCATATAATAGCAATCAGCCAAATCATCAGTTTGAATTGTCCGAACAGCCAAACAAGGCAAGCCCGTCAACACACCACAAGCACATCCTTGGAGTCGATAACACAGTAAGACAAGAACCACTTTTTAGTGTTGTCAACAACTACGACACTTCATCTAGTCGTTTGGAGTTGACATGTAGTTGATGATACGACTCCACTTAGTAAACACAACGACTTGTGACAGTATAGGTAATTCCAAATGCCATAAAACTCAGTTGGCAGCTGCTAGCTGGACCCACACGGTCACTTATTCTCTCCATGGTATCATGGTTGTTGTGTTGCTTAGCACATAAACATGTGCCGCATCACGAAGGAGAAGGGGCATCACCCTCTTTGTGCCACAACCTTCTAGAACCTCACCCTCCACTCCTTCTTCCTCATTCTTGTCCCACACCCGGCGTTTCGTGACATGTATTCTGTCATGAATTACCCTTTGCCATACTGCCCTCCAGCCTTGCCATATTCCGTACATAGCCCTTCAAGTCTTTCATATCCCTTTCCATTGGATATATCCACCGTGTAGCGACGGGGCTACACATATCTACTTCCTCCACAAGATGCACTAGGAGATGTTTCATGACATCAAAGAATGACAGAGGAAATTCCTTCTCCATCAAACAAAGTGTCACGGCCACATCCTCACACAACGAGGTTATCTCCTTTGGATCCCATACCTTCATACCAATGCGCCGGAACGTTGGGCAAACCCGCATGATGGCAGTGCGAGGACCCTCTGTCATGTTGTCGCGAATGCACATAGGTAAAATCTGCTGCATCAGAACATGCAAGTCATGGGACTTCATTCCATCCCACTTCTTTGTGGATTCATGCTTTTGGAAAGCACCGGCAAAACCGGTGGGTACTTTTATGGCTCCCAATGTCCGAATAAACCTATATTGCTCTATTGGAGTAAGGACATACGTGGCTGTAGGCTTCAGGACTTTAGAGGGCTTGCGGGGATCGGGCTTCAACCACAAATGGGGTCTTATCCTTTGAATCTCTATGTCTTGCCGTACTTTCATGGTATCTTTCTCTCCAAAAATGGTTTTCAGTATGTTCTCGCAGAAGTTATTCTCGCAATGCATGGGATCAAGTGTATATCACTGCAGAAGGTCCTGTTGTGCACGACAACCCCCCACAACTCAGCCAAAATACTAGGTGGCAAATATGGAAAACCCTGTCAAGTTGTTTCTATTACTGGTAGTCTTAGTCTTTACTAGACGTAGCCGTAAGGCGAAGTGGCTCTTAGTTACGCCGGCCCTGGCCCTGGCCGGAGTCATCTCTCTCTCTCTCTTTACTAGTCCAACATCTATTGACGAGTCAGTTATAGCACTGCAAGGAAGGTGTAAGGAGTGATATCGCAGACTACGCAGTTTGCAAATACGACTTGAGACAGTACAGGTAATTGCAAAGTACCCCCAAACATGGCAGAATGCAAGGAGGGGGGAGTTTCTTGTACCTTCCAGTAAGGCAAATCCCAAAGAATGTTGTGTCACTTCACCCCAAGCTGCTTGGCTGGATCTCCAGCCCCTCTCGATGTTCCTCCCTCCGCAATGAAGTGGTTGTACTCTTCAGCAAATTGCAACGTCTCCTCCGGTGTAACGCGTTGTGGTGCCATTCTTCTTTCCACCAGCCCGTTGAAGTGTGTTCTTGCGCGTCTATACGGATGGTTTCTTGCAAGATATTGTAGTGTAATTTAGGGTAACGAAACATTCATCAAAAGGAAATTTTGGGAAGTGGATGAACTACCAACAACATCCAAAGTTCACCCGGATGAATGAAGCATGAAGTGACAGACAGAACCAGGCATGGACGGATGGATGAAATTCCAGCAACAAGGGAGTGAGCAAAGGTTCAAACCCTGGCCCTAACTTCTGTATTTAATCTATTATGATCAATGTAGAATAATAGTTATTTTTCTATTTGGTTAGAACGATGTTTAGAAAGCTAAGTAGAAGACATTGAAATCTGAATATAGAATTATTTGGGCTTTTATTGAGTAAAATTACAAAATCATCCAATTGGATGTAAATTTGGTAGAATTGGATGTAGAATTGGATGAAAAATTAGGGATGGACAAAATAAAATTGGATGATAAATTGTAAGTCAGAACTTAGAATTGGATGATTAATTGGATGATAAATGGGATGAATAATTGGGTAGTTAGAATTGGGTTGTTGGAGAATTGGGTAGTTAGAATTGGGAGAATACGGTGAATCCAGAGTAGTGATATAAAAAGGGTGAATGTGAGAGAGAAGGGATCATTTGAGCAAGAGTGCCCAGGCCCTAGCACTACGAGGCTAGTCTGTCGTTTCCAATTCTTAGCAATAGCGATTTAGTAATTCTAGAGATGAAAGTGATTCTAGAGACCTGGCGGACAAGGCTCTATATTATTCAATGATGTGTGAAGGACAGAAAAGTAAAGCAATTATTTTTATAAGAGTTGGATTGAATTTTATTATGTGGATTTGGTTGAATGATTCTACAAAGTAAATGAAGAGATGTTTCATATTAATTCGAAGCAGTGATATGGAGATTATTGGAGAAGAAATTGACTATGGAGAAGGAGAATTGAATAATTAATTGTGTTATTTTATTGGTGATAACTTACTGAATGCTTATTGGGATTAATTGATCGTGACATAGCTCACGTGGAAGTAAGTGAACGATATAGTAATATCTTAGTTCGAGCAAAACAGGTTACTGGTAGGCAAGACATATGTCGGACCTTTCTGTGGCCAGAGTCAGAGGTACTGGCAGCAGTACAGTTCTACTATCCGAAAAGGATGGGCGTACCATTGTATTGGGACCGCAAGCCAAGCTCACTGGTCCCCTGGATCCATATTCAGAAGAGTGTGAACCTCCTGGGGGCTCAACCCTGGTGCATGTATGAAGTGATGAGTTGTGGAATTACAACGGAGTCTCTTTAGGTACACGTAGTACAAATGCTTGCAAGGGCAGTATGATGCCCCCTTGTTCGCCATGATCTGGAAGTCGGTGCAATTGCAGGTGGGTAATTCTGAAATGGTGATGGTGTACACCTCATTGCGAACAGCTGAGCCCGCCGTGGCCATCTGATACACACGCCCAAATCCTGGTGGGGGCACTTCTGTCGAGCTCTGGATTGTACAGTTCATCCGAAGTGCATTCCCCATCCTTGTCTCGTTCACTTTTGAGGGAGGTCGCCGCCTCTTCGGTTTCCCCCAACGGTGTGTAGGATGCTTAGAGCTGTCGTGTCCCATTGTTCTTGCTCTCACAGGGTTGGTGGTGGAGGCTGTCGAAGCGGAAATGGTTCTCTGGGGACGTCAGTGCGCTGCACCATCCGAAATCCTGCGGCGGTAAGGGCGTCGGCCTCAACCTGACTCAGATCGCAGCCTGGTTCCACCGGCCACACCAGGGGGAGCTCTGGCATTGTTTGTATGCCGTACTTGGGCTTCCATATACACAAGTCATAATGTCGTGCCTGCAGAACCAGAACTGGGTGGTTGTCGCCTCTGCAAACTTTGCATAGACAAATCTTCCTGTAAAAAGTAGGAGCAGGGACAGCCCCATCTGGATTCCTCCTTATCATCTCTAAACAACGTTGTCGTGTATCCACACAAATTGCGGAACACCTTCCTCGAAACGACGGCTTTGTGCGAGCAATTTCTCCACTGTGAGGCAGACACAGTCGTCTCCACAATGGCTTGGCCATACTGCATAACAGCGGGCGGAATCTGGGGCAAGGGAGCGGTGGGAATTTTTTGCACGAAATCCCCGGTTGAAGGCGACGGCGATCTGAATTTCTTGGCTTCCACTGCTGGAAGACACATTGTGCGGCAATGACGGGACCTTCGAGGTGCTGTCCGAATGTTCCTCGGGTCTTCGCCCGGGTTCCTCTTCAATCCTCCGCCTGACAGGGCGAGTCCGGACGTCCCCTCTAGGTGTTCACCTCTGCGGTGCAGGCGTCCCTTTGATCTTCTCTCGCAATGCTGTCGCCCATTTCACTGGATTCTTGGACCTCGAAGCTGTTCGTACCAACAATTCCTCCCTGTCCGGCCCAAAGCCCCATTGTTTGCCGCTCAGGAACTTGTAGTACGTGGCTTGCTGCATGATTGCTCTGTCGATGTCCTCTGTTGTGGCCGTCACTACGTCCACCAGATGTTGCGGCAGAAGACGCTCGCCAGGAGGAGTGGACCGATTCTGCCATATTCGTGTTCGGCATGTCCGTGTCGGAATCCAAGCACCGCTCCTAGAAGACACAACAATGGTGAGGGACCAATCGAAATGTCCGTACAGAAAGACAAATGAACGAAATTGACAGCAGCCTACCTCCGCATGTACTGTCCGAACTGTCGATACCGAAAATGCCACCACCAACCAGCTGTGCAATGCTGCCAGATTGGTTGTCTCCACTGCACCTGACGTGTTCCACCAAGCCTCGATGATAGCAAACTTAACCTCCGCGTCATCAATGTGGGTGCATCCTTCCACGCGTACAAAGGACACGGTGTTCAGCCTGGAATGAGCTAGCAACAAATTTGGTAGTGTAGTGGGATAGACTCTGCATCCAATGGAATCCACATGATCTCTCTTTCCCCTCCATTGGAACATTGGGTCCTCACCGTACACACGCCGCACCGCTGCCCAGTTGGCCTGAGCGTTGTCTGCCATAATCCCCTGAAATTGGGCTCTGGCAATCCGCCCTTGCCATCTGCTCGTTTATGCCCTCCCCACAGATGCATCTCGGACTGTGTGTCCTCCCCTTTCATCTCGCAGATTGCAATCGTCATGAGCCTCTTGGAGTGATAGTCATAAACAGCGCACCCATAGTCACCCACTGATGGTTTGTAATTCGCTTGATGTGATCAAACATCACCCAAGCATTCGACAAGTTTCCAGTTGTCATGCGAGTGACCAAGTCGACTCCTCCCCAGGCCCACACATCGACATTTTGAAAATGTAACAACGATCGGATTCGCTGCCTTGCCCTGGAAACCTGCTACCTTGGATGTAGTCATATCCAGTCATTCGTTTCACCTCCAGGATTGAGTACATGTCCGACCCCTGCCGAACTCTTGCTTGCAAGATACGATGTGATCCGCACATTTGGACTACAAACGTGCGAGACGGACTCCAAGAGGTCACATCTCGTCTTCGGTCAAGGCTCTCGGTCGGAACCATCTTCAGACATGATTTTGCCAAGAGCAATCTTGTGGGCTGCCTTCAGCTGAATCTGCTTTGGTCTGGCTCCGGGGCTCAATTTCACCTCCTCTTTTATGATGTCGTGTGCTTCCTGCACAGCCTCACGCATGTTGCCTCTCGCCAAGGGGTGGCAGTGGACCCCAACGTGTATGCAAGCTCTAGTCAAGTCCGGGAGCAAATGGATAACGTAATATTGCTTGGCTCTGCACATGGACATGCACGTCGGTGGTTCTTTGCAATGTGCACACTTGAAAGAACCCGCAGGAGCTTGGCTGGAGACAATGAATGGATGATGCGTTGTGCCAGTCCAATCCGTCTCGTTTCTCCGCCCTCCTTTGGAGAGAAAGTGGAAGCAGGTGGGATTGAGGCACCTCAGCTTCCCCGCACAGAGGACATATCGTACACGAACACCATCAGCAATTTTCGTGCTACTGGTCTTCGTCACACACCAGGGGTGTCCGTCATGCTTTCGATCCATGTCTGTTAACATCCTCTGTGTTTTTCATGAATGCAGGTACTGCAAGTTCTCCCTTTTGGAGAAAGGTCATCTATCCTTCGAGCCACCATTCTTCCTGGCATGGAGGAACCCTGGGGCTGACTCCATGTACACTGACGTTATTGTGAAGGAGTGGCATCTGGAACATTTGCGTGATTGCCCTTGGTATGTGGACCTTCCGCCCGGCTCGCTCGACCCATCCGAGTTTCAATTGAAGCTGGATGCTGAGGCCCGAGGAAACCGGGCTCCGCTGCCTCCGCTGGGTCCAAAGGAGGCAAAAGCGCTTGCGAACTCCAGGAAAGCGGCAGAGCTTGCTCGGGCAGGAATTCAGGAGAAATTGAATGAGAAGAATAAAGGCCAAAAGAAAAGGACACGGAAACAGGGGAGTACAGTAACCCCCAAAAAACAGAAAACTATCGGGGCACCGGAGGAGGCGCACGAGGGGACCCAAGGGAGTGACTCCGACGACGACTTTGTTCAAGGTCCTGCGACTGCTGCTGCTGCTACCAAGTCACCGGTCGTCCGGGTTCCCAAGTCAGCTCGGAGTGGGACTGGCTCTGCCAAGAAGTTGGCATTTGAGGGCGAGCCTACACGGCGGTATTCGGCGGTGACGTTTACGCACAGGCCAAAGCTAGAACCCCCAACCATGAGAGCTTCCTTGGCTGCTAGGGCGAAGAAGGTGGCACACAGCAAGTCTCTGGAGGAGCAGAAGGGGAAAGCCAAGAAGAGGGCTGCCGTACAGAGCCTAAAGACACCCCTGGTTGGAAGCCATGATGGAATTCTTCACGGCTGTGAGCATGGATTGCAAAGAGCACTCGGGGGGGGGAGGTGGAGAGAGCTTGTGATATGATTCTCCTCGACATTCCAGATGGGGAGCTGCTGGAGGGCCTGGATGGTGTGCCCACCTGGAACAGGTTTACTGAGGACTACTGGAAAGCCGGGTTTGGGCTGGCGGGGATGCTCCTGGATGACGGTGGATGTGTGGTTGTCCTTGCCTCAAGAGGGAAGACCACAGAGAATGCTGTGGCAAGATGGACACCGAAAAGTGTCACCCCGGTCCTCCTCAGAAAATGGTTTTGCATCAATACACAGGGGTTGCGAACAGAGGCCAAAGTGTAAGTTATCATCTATTGCATTCACCTCATATTGTGGTGTATCTAAACTAGATCCCGGAGTTGATCCCTCTTTTGTTGGATGTGCAAACATTGGTGTTTGAGGCATATTGCTTTGTGAAGAGAGGGTCTACGTTCAAATTCTGCAACGACGGTCGTCTTGTTGATGCCGCTGTGGACCCTGTTACCTACGATGTCCTCTACAATTATGTGCCCCACTCCAGTATGCCGAAGGACACAAAGACAGGCAAACCGTGGCGGTACAGCTTTCATCCAAACCCTCATGGAGACGTGCTCGGATGTCCAAGGGTGGATTCTTGACCTCACATGCGGCACGGGTAAGCCTTCACGTGCTCAGTTTGTCCCCTGGCCCGATTGCAATTTGCATGCCGCAAGCTATTAATCGCCCGCTTTGTTCCTCAGGTGCTTCAATGTGGGCAGGGACGTTGTCCGACAGGCATGTGTTTGCCTTCGAGCCAGATATTGCCCTCCACATCTCAGAACTTGCAGCGGCTGAACGTCTGCCAAAAGAGGAAGAGGCATCCTCGGAGGATGAGGCAAAATCCGAGAAGGAGCAGGGGGAGGAACAAGTTGGGATCGAGGCCGAGGAGCCCCCGGTTTACGAGTGAGTGGTCGCATTGTAAGTTGCCTCCTGATTTTGTGAGGCACCCCCCTTCACTCTTTTATTTCATTGAAAGACCCTTTCTGCTTGTGCTGGTATTGACATCCTCGAAGTGGATTTGTTCTTACTGTAGGATGCCAAGTACTGCAGGAGGGACGTCTACACCGGAGTTCATGGGCAGGAGGAACGTGCCTTTTTTTGCCAGGGGGGATTCATGCCTAGTCCAGAAAGGGAGTACATCCTTCCTACTTATGCTGCCCGGCTTGCTTCGGTGTCCATTAGGAGGTCTTCCGAACCTAGTCGTGTACAACAGATTTTAGACGAGGCAAGCCTCAAGAAAATGAAGATGAGGGAGGAGGCAGCAGCTATTAGAGCCGTCGGGCTCGTAGATTTGTCTTGGATTCTGCTGAGGAAAGTGGGGAGAAGAGGCAGAAGATTCCCAGGAGGTGAGGTGGACAGTCCCCCAAGGAGAGGACGGAATTTTTGAGAGGCATAGTGCAACCGATGCATCACAGAGCTCGGAGGATGGGGGGGGATAGGGGGATGAGGAAGAAGGAGGGGCAAGTTCCTCGGAGGGTGTAGTAGAGAGGTTCCCATTCCTGCTATGACAGTTAGGACACACTTGTATAGACGTGGCTTGCCACCAAATTTGCAATAAAATGTTGCATTTCATTGCTATGACGAGTCCACATGACCCTATTTCCGTGCCTCCTAACCCTATTTCCGTGGACACACAATGGCCCGCTCATGCTTTTTTTTTTTTCCGCTCATGCTCACGCCGCTCATGAAATAGCAGCCTCCCTTGTGGAGCCAGTTATCAAACACCAAATCACTGATTCACCTTTGTGCCAGGCTGTATGGTGCTCTTTGGGAACTGATTCAAGTCCTTTACTGTCTGATCTGAGTTCCATATCTCCAGCCCCTTATTTGTTTGTGGGTCGACCATGGATGGCCAGCCGGTGCAATTTCTCCTGCTGCATCTCCGGATGCAATGCTGTCATAGTGAGATTTGATTTGCTGAAGGAACTCAGAACCAAGTCCAGGATCTACTATTCTAAGCTGCTTTCCGAAGGCGGACATCAATTTGGTTCTTCGCATTTCAAACTCATTTTTTATTGCTACTTCCACACCCTTTGATGTCCTTAGTTCCTCTGGTGTAGTGCGGTAATATTCGGATTTTCCCTTCTCAGCTGCCTCTGCCAGTTCTTGCTCCATTGATTCAAATAGTGATTAGCACCAAAGGAACTACAAACATGTATTCGAAAAGTAAACTGAGTACAGACTCGGGCTTACCGCATACATGTACTCCAAAAACGCCTCTCGAGTCAAAGAATACCAAGTGCCGGCAGCTCTTCCTGTTTCGCACTTCTTGATTATATTGGGGGAGTACTGTCCGAAAATCATCCAGCTTCATCAGACCAATCCTCTGAATTCGGAATAGTGTGGGACCAAGCTTGTTGTCACATGCGATTTCTCTGTCGATCTGCAAAAACCATTGGAAACATTGCATTCATTAACACTGTTTTTTTGGGATTAACAAGACACTACAGAGGGAATGAAGTCTCTAGGATGACTTACTTGTTCACGTCGTGCATAGTTGTAAGAAGCCTAACGATGTCGTTTCCAGGATCCAAAACCATTGCCTCCACAACAACATGCTTGTCTTTGTCTTTCGCATGGTGTTTCTGAATGTATCCCATCCATGCCAGCAATCGTGGTTGCCGTCCCAGACGTAGAACATGTGGTTGCAAAATTGCTGGGTGTTCTTTCCCATCATGAGGCCCAGCTCAAACTCCCAATTAGCATCTTTCCAGAACTCATCCCAGGTATCACTGATCTCTGGAGACACTAATGTGCTTTCCCCTCTGATCCTGTAGGCTTGGACCTCACAGTTTTCTGCACGATGCCATTCAAATCTGATTGAGTAATGTGCAAATAGTGAACGGCGGTAACGACCATCACTCTGTTTCGTCTCAACAATGAATGGTGTGAAACAAATTCCGAACCATCTACACAAGCAAAGCTGATCCTGCCAAATTCACAACAAAACACTATGGTTCTAGGGACATAGGAACAGAAAGGTTTTGAGCAAGAGCGAACGGCGTTAACGACAATCACAAAAGAGTGGGACCTGCCGGATCGGTGTTGTGCAATGACATGTATGTGTAAGTGATTGGCGGCAACGACATTCAGTATAGTTTACGGCGGACAGTAGTGCAGATTAGTAAGATTGACTCCATTGAGATGAACATCGCAAGCATTCACTGTTTCTTGTCTATGTCAAGAGTACTTTCCAATCGATACTCTACTGAATCTACAGTATGGTCTTCAAATCTTTGATTGCGGTACCGCCTTTCCACTTCTCTATCTGTTCAACCTCAAACAAAGAAAATGCATTGCAAAACAATAATGACTGAATATGCGACCCTCACTCTCTCTTCAAACACAAGGTACATAAATCTCATGAGGAGAATCGAATGGCGTTAACGACGCTCGCAATTCAGTAGACTTCAATCACATGTTCCTGCTAAAGAAGGGAAGAGGAAGGACTGCTTGAAAGGCATCAGACAGACTGTATGATCTGAACAACAGTGAATGACGGTACCGTCAGTCACCCACTCATTGTGCGGTAAACCCTTAACAGAGGAGTAGAAAGCAAATCACCGTTGTTTCATGGTGATGGTCGGTAGCGACAATCCCTTTCTGGGACATTCCACTCAATCTCTACGCAGATCTTCAACAATGAAATGTAAGTTAGAAAAACTTATTGGCGCCTTCTTAGGTTTTGAAATTGGATCCCTTCTGCAGCTTTCCTCTTCCCTCTCACATCTGCTGGAATTTTTGTCTGCTCTAGGGTTTCTGGACCTTCTCCGGTTTCGTTCCTCGTACTTCCACCTCCTTCAGTTTCCCTGCGAGTCATCTCTGCATCCACAGGCTGGTTTCCAACGCGCACTGTTATCGCCGACTGTGTCACAGCCGCTGCTCAGTCTCGGTCTGCTCTTGTGATGTCTCCGCGTTCACCTGCTGCCTTGGCCCTGTGTTCTCCAACAAACGACGCCTCGTCATTTGCTCTCTTGCTCTGCGTCTCTCTCTAAGGGAAGTAAAATAAAGAGACTTTCTTCTCTTTCGTATTGTAGAAGGAACCCTCTCCAGCTTGACTACCACTCTCCCTCTAAGCGCGAAAAGTAGAAAAACGAAGTGACTCCCGATTTCTTGCGGGATTGCGTGCGTTGTTGCTTGTCTCTAGAAGCATCGGATTCCCTCTCGCGTGACCGTTACACATAGTCGTTCCCTTATTAGTGCACATGCCAGCAATTAGTGTACAGCTGTTCGTATTCAGTTATCGATGTCTGACGTGTGTCGCCCAAAATAACGGCGTGTTCTTTATTAGAACGGTTTCAATATTTAAAAATAACAGCGAATCCCAGAAATCTTGGCGCACAGTCTTAGACAAATATATGTAAATGAACGAGAGTTTGATGACAAATTTTGGGATATCATACACGTTCATCCTTGTTAGCCAACCCACGTTCGTTTCACATTTTGAACTTTCCAGGTGCGCATGATCATTGGTAGTAGTATAAAGATACATTTACTTAATCTGCAATCCCACCCTCAGATCCTGTGGCATGCTTCCAGGAAGTCGGCTTGTTATTGTGTTTATTGATGAGGTTCTGATTAACGGTTTAACAGCTGCCGACATTGCTCCTAGGGATACTCTGACCACTGGGCCCACAAGAAAAGTAATTAAAATGGACGGCTGCATATCTGGAAGGAATAACAGAATATGCACAGTCGTCGTCTGAGCTTCCTCCGCCATATTCTCTGCTCATTCTTCAACTGTGTTCTGGAGACATCAGTAAACCGATTTACACTGAAGGTCTGCGATAGCAAGGTATCAAACGTACGCGAGGAAGGAAGATGCTTCCTCTGAAGCGGAGTTCTTCTCTGACGACAAACCAGTGCCGTTCTCCCAGGAAGTCCTTGACAATGGATTTGCAATTGTTCTGGAACATGTCTTGGCTACCCGTTTTCAGCTTCAGAATGGCTCCATCTTTTGGAGAAAGAGGTGTACGATTTGAAAGGGAAGTGTTGAAATACTCTTTCCAAAACCGTGATGAGACGGCTATGTCAGCCAGTGGAGAGTGCGCCCTGGTCGATACAGAGTACTTGGAGAGCCTCGGCGAAAGTCCCTTGGGTCATATGTGACGCCCGGGACTGCTGCTTCGGTCGTTGAAGACAAGAGGGAGGTGGTGGTGAAAAAGAACAGACGTCCTCCACTCCAATCGTTGAGCTTTCGGATTCGTCCGATGATGACATAAGTGAAATTCCAAATCCAGTCCTTCCTACTGTGGTTGGAGAAGCTGATGAAGAAGAGATTTGTAGTGTCATTCCAAAACTACGGGCGATGGAGGAATGGCTGGATTCAAAAGTGAGTTGCGAGGAATTGATTGGGAATCTTTGAAGCAGGTGCCTGTGAAGTTCTTGCCAGAGACTTTTGATGGCGATATCCTATTCGAGCTGCCTCCTCCTCCGCGAGTTGGAGGTGTAACAATCATGATGCATGGAATGGACAAGAAACACGACGGGCACCCGTGATGGTGCAGAACAAAAACATCCAATATTCAGAATGATGACAAGCTTGTTTTCAGGAGAACAATTCAATGGACACCTTAGGTGTGATAATTTGAGTTGCAGACACTTCTTCAGTCTGGGGTTCATAATCAAAGCGAATGGAAGGTCTGGCGGAAAATCCATTTCAGCCTGGGACTGCCCCACACCGGCAAATACTTTCGTCTGCAAATTCTGCAAACTTGTGCCATCCTGCTTGGCACTCTGCGGAGCAAGAATGTACTATGTTGTCCACCGTTTGAAAACAATGACAAGAGTTCGGATTCCATAACCATCCTGTCTCGAAGGGGATTACAGGGAGAGTGTTGAGACAGTATCGAGGTTGATTAAACAGAAGTTTGGGAGAAACCCATCCGCAATTGCTCTTGGCGCAAACAAGTCCTTCTTGGAAAGCCATATTTTGAGTGAAGGGGATTCTGTGGGGACTAAACTTGACGGTGCAACATTGGACCTGGTCATGGATCATTTCTCCACTTTGAGTTCACCTAACATTCGGCATCAGATCAATGCATTAAGAATGGGCTCTGGTATTAGAGGCTACATAGACAACATTTTGGAGTTGAAACGAGTGAGCAAGTACGATTACATCCAGGACAAGTATTCCCAGGTCAAGGTGCCATCAAAGTTTTTCTTTTCAAAATGTCGACTGTTGGGAGGGCAGTGGGGTTAGCCTCGTGAAGCGGATGCAGAAGACTGGGGACTTGCAGAACTGTTTTCGTATGTTTGATCATGTGAAACGAGTGAAGGATTGGACGACAATGGCTTGTCATGTCTACGATCCAGTGTACCAACGAGTTATGACAATTGCAGTTTGTGACATGTAATCCGAGGATACGGAATCCCAGAAGCTCATGTGGAATTCCCTGATACGTGTCATGGGCTGCCATCTCCAAATTCGCAGGTTTCATGGTGGATAGTGCTCAAGCAAATTCAATGCTGTTCGTATTGTCTTCGGATCGGGCGACCCAAAAGTGCCAATGCGAGGAAGAGAGCGTACATGTCTATTCCATTGGACACAATCTCTGGAAAAACATACAAAGTTGGACATCAAACCAGAGATGCAGACTCAGCACCATAAATTGTGCAAAGAGTACAAAGATGCTAGAACAATGAAGGAGGCGGACACTTTGTTCCAGACAATTTGTGCCTGGTGGTTCTCTTCTGGAGCTGCATCACTTAAGAGTATGAGAGCATTGGAAGATTGGCTGGCATTTTGGCACTTCCGGTATAGACAATGGGAGCAGCCCATGGCAGTGGTACGAGGCTTATTTCTTGCTTTATTCATACATTTACTTTCCATTTTATTGTCTCTTCGCTTTCTTTATGTTGTCTCTTGTTCACTGTTTTGAAGTGTGGTTCTCCAGAACATGTCCATTGAGGAAATGGCGGACATGCCATCTTGCAATTTGGCAGAAACTGTGCACAACGCATGGTTGCAGCAGTCTGGGAAACGAGGTCGGGATTTGTATGTGGCAACAACAGATGATTTGATACGTGCCTTGCAACAACAAACCCGATACCGTGATTTCTTGCGAGGTGGGGTTGGTGGCAAGGGTCCGGACAAATGGGAGTTGATGTTGCGTGCTACAAACAGATCTAGGGATCCAATCAAGATAGCACGGGCGGTGAGCATATATGCCCAGGGAACGCCACTTGTTTCTAGAGTTCCACATCTTGAAGGGGAGGAGAGATTCGGCTCCTGTAAGAGGAAATTGAACACTCCACCTGGTTTGGATTCCGATTCGCACAGGGCAGACCATGATAACTTCTCGAAGCCTCGTATTCCCCTGCATGACAGCTCCATGTCCGGAACCTCCATTCTGGAGGAACCTCCAACACGACGGCAAGCTCCAGCATCAAACAATGCAACTGAAATGGTGCAGAGAGAAAACAACCCCCTTGATGTGCTTGAGACCGCATGCCCCGACCACGTTTGACACATAGAACGCACAAGTGTAGGGTCTCGTGTGAAATGTACAGCGATCAGGGCAACTAATTTCGAGAAGTGCACTTCATCTATATCCAGAGGTGGTGCCCGAACTCCTGCTCCGACTTTCACGGGTTTGATGCGTCCATACGGTCAACCAGAAGCCAAGAACCACAAGTTCTGGTTCTGCGCAGATGATTGTGCCAGATGTGTGCATGGAACTGTGCGTCCTTCCGTAGTGATGTAGCCATCTCCTCCAACCGTTTGGCCCATGAAGGTGGGAACACATCTCAGATTTCAGGAGATTGAAATGCTGGGGAGGCAGGCTTTCCCTTGCGAGACAACCCCAACTCCATGCATGTGCTACTACTTCTGCGTCCTCCGGGTCCCCCCGGCAAATCCTGACTTGTGGCCAACCAAACGAGATGGAAAGCTCGTTCGGCGTTTCCCTCCAACCGCTGAACACTTTGGCAAAGTGGAGTCCGCAAGAATGCTCCAAGCTCGTTTTGGAAGCACCACCACAGTACCCAATCCAGGATATGGTCGGGTATTCACAATCATCACTTCCACATCTGCTGTTCATGACAAGACCTACGACATCACGGTTTCCAATTTCCCCAATTGCACATGTCCTGATTTTGTGAATATGCTATCAACCAGTTTGGGCAAGAGAGGTAAATTCATACCCTGCAAACATTTGTATTTCATATTTTTGAAGAGGATGGTTTGCAATCCCAAACGTGACAACTTCATTCACCAGGCCACTATGAGTTTCAACGAGGTCGAAACTCTATTGCAGCGGGATACAACACATGTGTAGCATCAACTATGCAATGTGGTATGTGGACGACCATGATTTGAAATGTGTAATTCACATCAATTCGTCAGCGGTGCAATGATATGGCCTCCAACTATACTGAGTGAGCTCTGAGTGACAACTTTTAAAAGCACATTTGTCATTGCACCGTTCGAAGTCTACATGTCTTGCTGTCGCTATGCACTACAATCATCTTTTGAAGATGATCAACTCTCATTGTTATTTGAGGAGGGAGGAAGGTCTTCCTGTGGCAGCCTCTTTGGCGCGGGGGGTGCTATTCCGTGAGCCCGGAGGCGTGAGCCTGTGAGCCCAGGAAACCGTGAGCCCAGCACAGGCTCACGCCACGTCAGCATGCATACAGGGCCTATTTCCGCGGGTGTCACCTATTACCGCGGGTTGAACAGCCATTTCCCGGGAATGCACACTGGATGTATTACATCCATTGTATCCATCCTTTGTATCCATTGCATCCATCTAGACGTTATCAAAGACTTTCCTTCATATAAAGAATTAATCCATGTTTCCAGATATCCTCTAGAAATCCTTCACACAAGCATCAATCTGCTGTGTGTAATTTGCCCAAAAACTAGGCCTCAGGAGGGCCTGGGCTTTGGCTCAGCCTCGAGACTGTCGGGAGCTTAAGGACGGAAAGCCAAACTCTGCATTGGAATGTGGGTACGTCGTGAGGAGGTGCACACTGACATCATCTAAAGCGGATCCCTGCGAAATCTTTTCTTACTCACCACCTTTGTGAACATGCCAAGTATGTGCGGGGCATCATGGATGCTCACCAGATTTGAGAATGCTGAACGATCTTTGATCACGTGGACTTCACCTCGATGGATTCACCAAGCATTCTTCTAGCAGGAATGGTTTGGAGACACGCGAGCAAATGATGCGAGAATGCTGTACACGAACCAAAGTCGATTTGTTTGTTTTGAAATGCACTCAAGCCTGTGAGGTCCACAAAACTCTAAATAGATTGAAGGAACAATCCGGGCAGTCCATGCAACCCCCATCTCCAATAATAGTTTGTTCCCATGAAGTTGCATCCCACGCACACATTGCAAACAGGACAACAAGGACACACAACCATCCCATTTCAAATTTGGCCCCGAATAAAACCAAAAGAAAACTTCATATCAAGTGTCACAGTCATCAGAATCACTCTCGACCTCCTGTGCTATGTCATCCACAAAGATTCTGGCCCCAACACCACGTCTTCTACCACGGCCGTCAATGGGCGGACAGCGAGTGCCATGAATGGACATGCTTGTTGCGAGTGCCTCCGCATAGACAGGTTGCACGTAAGACCGAGGAGGACTTGAAAGAAGTCCAAATAGGTGTGATAGCCCACCTATCTGCCCTTGTGCCTCCTTCCCCTACCCCTTCCTTTCCCCACACCACCAACAACATCTTTTCCCTTTGCCTTTCAACCTCTACCCGGGGTATCCTGAGCAGGAGGCTCCTTCTCTGCAAGAGTCCTCAAATTTCTATCATGAATGTCGAGGTCGGCTGCTGCGGCGGTGGCTGCTATACGCTCATTCTCTCTCCTCAAAGACATCCTGAGCTGGGGTCTCAGAAGGAG
Source organism: Takakia lepidozioides (assembly GCA_030704615.1). Classification (NCBI taxonomy): domain Eukaryota; kingdom Viridiplantae; phylum Streptophyta; class Takakiopsida; order Takakiales; family Takakiaceae; genus Takakia; species Takakia lepidozioides. The sequence goes on along the minus strand of CM060732.1, from coordinate 17,287,779 downwards.
GGCAATCCAAATACCATGGGAGTTTTGACAACTATGGGAGTTTTGAGCATGCATACTGGCCCTGTTAGGCCCAATTTCACATAGAAAAACAAGCACGAAGGGGGCTCAAAACAGTGTGCGTTGCCGCACACTTTTGAGCTTCCAATAAAGATTGGATTCAACCTGCCAAAGTGGCCCCAGGAGACCGATTTTCACATCAAAATCAATCACATAAGGAAGCTCAAACAGTGTGCGTTGCCGCACACTGTTTGAGCTTGCAATAAGGTGTGATTTTAATATGGCATAGTGGCCATAAGTGACCAATTTGAAATAAAAGAAAAGGCAGTGAAGGGGGCTCAAACAGTGTGCGTCCGCGCACACTGTTTGAGCTTCCATTTTGGAGTCGAATGAACTTGCCAGACTAGCCGTAGGTGCACAATTTCCATATCCATAAACAAGCAAATCAGGGGGCTCAAACCGTGTGCGTTGACGCACACCGTTTGGGCTGCCAGGTAAGTCTGAATTGAACCTGACAGAGATGACCTTTGTGGTCGATTCTAAAATGCCAGCTGCCACGTAAGTGTGCATTGACGCTCAAAGAGATGCCCTATGTGGCCGATTTTCAGATAAAAAAACAATGACATGGTGGGCTGTTGTGCGTTGACGCACACTGTTTGAGCTGCCAGGTAAGTCTGGATTGAACCTCAAATACATGCCCTATGTGGCCATTTTCACATGAAAAAAACAATGACAAGTTGGGCTCAAACAATGTGCGTTGACGCACACTATTTGAGCTGCCACGTAAGTGTGCATTGACGCTCAAAGAGATGCCATATGTAGCCGATTTTCAGATTAAAAAAATAATGACATGGTGGACTCGAACAGTGTGCGTTGACTCACACTACTGGAGCTGCCACGTAAGTGTGCATTAAAGCTCAAAGAGATGCCCTCTGTGGCTAATTTATTAAATAAATAATAAATAATTAAAAAAAAACAAAAAAAAAACATGGTTGGTTGGAACAGTGTGCGTTGACGCACACTATTTGAGCTGCCAGGTAAGTCTGCATTGAACCTCAAATACATGCCATATGTGGCCAATTTTCACATGAAAAAAAACAATGACAAGTTGGGCTCAAACAGTGTGCGTTGACGCACACTATTTGAGCTGCCAGGTAAGTGTGCATTGACGCTCAAAGAGATGCCCTATGTGGCCGATTTTCAGATAAAAAAAACAATGACATGGTGGGCTGTTGTGCGTTGACGCACACTGTTTGAGCTGCCACGTAAGTGTGCATTGAAGCTCAAAGAGATGCCATATGTGGCCGATTTTCAGATTAAAAAATAATGACATGGTGGACTCGAACAGTGTGCGTTGACGCACACTGCTGGAGCTGCCACGTAAGTGTGCATTAAAGCTCAAAGAGATGCCCTATATGGCCGATTTTCAAAAAAAAAAAAAAAAAAAAAAAAACATGGTTGGCTGGAACAGTGTGCGTTGACGCACACTATTTGAGCTGCCAGGTAAGTCTGCATTGAACCTCAAATACATGCCCTATGTGGCCAATTTTCACATGAAAAAAAAAACAATGACAAGTTGGGCTCAAACAGTGTGCGTTGACGCACACTATTTGAGCTGCCAGGTAAGTGTGCATTAACGCTCAAAGAGATGCCCTATGTGGCCGATTTTCAGATAAAAAAAACAATGACATGGTGGGCTGTTGTGCGTTGACGCACACTGTTTGAGCTGCCACGTAAGTGTGCATTGAAGCTCAAAGAGATGGCTTATTTGGCCGATTTTCAGATTAAAAAAATAATGACATGGTGGACACGAACAGTGTGCGTTGACGCACACTGCTGGAGCTGCCACGTAAGTGTGCATTAAAGCTCAAAGAGATGCCATATGTGGCCGATTTTCAAAAAAAAAAAAAAAAAAAAAAAAAAAAACATGGTTGGCTGGAACAGTGTACGTTGACGCACACTATTTGAGCTGCCAGGTAAGTCTGCATTGAACCTCAAATACATGCCCTATGTGGCCAATTTTCACATGAAAAAAACAATGACAAGTTGGGCTCAAACAGTGTGCGTTGACGCACACTATTTGAGCTGCCACGTAAGTGTGCATTGAAGCTCAAAGAGATGCCTTATGTGGCCGATTTTCAGATTAAAAAAATAATGACATGGTGGACTCGAACAGTGTGCGTTGACGCACAATGCTGGAACTGCACGTAAGTGTGCATTAAAGCTCAAAGAGATGCCCTATGTGGCCGATTTTCAAAGAAAAAAAGAAAAAAAGAAAAAAAGAAAAACATGGTTGGCTGGAACAGTGTGCGTTGACGCACTCTATTTGAGCTGCCAGGTAAGTCTGCATTCAACCTCAAATACATGCCCTATGTGGCCAATTTTCACATGAAAAAAACAATGACAAGTTGGGTCAAACAGTGTGCGTTGACGCACACTATTTGAGCTGCCACGTAAGTGTGCATTGAAGCTCAAAGAGATGCCTTATGTGGCCGATTTTCAGATTAAAAAAAATAATGACATGGTGGACTCGAACAGTGTGCGTTGACGCACACTGCTGGAACTGCCACGTAAGTGTGCATTAAAGCTCAAAGAGATGCCCTATGTGGCCGATTTTCAAAAAAAAAAAAAAAAAAAAAAAAAAAAAAAAAAAAAACATGGTTGGCTGGAACAGTGTGCGTTGACGCACTCTATTTGAGCTGCCAGGTAAGTCTGCATTCAACCTCAAATACATGCCCTATGTGGCCAATTTTCACATGAAAAAAATGACAAGTTGGGCTCAAACAGTGTGCGTTGACGCACCTATTTGAGCTGCCACGTAAGTGTGCATTGAAGCTCAAAGAGATGTCTTATGTGGCCGATTTTCAGATTAAAAAATAATGACATGGTGTGCTCAAACAGTGTGCGTTGACGCACACTGCTGGAGCTGCCTTGAGATGCCCTATGTGGCCGATTTTCGAAAAAAAAAAAAAAAAAAAAAAAAAAAAAAAAAAAAAAAAAAAAAAAAAAAAAAAAAGATGCTTGCAACAGTGTGCGTTGACGCATACTGTTTGAGCTGCCACGTAAGTATGCATTGAACCTCAAATACATGCCCTATGTGGCCGATTTTCACATGAAAAAAATAAAGACATGTTGGGGTCAAACAGTGTGCGTTGACGCACACTGTTTGAGCTGCCACGTAAGTGTGTATTGAGGCTCAAAGATGCCCTAGGTGGCCGATTTTCATATAAAAAAAAACAATGACATGGTGGGCTGGAACAGTGTGCGTTGACGCACACTGTTTGAGCTGCCAGGTAAGTCTGCATTGAACCTCAAACATGTCCTATGTGGCCAATTTTCACATGAAAAACAATGACAAGTTGGGGTCAAACAGTGTGCGTTGACGCACACTGTTTGAGCTGCCACGTAAGTGTGTATTGAGGCTCAAAGAGATGCCCTAGGTGGCCGATTTTCATATAAAAAAAAACAATGACATGGTGGGCTGGAACAGTGTGCGTTGACGCACACTGTTTGAGCTGCCAGGTAAGTCTGCATTGAACCTCAAATACATGCCCTATGTGCCAATTTTCACATGAAAAAAACATGACAAGTTGGGCTCAAACAGTGTGCGTTGACGCACACTATTTGAGCTGCCACGTAAGTGTGCATTGAAGCTCAAAGAGATGCCTTATGTGGCCGATTTTCAGATTAAAAAAATAATGACATGGTGTGCTCAAACAGTGTGCGTTGACGCACACTGCTGGAGCTGCCTTGAGATGCCCTATGTGGCGATTTTCAAAAAAAAAAAAAAAAAAATGGATGCTGCAAGAGTGCGTTGACGCACACTGTTTGAGCTGCCACGTAGTCTGCATTGAACCTCAAATACATGCCCTATGTGGCCGATTTTCACATGAAAAAAATAAAGACATGTTGGGGTCAAGCAGTGTGCGTTGATGCACACTGTTTGAGCTGCACGTAAGTGCGTATTGAGGCTCAAAGAGATGCCCTATGTGGCCGATTTTCATATAAAAAAAACAATGACATGGTGGGCTGGAACAGTGTGCGTTGACGCACACTGTTTGAGCTGCCAGGTAAGTCTGCATTGAACCTCAAATACATGCCCTATGTGACCAATTTTCACATGAAAAAAACAATGACAAGTTGGGCTCAAACAGTGTGCGTTGACGCACACTATTTGAGCTGCCACGTAAGTGTGCATTGAAGCTCAAAGAGATGTTTATGTGGCCGATTTTCAGATTAAAAATATAATGACATGGTGGGCTCAAACAGTGTGCATTGACGCACGCTGCTGGAGCTACCATGTAAGTGTTTATTGAAGCTCAAAGAGATGCCCCTATGTGCCGATTTTCACATGAAAAAAAACAATGACAAGGTGGGCTCAAATAATGTGCGTTGACGCACACTGCTGGAGCTGCCAGGTAAGTGTGCATTGAACAACAAAGAGATGCCCTATGAGACCGATTTCCAAATGAAAAAAAGAATGACAAGGTGGGCTCAAACAGTGTGCGTTGACACACACTGCTAGAGCTGCCAGGTAAGTGTGCATTGAAGCTCAAAGAGATACCCTATGGGCCGATTCCAAATGAAAAAAACAATGACAAGGTGCACAACACAACCTCATTACATTCGGGTCTTCCTGTTTACTGCTCTCTAGGGTTGTTGTCGTCTTTCCATAATTGATGGTTTCATGTCATGTTTAGGGTTTGTTTTTCATCCAAATACAACACGGCTTCTTGTGGAGGCTTCTTGTCACCCTAAACAGTTTTTTCTGGTTGGTGTCTCTCATGTGGTTTCTGCGAAGTTTCGGTGCATGTCATTCCTACATCATTTGCAGGCATCGCCCACAGTCTTTGGGTTAGTGCTAACCTTATTGACCTCAGTTTGTTTGTGGTGGATCCCTTTCGAGAATTACGGGCTATCAGTTCGGGGATTCCGTTGTGAATCGCAATTTTTTGGTCAGTGGAGGAAAAACATGTCGAGGGAGTAAGATAGACTCGCTCGATTTCATTCCAATGCAGGTAGTCTTCCACTGACTACCACTACAGACGACAATGGGTTTGCAGTTGTTCATGAGGATGAGCTGGTTACAGTGTTCCCGCTGGAATTGGGTTATCTGCTTGTTAAAAAAAGGTGTATGACGAGGATGGGAATTTGGATTCTGGGCACTTGGAGAAACCATGGTTGGCGAGTGTGGAAGGAAGTGGAGAGTCCTTCCAGGCACATCCTATGTCCTTGGAAAAGAGAGAAGACAATCAGCAGGATCAGTAGTTACCCCTGCTGGCACTGCAGCATCAGTCGTTGCAGCAGAAGGGCACAGTTCATGTGAAACAAGAGGTGAGCACATCCACTACATTCGTGACTCTTTCAGACTCGTCCTCGGAGGATGTTTCTGAGATTCCTCCGCCAGTGCACACTCCCATCTTGGATGATGACGAATTGCAGGAGATAACGAGTGTCATTCCGAAATTGAAAGCCCTCGCAGGGGTGCTTGGGTGCAAGAGCGAGTTGCGTTTTGTTGATTGGGAGTCCCTTCATGTGCAGCGGGTTCAATACGTGCCAACAAAGTTTGATGGGGACATCTTGTTTGAGCTCAACCCTCCCACGTCTTCCAGTGGACTGGCTAGGCTTCTGCAAGGCATGGACAAGAAACATGACGGACACCCTTGGTGCATGACAAAAACATCGAACATCCCACAACGACATTGGATTGAAATTTCGAAAGTCGGTTTGCGTTGGGCATTGCAAGTGCGTGAATATTTCTTGCCCTCGGCTGAGAAACAGCGCTAATCGGCTGATGACGAATCGGGTGCAAATCACAAATGCAAGATGGAATCGGCTATTTTGCAGGCTCGGGTGACTCGTATCACCGAAGTCCCCTGCCCCGGGTATGGACGGATTTACACAGTGCTGTCTATTGGCTCAATTTTTCATGGCAAAGAATATCAGGTTACCGTGGGGAATTTCCCTAAATGCACTTGTCCGGATTTTGTAACGATGCGTGAGGGCGCCCTCGGCATGAGAGGGAAGTGGATCCTCTGCAAGCATCAATATTACATATATCTTGTAATTATGTGTTGCGACGGTAAGAGAGACCAATTCATTCACCAAGCCACACTAGGCTACGGAGAAGTCATCACCCTTCTGCAGCAGCGGACACCTCACGTGGGGCTCCGCCAAATTCTCTTTGAACACATACGAGCCATGCCCGCTTCCCATGCTGGTTTCCAGGTTACCGTGTGAAGACTTTGCATTTATGACAAACACATACATTTCGTTCATGGAATCAGGGCAAATGCACATGCCATTCATTGTAAGCGTCTATCTGTGAATTCAAATAAAGTGTGTCAATCATTCTGAGCTCAAATCTGCCATATTTTCATATTCCTCTTTTTTTGTGCAGGCATTGCAGACACGGTGCATGGTGGCCCCCTTTGTTTTGTCCACGGTAATAGGCCCTCTTCCTGCAATCCTCGCCTATAGGACCTGCTTCTCCAGCAGATTTGTGCCGCTCACGCTTCCCTGAAGTGTGAGCTCAGCTCACGCTTTGCAGCTTCAACGTGAGCTCAGCTCCCAGGCTCACGGGGCTGGGCTCACGCCGTAGCTACGCTGCTTTGGCGCACACTTTGTGAGGATATTTTCTCGTCCTCGTAATTGTAAAAGTGAAACAAGCATTTGTAATTGCACAATGTTGGATGCTACAATTGTAGGCCTCATGGTAGTCTTGATTCTATTTAGGCAAGATTCCTTGCATTAATTCCACGGTCATAGGACCATCCTCGGTTATAGGCGGCGCATGTTAATGCTGATGTGGCAGATGACGGACAGTGCCATGTCATCATTTGCCGCCACATCAGCATGCTGACCTGACGCTCACGCCACGTCAGCGTGGGTGCAGGCTCACGCCACGTCATTCCTGCGTGAGCATACGCTTGCGCGCTCACGCCATTGCGTCGTTGTGTGATAGTTTCCAAGAAGAATGGTAAACTGAGAGTTTGTGTGAACTATAAGAAGTTGAATGCTTGTACGAAGAAAGATCATTTACCTTTGCCATTCACAGAAGCGGTATTGGACACTGTGGCAGACCATGAGATGTACTCATTCATGGATGGCTTCCAGTGGTTATAATCAAGTGCAAGTGGCAGAAGAAGACCAGGGAAAGACAACTTTCATCACAAACTGGGGTGCTTATGCATACAAAGTCATGCCTTTTGGACTTTGTAATGCACCAGCAACCTTTCAGAGAGTGATAAGTGAATCTTTTCATGAGTATCTGGATGATTTCATGCAGGTGTTCTTGGATGATTTCAGTGTGTACAGCTCTAAGAATGAGCACTTGCATAAATTGGAGTTATGTTTGGCCAGATGCAGGATGAGAGGTCTGGGCCTGAATCCAGAGAAGTGTACTTTCTGTGTGAACTCAGGGGTGCTTTTGGGACACATTGTGTGTAAGAGGGGACTTTTTGTGGATCCCAGAAAGACAGAGGCCATTAAAGCCTCTCCACCACCAGTAAATGTTAAGAGTCTAAGGAGATTCCTTGGACAAACCAGTTATTACAGAAGATTTGTCAGACGGTATGCACAGATAGCAGCACCATTGAGCAAGCTTCTGAAGAAAGATGCAGTGTTTGCATGGACAGCTGAATGTCAACATGCTTTTGAGGAACTTACATTGTCAGTAACAACTACACCTATGCTGATTAACCGTCACTGGCATGTAGTATTTCATGTTCACTGTGATGCCTCAGGAGAAGCGTTGGGAGCAGTGTTAGCCCAAAATGTTACAGGAAACATAGATTCACTTGTGTACTATGCTAGCAGGTTGATGAACAGTGCTGAAATGAACTATAGCACAACTGAAAGAGAAGCACTGGCAATGATTTATGCAGTCAAGAAATTCAGGCATTACCTATTGGAAAGGAAAGTTTATGTTTTATGTGGATCATCAGGCTCTGATCTATTTGGTGAACAAGCCTTTGATAAGCAGTGGAAGGATAGCAAGGTGGTTAATAATCTTGCACGAGTTTGAGTTCGAAGTTGTTTACAAGCCTGGCCATTTGCATCTTGTGGCAGATCACTTGTCACACCTATCAACAGGAGAGCCCGCTACAGGAGTAGACGACCAACTACCTGATGCGAGTTTGTTGCCAGTGGAGGTGCAGGGAAGTGCAGATGACTGGTTAGATTGGCAGTGGCCAATCAGATACTACCTTACTCATGGTCAGTGCCACCTAGTTATGGAAAGGAGCAGAGGAAGAGAATCGCTATCAAGGATTTACCTTATACTATGGTAGGGGGCAGAATGTATAAGCTAGGACCTGATGGAGTACTTAAACGATGCTTGTACCACCATGAAGTAAATAAGTTTTGGAGGAAGTTCATAAAGGAGTGGCTGGAGGTCATTTGGAGAAGAGACTACCAGTAGAAAGATACTACTTGCAGGTTACTGGTGGCCTACTTTGTTCAAGGATGTACACAAGTATTGTAAGAGTTGTGATGAGTGTTAGAGGCTAGGACCATTGCAGAGATCTGGGAAGATGGCTTTTGCATCCTACGATGCCTACTGAAACCATTTCAGAAATGGGGACTAGACTTTGTTGGACCAATTAACCCACCAGCCAAGAATACACAGAACAAGTATATAATCACAAGCACTGATTATACTACAAAGTGGGTGGAAGCTAAATCTCTGAGGGATAACACAACTAAGTCCACAGCAAGGTTCCTGTATGAGAACATACTTACAAGATTTGGCTGTCCCCTGGAATTTATCAGTGACCAGGGAAGTCACTTCATTAATGAGACCATAGAACTATTGACTAAAGAGTTCATGATTGTGCATAGGAAGAGTACAACTTATTACCCACAGGGTAATGGGCAGGCAGAGGCTACCAACAAAAATACTATGTACTATCTTGGCTAAGATAGTCAATGCAAACAGAACAGATTGGGATACAAAGCTGCTGACACTTTGTGGTCATACATGACTTCATATAAAGTCACCACTAAGTATACACCATTCCAATTAGTTTATGGTATGGAAGCTTTACTTCCAGTGGAATTCTTGTTACCTACCATGAGAACTGAATGGGGAAGGAGAATGGAATTGAAAGATTCAATTAAGGTCAGGAAACATGAATTATACCATGTGGAAGAAGTACGTGCTGATGCAGCTGATAACATGACCAGAATTCAGATGAAGAGGAAGGATCAGTTTGATGAAGGTAAATTAAAGACTTTTAAGACGGGAGATTTGGTTCTGTGGTTGCAGAAGAAGGGGAAGATTAAGGCTTCTAAGCTTAAATCACCATGGAAAGGACCTTATGTCATACAGAAGATGTATGATAACAACACCGCCATGTTACAAACCATTAACAAAGAGATGCTGGGAAGAGTCAATGCCAATAAGTTGAAGGGATACAGTGGTATCCATGACAAACCATTGCAGCACGACTTGCATATTGAAATACAAAAACAGTCACGGGCTGCACCGGTAATACCAACGGAGCATGAAGCACTTGTCGTTAAGCCGAATGTGTATGGCCTGAGCGGAGAACACGGGTGTTTGCATAGTTATCACAGCCCACCACAGCATCACATAGCTTATCACAGCCCATCACATCATCACACAGCCTATCACAGCCCACCACAGTGCCACACAGTTTATCACAACCCACCACAATATCACACAGCCTATCACAGCCCACCACAGTTTGACACAACCTGTCATAGCCCAACACAGCCCACGCGGGTTACACAGTCCATAGGGTCAATGACAGGTGGACGTAGGTTAACGTCCGAAAAGTGGCCGGCGGAAGAAAAGATAGCTTGGAAGTCAAACTCGGAGAATGTGCCACGCGGACAGGGAAAGACGGAGGCAGGTCTAGAAACGAACACGTGGTCGCCAAGGCGAAGCACACCGCAGTGCATATATTGCAAAAGCGGGTGTCATCATGCAAGAAGAAGACAAATGGGCCGTCAAAGTACCTACCCGGTACATCAACCCAAACTATTTGTGGGCCCATTAATGCATTCAGGGCAAGGGTAACGGAACCCTTTACGAGTACAGAAAAGGGGGATCTTGCCGCATGTGCTATCCTAGTGGACATTCCAGGGGGGAAAGTCCACTGAGGGGAGTTAAATTAAGAAGTTACCCAAGGAGGCAACACCAATCACGAGCGAGAATTACATGCAGGTGGTTTCCTCCAAGAAACAAGAGCAAGAAATTAGCAGGGTTATGAGCGCGAGAGTCGGGGTGGCTCCGAATAACCAGTGTCTCGGCAGGAGAGGCAATCAAAGCTATAGCTTGTAGCTATGGCGGATATTACAGATTACACGCTCGCTTTACTTCTCACGCAGTGGCACAAGGACGGACGGGTTGAGAGTACATTCTCTCTCACTCGATACTTGCAAGCCCCACAGGCTTACACGCACTTACCCGTTCCATTCTGTGCCAACCATACCTTTATGCTCTGTGCCCTGCAAGCTTTTCTTCAGCTGTTTCAAACAAGGTCTTTTTGTTTGTCTAGAATGAAGAGAGTGAGGGGAATGGAGGATATCAGGGTGAAGAGCACCACGATACTGCAGAAGCAAACAATTGCTACACCGAAGGCAGTGCAGCTGCTGAGGGAGTTGCGATTGGAGGGGCTACTACGCAAGGACTGGTCCTTGCATCATCGGCAGTACATGTTTCAATTTCTTCATAACTTTGAGCCTAGGACGGGAGTAACCCAGGTGAGGGGAGTAGATATAGAAATTACTCCCCAGTACCTGCAGCAATTGTTCGAATTGCCATCGGGTCATGTGGATGTGGATGAGCACAGGGCAAGATTGCAGATAGGGAATATGTTCCAAGAAGGGAGTTTCTTTAAGACTCAAGGTTACGCTTGCACCAAAGCCGCGTACCCAGGGCTCAGAGATGTTGGCCAAATACTGAACGTTCTGTTTGCCATGAAACAGAACCAACAGTATTTGAGCAGGTCATTCACAGAGGAGATACTGAAAGCCTTGCAAGGAGAGGATGTAGCTTGGGCAGAGTTAATGTACAATGGTCTGGTGGAAGAGATGAAGAGGTTACAGGGCACTGCTGCTAAGTCTCCGATCATCGTGTCTGGCCTAGTCATTGCTCAGATTATTCTTGACTCTTGTATACTTGATGCGCGAGAACGTAAGGAGATGGGAGTGTTTGAGGCAGCAACCACTGCAATGGAGGAGCAGGGTTCTTCACATAGTGAGGGTGGACTGGCAGAGCAACACCAGTCTAAGAGACAGAAGAGGGGTATGACTGTAGTGGCGGATCCACTGGCTTCAAGAAAGCCGCAAGATGATGTTTCCCAAGCTCTTGTGCAGGATGGGGCACAGCAGCACAAAGGGCTGTTATTACTAAAAGCACAACATTTGGAGAGGGAAGAAGAAGTCACTTCGGTACCACAGCCATCACAGCCAGTTGAATGGGTTGTCTCAGAGGTACCTCAGTTAGTACATGCTGTTCCACCAGAGCCTATTGCTCTGGAAAGAGAAGGGTTGGACATTCCCACTATAGAGCAGGTCGTGGCTGAAATTGAGAAGGGTGACCTTCTCTATGAAAACTCTGGCTTGGTCAAGGAATCAGTGGTACCAAAGGTGCAGAGTCTGTCCAGGGAAATCCCTGTTGTGCATGTAATACCCACACTTGTGATGGAGGTATCAGGGATAGAATATAAGGACACTGCAGCACCTGTGGAGGATGAGGTGGTTCAGGAAGAGGATCTGGTGGGGCAATGGCCTGAATGGTTGGTGAAGCATCACACTGTGGAGGATCTGGGAAAACAGCAACAAGTTCACCATGATGACCCCCAGCAGGCCATGCTTATGAGTTCCATAAGCAGGACACTCAATTTATTGGGCACTTGTGTGAAATCCCATGTTCCATCTACCCAATTGACAGCTTTGAGGGAGAAACTCAGGAAGGAGTTTGAGACTCGAATTGCCACTGAGTGTGCTAATAAAGTAGATGAGGAGATCAATCTCAAGTTACAGCAAGAGTTGGAGGACACAAAGGCTGCCTTGCAGTTGGCTAAGGGACATTTGATTGAAGTAGGTCTCGAGCAGGACCAGTTGCATGAAGCATATAAGCAACAATTATACCAATTGCAGGTGAAGCATGAGGGCAAGTTGCAAGAAGTGAACGTACTACATATAGAGTTGGAGGCAGTACATCAGAGGATGACCATACAATGTGCTATACTAACAACTGCTCTAGAGCAAACTGCATTAGAAGTTAACAGACAAGGGGAGAGATGTATGATGACAAAAGTTGAGATAATAGAGCAAGGGAAACTCATTGTTGATTTGCAGGCTACAATCTATCGCAATGAGAATACTTTCCAATAGTTTAGACATGTTGAGGCTGACCAGGAGAGGTACATCCTGGAGTTGCAACAAACAGTCATGGTCAATAGAATTGAACTCTCTGTGGATAACAACGCTCGGAAGGAAGCCAATAATCTGGCTGCTGCCTATGCGGGCCTAGTTGAACCTCATGCGAAGTGCATGGAGGCTTTACAGCAGCAGTTAGATGTGTACAGACTCACGGAGGAGCAGACTCTCAGGGGTGCCACACAGGACTTGGTGGATAACCACCTTATGCAGGTCTGGTTAGCACAAGGGCCGGTAGAAGGCAAAGCACCAAGGAAGCTGACCCAGGGCGAGATGAATGAGCTCAGATTGCAGGTGCAGAACATTGCCACAACTACTATAGACAATGTCTATAGTCGGATAGTGGAGCTACAGGAGGATGTGGAAGGCTTGCAGACTCAAGTGGATGATCTGAGTTCAAATATTGACAAGAGAGTCTTTATTCGTGAGGAGCAGCTGATGGCTACTTATTTACATGCCAGGACTCTAATTTTTCAGTCTTCTTTGCAGGGGGTGTAGGAGATGCCAGTGGTAGAAGGGCCAGTGGTACCAATACCACAGCAGGTGTCTGTGCAGGTAGCTGACCCTGTGTTGCTACTACAGCCACACCACAGCCTGAGGTATGGGGGGATGTTGCTTTTAACCCACCTAAGACTCCTGCTGCACGGGAGTACAGTCGGGCTATGATTATGCCTTTCAACCAAATTCCCATTGTGCTGGATTTGGCTTGGAAGGAATTTAGTCCTCCGCAGTCGTTGGCACATTACTACCAGATCATGCGCATTTGGTTGCTGGTGGCAACTCAGACTAAGGTTCTTCCGAACAATCGACCCATTGAGGATCATCACTTTGCGAGGTACTGGTCTGAGGCAGGTACCATGCTGAAGGAATTAATTGCCTTCCAGGTTGTACATGGGTACATCTATACCAAGACCAAGGAGGTATCTAGTATTGTCATGGGTTGTGGATTATACTATGCTGCTTGTTTTCTGCCACGTTATCACTTTGAGCAATCGAGGATGCAATCACGATTTCTGAGTTATTCCAGTGGGGATCATTGGGCCTTACCTTCAGTGCCACCTCATATGTACTTGTATGATGCAAAAGTTATGATGCAGAAGGATTCCCAACTTCGTTCATGGTTTAATTCGGCTTGGAACAATTTGGCAACAGAGAAATTCGGCCCTGATGATATTTTCTTTAAGGGACATGAAGCCTAGAAATACTTACACTGTTCCAAAGTCATTGGCACACCTCTCACCTATACGACTAAGGAGTTCAGGGCGCTCCGACACAGCGCTTACAACAAGTCGTACAGTTTAAACTTCCAGACATGGTGGGCCCACATTGTATGCCACGTAGGATTCCCAAAAAACCACTTAAAATTCGGCGGTTAAAACACCTAAGGGGGGACGAGGATTCTGATACTATTGGTTCTTCAGAAGACTCTTTTGACATGGCAGAGGACTATGCACTTCAGATGGCAGAGAAGAAACGACGGGGATCTCCTATGCCTGAGAGGTTACCTCGTTATCAGTCAAAGGAGGGTAAAATATTTCCAGGTAGTGCTCAATCGTCTCCATCAGCCAGTGACAGGTCTCGGGCTCGCACACGGAGTACTTCACGAGACTCTCACCAACAGAAGGGTGCTTGCTCATAAAGGTTTGCTGATCCCAAACAGTAAACCGTGAGGACACGGCTTTTTGAGAGGGGGAGGGGTAATGTTAGGGGGCTGCTTGGGACTTGGACGCTTTTACGGGTTTTGTGGGGTACCCTTGATTTTTGCACAAACTTATGAATGGTAGACTGAGACCAACAGGAGCCTTAGGGGTGGCAGCCGCAGGCTTTAGGGGGGGGTAGACAACTTGTCACAGTCTATCACAGCCCGACACAGCCCGACACAGCTTTACACATCCAGTCACAGCTCGGCACAGCTTGACACAGCCTGTCAGAGTGTACATGGGGAACAGTTATCATTGACAGGGAACGACTGTGTGGGAACGACATCTGCAGAGGGAACGTGTTACTTCAGGGGCGACGGTTAGTTAGTTAGGTGGTTAGAACAGCTTGCGGGTAGATCAGGCAGGGCGGCAACATGAAGAGGATCACTTCGGGAGGAGGGCGACTTGTTCAGAAAGGGGAGACGTAACAGAGAGCGGAAATAGTGAAGAGGAGATGATGACTTGATTGAGGCTTAATTCATGCAAGCTGTAAAATTATACAGTAGGGTAGATTAGGGACACCATGGCATAGGCATGATACATGATTAATCTTAATCCGATACTGAATCGATACAAACATACTATGTAGAGAGACATGAGAGAAGCTGTGGAATGAATGCATGATTAATTGGAACATAGTAGATACTGAAGCAATCTGATGTTTCAGTATACACGGTAAGGTAAATTGATAACATGAAGACAAGAAGGAATACAAATAGGAAGCACTACCATGATTCACTAGCTGTAGGTCATGACTGATTGTTCTGAGCGGGCTGAGTGCTTAGAGATATCCAACTCTTCTATCTTGGAGTTTCCACCTCGGATAGCGAAGGGATGGGTGAGTAAAAGCCGCTCGACACTGCAACTTGTGGCTGATGGCTGGTCGATTCCATGGGTATTATCGTAGTCACTAATTTGGGGCATCTTCACTTTAGGTCAATCATCCTTGGTGCGGCTATACTCTCGGTAGATGGGCTGGTTGGTCTGCAGCAATTAACTATGAACGGAAGCAAGGGAGACTGATCCATGGGTTATGTTTTGATTCCTTGAAGATGGGTTTCCATCTAGTGAGTGCAGCTGTTCTTTTCATTCTTGATACTTAGTTGCGGGGCTTTCATCATGAGCATGAGCGGCATGAGCATGAGCGGAAAAAAAAAAAGCATGAGCAGACCATTGTGAGTCCACGGAAATAGGGTTAGGAGGCACGGAAATAGGGTCATGTGAAGTTGGAATGTGGCACCAGTGGACTTAAAATGCAACATTTTATTGCAAATTTTGTGGCAAGCCACGTCTATACAAGTGTGTTCTAACTGTCATAGCCGGAATGGGCACTACTCTCCTACACCCTCCGAGGAACTTGCCCCACCTTCTTCCTCATCCCCCTCATCCCCCTCATCCTCCGAGCTCTGTGATGCATCAGTTCCACTATGCCTCTCAAAAATCCCGTCCTCTCCTTGGGGGACTGTCCACCTCACCTCCTGGGAATCTTCTGCGTCTTCCCCCCACTTTCCTCAGCAGAATCCAACACAAATCTACGAGCCCGACGGGCTCTAATAGCTGCTGCCTCCTCCCTCATCTTCATTTTCTTGAGGCTTGCCTCGTCTAAAATCTGCTGTACACGACTACGTTCGGAACACCTCCTAATGGACACCGAAGCAAGCCGGGCAGCATAAGTAGGAAGGATGTACTCCCTTTCTGGACTAGGCATGAAATCCCCCTGGCAAAAAAAGGCACGTTCCTCCTGCCCATGAACTCCGGTGTAGACGTCCCTCCGGCAGTACTTGGCATCCTACAGTAAGAACAAATCCACTTGAAGAATGTCAATACCAGCACAACCAGAAAGGGTTTTCAATGAAATAAGAGAGCGGAGGGAGGTGCCTCACAAAATCTGGAGGCAACTTACAATGCCACCACTCACTCGTAAACCGGGGGCTCCTCGGCCTCGATCCCAACTTCCTCCCCCTGCTCCTTCTCGGATTTTTCCTCATCCTCCGAGGATGCCTCTTCCTCTTTCGGCAGACGTTCAGCCGCTGCAAGTTCCGAGTTGTGGAGGGCAGTATCTGGCTCGAAGGCGAACACATGCCTGTCGGACAACGTCCCTGCCCACATTGAAGCACCTGAGGAACAAAGCGGGCGGAATAGCTTGCGGCATGCAATTGCAATGGGGCCAGGGGACAAACTGAGCACGTGAAGGCTTACCCGTGCCGCATGTGAGGTCCAGAATCCGCCCTTGGACATCCGAGCACGTCTCCATGAGGGTTTGGGATGAAAGCAGGGCTTCGGGTCCGGCTGTACCGCCACGGTTTGCCTGTCTTTGTGTCCTTCGGCATACTAGAGTGGGGCACATAGTTGTAGAGGACATCGTAGGTTACAGGGTCCACAGCGGCATCAACAAGACGACCGTCGTTGCGGAATTTGAACGTAGACCCTCTCTTCACAAAGCAATATGCCTCAAACACCAATGTCTGCACATCCAACAAAGAAGGGATCAATTCCAGGGTCTACTTAACATACACCACAATATGAAGTGAATGCAATAGATTGATAACTTACACTTTGGCCCTCTGTTCGCAAACCCCTGCGTACTGATGCAGAACCATTTTCTGAGGAGGACCGGGGTGACACTTTTCGGTGTCCACCTTGCCACCGCATTCTCTGTGGTCTTCCCTCTCGTGGCAAGGACAACCACACATCCACCGTCATCCAGAAGCATCCCCGCCAGCCCAAACCCGGCTTTCCAGTAGTCCTCAGTAAACCTGTTCCAGGTGGGCACACCATCCAGGCCCTCCAGCAGCTCCCATCTGGAATGTCGAGGAGAATCATGTCGCAAGCTCTCTCCACCTCAACCCCCCCCCGAGTGCTCTTGCAATTCGTGCTCACAGCCGTGAAGAATTCCATCATGGCTTCAAAACCAGGGGTGTCTTTAGGCTCTGTACCGGCAGCCCTCTTCTTGGCTTTTCCCTTCTGCTCCGCCAGAGACTTGTTGTGTGCCACCTTCTTCGCCTGGCAGCGAGAGCGTCAAGGAAGCTCTCATTGACGCATTGGATGATGGTTGGAGGTTCTAGCTTTGGCCTGTGCGTAAACGTCACCGCCGAATACCGCCGTGTAGGCTCGCCCTCAAATGCCAACTTCTTGGCAGAGCCAGTCCCACTCCGAACTGACTTGGGAACCCGGACGACCGGTGACTGGGTAGGAGCAACAGCAGTCGCAGGACCTTGAACAAAATCGGCGTCGGAGTCACTCTCTTGGGTCCCCTCCTGCGCCTCCTCCGATGCCCCGATGGTTTTCTTCTTTTTGGGTGTTACTGCAGTCACCTGTTTCCTTGTCCTTTTCCTTTGACCTTTACTCTTCTCATGCAATTTCTCTGAATTCCTGCCTGAGCAAGCTCTGCCGCTTTCCTGGAGTTCGCAAGCGCTTTTGCCTCTTTTGCACCCAACGGAGGCAGCGGAGCCCGGTTTCGTCGGAATTCAGCATCCAGCTTCAATTGAAACTCGGATGGGTCGAGCGAGCCGGGCGGAAGGTCCACATACCAAGGGCAATCACGCAAATGTTCCAGATGCCACTCCTTCACAATATCGTCAGTGTACATGGAGTCAGCCCCAGGGTTCCTCCATGCCAGGAAGAATGGTGGCTCGAAAGACAGATGACCTTTCTCCAAAAGCGAGAACTTACAGTACCTGCATTCATGAAAAACCCAATGAGGTCCGAAAATGGCTAACCTATAGGGCCTACAACTGGAATATGGCGCCGAATTTCCACTTCCGGACTTAGCCCGAAAATGGCTAAGTCCCTGACGGGGCCTGGAACTGGGGCGCCGAATTTTTCTAGGGACTTGGCTAAGTCCCTGGACGGCAATAGGGCCTAGAACTGGAAACGGCGCCGAATTTCCAGTTCGGGCCAGCCAGGACCCGAAAATGGCTAAGTCCCTGGACGGCAATAGGGCCTTGGAAGGCGCCGAATTTCCAGCCAGCCAATGGCTAAGTCCCTGGACGGCAATAGGGCCTAGAACTGGAATTTCCAGTTCCGGGCCAGCCACCTAGGGACTTAGAAATGGCTAAGTCCCTGGACGGCAATAGGGCCTGGAACTGGAATATGGCGCCGAATTTTCAGGGCCAGCCAGTCTAGGGACCGAAAATGGCTAAGTCCCTGGACGGCAATAGGGCCTAGAACTGGAAACGGCGCCGAATTTCCAGTTCCGGGCCAGCCACCCTAGGGACTTAGACCGAAAATGGCTAAGTCCCTGGACGGCAATAGGGCCTGGAACTGGAATATGGCGCCGAATTTCCACTTCAGGGCCAGCCAGTCTAGGGACTTAGCCCGAAAATGGCTAAGTCCCTGGACGGCAATAGGGCCTAGAACTGGAAAACGGCGCCGAATTTCCAGTTCCGGGCCAGCCACTAGGGACTTAGCCCGAAAATGGCTAAGTCCCTGAACGGCAATAGGGCCTGGAACTGGAAAATGGCGCCGAATTTCCAGTTCCGGGCCAGCCAGTCTAGGGACTTTGCCATTTTCGGAGCCCTGACTGGAAATTCGGCGCCATTTTCCCTAACACCACTTAGGCCTCTAACATCCTGAAATGCCAGGACTTGAAAGAAAGGCAGCGCGTATACCTGTACAGAAGGCGCATTGCTGCTTTGTCCGCGTTCGGCTGGTCGGTGAACTCGTGGCTCCGGCGAGCATCTGCTATCTCCCGAAAGAATAGGTTGGTTTTGTAGAGCAGAAAGTACCTCGTCACATAGTCACGTAGGCTCTCTGCTGCAGGAGATATCTCCATCTTGAACTGATGTGCTTGTGTGTCCAGCTGCTCTTGCGCATTCGTCGTCACCTGTGGAGATTGTCCATCAGATCGCTTTCCTCAAAAAATACAATGAATCACCCCCTACTAGAGTACAAGCCCCAAACGAAGCGTGGGGAAGTACCTGAAACCACCATGTCATGCGGTTCATCCACATGTCGAATGTGGGGTCAGAGAGTTTGTCCGGTTTGGGGAAGCTCCACATGTCCCTGTACTTTGGGAACCATTCCAGATTTGGAGCCACCGGGTCTGTCCAACCACCCAGCATATTCGTAAGCGCCAAACACCACAAAAAGGAGTGTTGCCACCACAATTTGGTTAAGAATGTATCACCTTTTCTGTTGCATCCACACAGGATGTGGCTAGACGATGGAGCTTCTCCAATGTCATCGTGGGCTTCAGAGCGCGAGAGTAGTGCTTTCCCACCTCCACCAGAAAGTCGGCACCAAGGGCGGGATCAGCTATGGCCACGTACTTTACCATCCGCGACTTGTACTTTATGCGGGCCCTCACCTCCGCAGCTTTGACATACGATTCGAGTTCCGGGAGGGTTGGATTCTTCTCCTCTGACTCCATGTAGAACCTCCGCGCATGTGCCAAATCCTGCTGTATTTTCGTCTGTCGAAAAGCGCACATAAGATTAGAGATCCTGCTCAACACAATTTCTTCTATTGGGGGAGGAGAGACAAATTAGCTCAACAAAACTGCAGGAGCTTTACCCGAAATATGTAGTCCACCATGGCGTCGACGCTCAGCCTATACCAGGTTCTGTCTTTGCCTCCGACTTGCAGGAGGTCGGCACTGAGGGAATTGGCAAACTCTTGCACCCCCTGCTTCCCGACATCCTTCACTCGGAAGAGCATATGGGACAAGTTGGTGGCAATGAAGGCATTCTCAGTCACCCTGCAGTGCCACATTTCCATCAAACAATACTGAAATGGGAATTTTCATCATATATGAGGATTCGCAATGAAATGACTTCCAAATTCAAAGTCCAAAAGCGAGAGGGGTTGTAGCTTACGAGTTGATGTCGGCCATTGCAGCTTTGAGAAGACTGCGATCTTTGGGCCCCGCAACCTTCAGCACAACACAATCGACGGCGAAATGCCAATCGAGATCGTTGGGGTGGGCTTGGGCAATGTGCTCCATCCATGCCAGGAGGCGATGATTGCCGTCCCACACGTAGAACATCTTACCGGACATGTGCTGGAAAAGAGGATCACTAGCAATCGATCTCTCGAACTCCTCATTTCGCGTTTGCCAATGGGGACCCCATTTGTCCACCTCATCGGAAGTGTGGGCACGGGAAGCTCCGTGGTCGTTCTCAATGGAAACGTAAAAGGCGGCAGACCCATTCGATATCCATCCCGGAAAGAGAATTTCAGCTTGTCGATATCGCCTGGGAGGGCAGGTCTCACCACCTGCAATGACACCAAGCGGCAAAGGGGAATTCGAAGCTTGGCCGGGTACACCATGCCCCCCAGCACCCTGCCAATGTTGCTGTGGGTTGCCTCCAACATCTTGGCAGCGGCCAACTTCATATCCGCCTCAGACATGACGTCTGCTGCAGAGGGGTTTTCCGGCAGCCCACCAAGACCGCCAAATCCAGCCTGTATGCTCCGGGTTTGGGGCCTGGGGATGTCCGGGAGAATGTCATCCTGGTCAGAAACTCCATGTCGTCCTCCTCAACAGGGTCAGCCACCTGCGAAACCACCTCCAGCACTCTCGTCGTCTCTACTGCCCTCTCCCTGG
This sequence comes from Takakia lepidozioides, assembly GCA_030704615.1. Lineage (NCBI taxonomy): Eukaryota > Viridiplantae > Streptophyta > Takakiopsida > Takakiales > Takakiaceae > Takakia > Takakia lepidozioides. The sequence goes on along the minus strand of CM060732.1, from coordinate 17,267,121 downwards.
CTTCACCTCGAACTTGCACAATCGTGCTCTTTCAGGTGTTCTTTCCTCTCCTCCACTCTCCACCGTATGGGTAATTGCGGGGGCTGCACTTGCCCGCGATGGTCTAACCGGTGTGCTACTGCCTCTCTGTGGTGTCTTGTAGGGATCCACCGTCTCTGTGTGTCCCTCGCTTACATTGGCATCTGTCATTTGGGCACCCCGGGCCTCTTCAGCTGCCTTTTGTCTTTCCTCCTGGCTAGCATTCTGTCTCGTCTGTTCTTTTGCCCTCTCTTTTGCCCTCTCACGGGCTTTCTGTTTCTTACTAGGGCTAGCAACAGGGGAGCCCTCCAGGACGACCACCTTTGATTGAGGCGAACTGACACCCTCGCGCGCACTGCTCACTCCCCCTCCGCAGCCCGTGACTGCTCTCTCGCCGGGGATTGCATGTGCTTAGCTTTCTTCTTTTTCTTTGCGTGGGCGGGCCCTACTGCATGTGCATGAACAACCTCCATTGCCGGATCTGCTGTCCTCATGTCCTCACGCCCTTCACCTGCCATGCCGCCTGCACCAACCTCCCCAATGCCTACTCTATCGTAATCTCGTTGCAAGTCCTCCCGTCCACCAACAAAAGATTTAAGTTTGCCCTCTCGCCCCAAGTTGGGCGATTCAAACATGCGATGAGTTGGAGCTGTCGATGATACCACCAGCGTGCCGGGCTCGTCGTCACTCTGTGATTGACAAAAATCGTGAAACACCAACAGTGGTGCAAAAAGCAGCAGCGCAACCACCATAGCAGCAATCATGTAGCAAAAATGAAAACATAACAAGTTTAGGAAGTATGGAGAGCCATGCAACAACAATGAAAAACAAATGCAACCATTGCCTAAGAATGACATGCACAAGCAGCCTTCTCCAGAGCTGCCGGATTTGCACACGCATTGCAAACAATCTAAGGTTCAGTCAACTATCTAAAGTTCACTCATAAAGCAAAGCCAGGATGAAGATGCAGAAACAAAGCGAGGTAACGAAGCGAAAGCAAAAAAGAAATCGAACAAACCGAAAGCAGAAGTGGCTTGCCTGAGAGTACTCGGCTTCAGTTGGCGCAGGTTGTGAGCAAGACACTGGAATCTCCTGCTGGAGCTTCAGTTTGGCCATGCGAGAGATTGGCCGTCGTCCGTAGTACAGAGCTTTCAACTTCCGCGCGGTCTGGATCTGAGGTCTCTCTCAGGAGAGCCACGCCCTTCAGGCGGCATAAGTCCCAGCCAAAAAGATCTCCTTTTTTGGGGTACATGCCTGGAATACCATGTTAAGCCAAGTATAGCATGAGATTTAGGGTACGTGTCCAGGAAGCCATGCGTCGCCAGCCCGAATAATAAGCGACGGCCGTCGACATTTATTGCCCAACTGCGCAATTAAATGTCGGATGAAGCCCTCCATGTCGGAAGAAAATAGACGAAAACAGTCCCGGAATTTCCCTCACGCAGGTAATTCGGAAGCGCGCGGATGGAAATCCGGCGCCGAATTTCCATAGGTAGGCAGGTAATTCGGATGCGCGCGGATGGAAATCCGGCGCCGAATTTCCATCCGCCGGAGGAAATGGCAAAAAGCAGGTAATTCGGAATTGATGCCGCAAATTTCCATTAACCGGCGCCGAATTTCCATCCGCGTGCGGTGCGGCTTCCCAATCCGGATGCGCGCGGATGGAAATCCGGCGCCGAATTTCCAGGCAGGTAACGCGCGGATGGAAATCCGGCGCGGCCCGCGCTGCGCCGGCAGGTAATTCGGAATGGAATTTCCATAGGCAGGCGCGCAATAATGGGATGCGCGCAAAACCTAAGCGCCCGCCTCAGAATTTCCATGCTATGAAATGCGGCAATTTGTGTAATTTCATGGCAGCTTACAATTTCCATTTGCGTCAAGCAGGTAATTCGGATGCGCGCGGATGGAAATCCGGCGCCGAATTTCCATCCGCCTTTATGGAAATCCGGCGCCGCACCAAATTTCCTTCAAGCAGGTATTGGCGCCGGATATCCGGCGCCGAATTTCCATCCGCGCCGCGGGTAATTCGGAATGGAAATCCGGCGCCGAATTTCCATCCGCGCAAGATGGAAAGCGGCCCGGCCTTGAAGGCCAGATGGAAATCGATTGTGCGGCAAACCGGCGCCGCGCAGGTAATTCGGATTGAAATCCGGCGCCGAATTTCATAATTTCCTTCAAGCGCGCGCGGATGGAAATCCGGCGCCGAATTTCCATCCGCGCGGTAATTCAATGGAACGAATTTCCATTAGGGCCGCCAAATTTCCTTCAGGTAAGCGGGCGCCGAATTTCCAATCGCAAAAGGTAAGTCGGATCGGTGCCATATGGATATTCGGCGCCGAATTTCGATTCGCCATTTATTTCTGAGCGAGGAATTACCTCCGTGCAGGTAATTCCCATATAAGAATTACCTTCGTGCAGGTAATTCACATACAAGAATTACCTTCATGCAGGTAATTTCCAGATGAGAATTACCTTTGTGCAGGTAATTCTGGACGGAATAAACATCGATTGGAATTACCTGCAGGAAGGTAATTGTCATCTGGAAATTACCTGCACAAAGGTAATTCTTGTATGCGAATTACCTGCACGAAGGTAATTCTTATATGGGGCACGAAGGTAATTCTGAAATAAATGGCGAGTGGAAATCCGGCGCCGAATATCCATAACGATTACCTGCTGGATGGAAATTGAATTTCCATTCACCTGATTCGGCGCCGAATATCCATATGATCCGTGCTGGATGGAATTCGGCGCCGGATTCGAATTCATTCGATTCCGCTGCTGGATGGAAATTCGGCGCCGAATTCCACACGATTCGAATTACCTGCAGGATGGAAATTCGGCGCCGAATATCCATATGGCACCGATCCGACTTACCTGCTGGATGGAAATTCGGCGCCGAATTTCCATTCATCCACGATTCGAATTACCTGCAGGATGGAAATTCGCCGATGGCACCGATCCGATACCTGCATTCGGCGCCGGATTCGAATTACCTGCAGGATGGAAATTCGGCGCCGAATATCCATATGGCACGATCCGACTTACCTGCTGGATGGAAATTCGGCGCCGAATTTCCATTCATCCACGATTCGAATTACCTGCAGGATGGAAATTTCCGCACCGATTAGGAAATTCGAATTTCCATTCATGATTCGAATTACCTGCTCGGCGCCGAATATCCATATGGGACTTACCTGCTGGATGGAATTCGGCGCCGAAATCATCCTCGAATTACCTGCAGGATGGAAATTCGGCGCCGAATATCCCACCGATCCGACTTACCTGCTGGATGGAAATTCGGCGCCGAATCTCATCCATCCGAGATTCCACTTACCCCTGCTGGATGGAAATTCGGCGCCCGAATCTCCTCCGGGGGATGTCTGTCGGAGAGGTGCCGCCTCTCCGCCGCTCTGTTTGGATATTCGGTGCCGAATTTCCGTCCCGGGGGTTGAAATATGACTGCCAGGTTCCGACCCTCCCCCCTCCCCGACTTCATTGGAACGGCCCGAATTGAAATTCGGCGCCGTTTTCCCATCTGTGGAGGTTTTTATGTCGGCCAGTTTTCGCTCTGACACGCCGACAACACTTCCTTTGGGGGGGCCCGGATGGAAATTCGGCGCCGAATGGCCGTCCAGGGATGTTCTCTGTCGCACACTGGCCGGCCTCTGTGCCCCAGGCGACTTCATCCGGGCGTCCCCTGTTCGATATTCGTTGCCGAAATTTCCGTCCGGGGGTTGAAATGTGACAGCCAACTGCAGGCCACTCCCCCCTCCCCGACTGCATCCGAATCGCCCCGGATGGAAATTCGGCGCCGTTTTTCCATCTGGGGATGTTTTTATGCGTCCAGTTTTCGGCCTGACCCCCCGACACGACTCCCTTTGGGGGACCGGATGGAAATTCGGCGCCGAATCTCCATCCAGAAGATGTTATCTGTCGCACACACTCCGGCCTCTGCGCCCGAGGCGACTTCATCCGGGCTTCCTCTGTTGGATGTTGGGTGCCGAATTTCCATTCGGGGGTAGTAATGTGACGGCACGGTGCCGGCTTATCCCCTTCAGCGTCATCATCCGGACGGCCCCCCACTTTCTGACTGCATACCGTTGGCAGTTATTGCGCAAAGACGAGGGGCCGCATTCCGGAGACAAGGTTCATTAACACTCTGACTGTGGATTTTTGAGATAGTTGGCTCCCTGGATTTGGATCAGGCTTCGTCGCTCGGACAAATCGGCATCGCATTCATTCCCATCGCTGCACCCCCTTCTACCAGGGAGCTTCCCCGCACGCCATCCTGGCAGTCTTGTGTGCACATCTCCCATGGCGGAAAACCCGAGCGCTACAGTGTACTGCCCTCCTCACGAGCATAGAGCTTCATTTCCGTGCAGAGGGGGACACCTGCCGGGTGATGGAGAAATATCTGTGCGTTCGATACCACCTGAAACCGGGGTCGGTTTTTTGGAGGAGGAAAGGAAGGACTCAAACGGCCTTTTGTCGAGAGTATTGTTGTGCTCCACGATGATTTCGGCGATGGCAGGGAATGGCGAGTTCCACCATCGGACAGCGTCATATACAGGGCTGTTGGGGACTTCATTTGCCCGCCAAATGCACCGTCTATCCTGGCGCCTTCCACGAAACAATCCGCGAATCAGAGAGTGGGTACCTCAAAGAGAGAAGTCCGCAACGAAGTAAATAAATCCAGAGCCGAACCCATCCATGAAGACGACCGAGAACCGGGTTGTTCACAACCTGTCCGACTCAGACGAGGTCATGGAAGTTCCGAGGTCGTCCTGGAGATCAGGCAAGTCCTCAATGGACGTCAGTGGAGGAGGGAGTCATATTCCCAGCACGAGCACCGCAGTTCGATCTATTCTAGAAATTCTGCGAGGGCTTCACCTGGAGGGACACCGGTCGGAGCTGGCCGGGCTGGACTACAGCAAGTTCGCAATTAAATCGGTTACATGCCTTCCCGCCGACGTCGACGGTAATGTCTTCTTTGAGTTCCCTCCTCGGGCGGACTACTCGAGGGCGTCCGGAATGTTGACAGATATGGATAGAAAACATGACGGTCATCCTTGGTGCGTTACCAAAACCACCAGCATGAAGATGCTTGATGGTGTGCGGGTGCGCTACGTTGTTTGTGCGGGCGCGTTGCGGTGTTTCTCCCCAACTTGCTTCCACTTTAAATCCAGAGGTCACAGGAACGAGACCGATTGGACAGGCACAGCTCACCAACCATTTCGAGCTCAGGAGAAGGTTCCGAACTCCACATTTAAGTGTGCGCATTGCAAAGAACCACCACACTGCATGTCTGTTTGTAATGCCAAGCAGTTCTATGTGTTGCACCGTTTCCCTGACCTCACCCGAGCTTGCATACACGTTGGTTCCCATTGTCACAAATTGGCGAGGGGGAACTCGCGGGAGGCTGCCCACGAAGCAGAGCAGCTCGTTCAGGAGGAGGTTAAGTTGAGACCGGGTGCCAAACCCAAACAGATACAGCTCCAAGCCGCCCATAAGATGGCATTGGCCAGAATTATGTCGGAAGACGGCTCGATAGAGTTCCTCTCGACGAGAAGGAAATGGAGGCATTGCTCGAGTCGGTGTCCCACGTATGTTCACCGAATGTCCGAAACCACATTGTCTCATGCAAACAGAAAATTGGGCGTGGCTCGGATATGCACTCCATTCTGGAGGTGAAGCGACGATGTGGATATGACTACATTCATGGAAGTAGGTTTCCAGGACAAGGGACTGAGGCAGATGTTTTATTCAAAATGTCCACGTGTGGACCTGGCAGTGGCGTCGAACTGGTCGACAGGATGACGAGTGGGAACTTGTCAAACAGTTGGGTCATGTTCGACCATATCAAGCGAATTACAAATCACCAGTGGGTGACAATGGGTGCACATGTCTACGACACCCACTGCAGGATGCTAATGACAATTGCTATTTGTGAGATGAAAGGAGAGGACACACAATCGGAGATGCTTCTTTGGCAGGGAATAATAAACGACAGATGGCCAAGGCGGGATTGCCCCCTCCCAATTTCCGTGGTTTCATGGCGGACAACGCACAAGCAAATTGGGCTGCCATCCGAAGGGTGTACGGGCAAGACCCCAATGTTCCCATGGAAGGCAAGGAGAGATCTTGTGGGTTCCACTTTCTGCAGAGCCTTTCGCAGTACACAACCAGGCTCGTGGCGCCAGATTTCAGAGAGGAGCACCGTTCCATGTGCCTTGCGTGGAAGCGCGCCCACCTTGGATGATGCAGAGACACAGTTTGCATGCATACGGGCTTGGTGGACATCGTCAGGTGCTGTAAGGAAATCAGACGAAGGAGCAATGGTCAGTTGGCTAGCATGGTGGCATTATCGTTTCCTCCAGTTCGGCGACTATATGCGGGAGGTGAGTTGCACGAATTCGCGTCCCGTTGGATATTATTCTTGGCCATATTTGTAACTTGCTTGTAACCTCAACATGTGCTTGTGCAGGAAATGTGTCTCGACTCCGACACCGACATGCCACGACAAACATGGCCGAATCAGTGCACTCTTCCTGGCGTGCCTCCTCTGCGGCGCATCTGGTGGACATCCTCACTGCCACAACGGAGGACATTGTGAGGTCAATTATGCAGCAATGCAGGTACAACGAGTTCTTGAAAGGGAAAAGTGGGGCTTGGGCCGGACAGGCAGGAAATGCTGATGCGGACTGCCTCCAGATCGAAGAATCCTCGGAAGTGGGCGGCGGCCTTGCGAGAGGGCCTTCGGGACACGCCATTGCTGCGAAGAGGCCAACATTTGGAAGGAGATGTTCATACCCGTCCAGTGAGACGAAGACTTGACGAGGCACCTGGCGGAGAAGAGGATTCATGGCGAGCTGACAAGAATATTCGCACGCTCCCTCGTGGTCCGGTGATGTTGTCCGAGGAGGTCTCGTCGAGCACCGGAAGTCCTGCACGTTCAAGATCGCCATCTCCTTTGAGCACAGGGCGCGTGCCCCGGCAACATAACGAGCCATCTGTAGTAAAGCAATACAACATTCCCATTGTGGAGACAAGAGTGTCGGAGTCACAGTGGAGAATTGCGAGGACATTGCCGGCATTTCGAGGGAAGTGTTGCGCCATCCGGGTGGATACGAGAGCACGCTGTGGTGAGATGATTCGGAGGAACCCACACGGTGCTGTACCTGCACCTTGTTTCAGCGGCAGATTTTTGACTCCCACATTTGCTCACGCCACAACGCAGACATTTTGGTTCTGTAGGCACGACATAATGACCTGTGTGTTTGGCAAGCCCAAGTACGGGATTCAGGGAATGCCGGAGCCTCCGGGCGTCTGGCCTGTTGCACCGGGTTGCAGCCTCTCTCAGAATGAGGCGGATGCTCTATCTGCAGCAGGATTTCGAATGGTGCAACGCACAGACATCCCGGCCCACGCATTTCCGGTTCCTCAGACCCAGCCATTGCATACTGCTCGGTCCAGTAGAGACGGATTGGACAATTCTGCACATCCCACAATGCGATTCGGAAGAGTGAAGAGACGACACCCTCCCAACAAGTTGAATGAGACTCGGATTGCCAATGCTCTTGGGATGGCTTGCACTATTCAGAGCTCCGTGGACGTACCCCCACCCGGCCTTGGGCGTGTGTATCGGATGGCAACGGCCGGCTCGGCTGTACGCGACGATGTATACACAATTACGATTGGAGTGGAGCCGACTTGCAACTGTACGGACTTCTCGTTGATGGAAGCAAAGAAGGGTTCGAAGTATTATCCGTGCAAGCATCTGTATTACATTTACCTGAAGAGTTTGAGGATGAACGTGACTATTGATGACTTTATTCATGCACCGGCGTTGAGCGTGAACGAGCTGCACAAACTCCTCTTAGGGATTCCAGAAATCATTGATGGGGCAAACGGAATCCTCCATATGGATATTTTCAAATGCATTTTGCTGTATCAGACTTTTTTTTTGCAGTGTAATGAAATGCACCCCAAAACTCCTGGAATGAGGCAATATTCCATTCAAACTGAGATCCAACAGAAGCAGTTGGGGCCATTTCTGGAAAAATGGCGCCGAATTCTCTTTTGGGGCCGAAAAATTCGCTAAGTCCCAACATGCACTGGTACCTGTGTTTGGGAAAATGGCGCCGAATTTCTCTTTTTGGGGCCGAAAACTGGCTAAGTCCCAACATGCACTGGTACCGTGTCTGGAAAAATGGCGCCGAATTTCTCTTTTTTGGGCCGAAAACTGGCTAAGTCCGAACATGCACTGGAAAAATGGCGCCGAATTACCTGTCATGAGGGGACCTATAGCCGCGGAATTCGGCACCATTTTTCGCCAGAGAGACCTATTGCCGCGAAATACGTCGCCGTTTTTTCAGGTTACGGACCCTATTACCGCGAAATTCGGCGCCATATTTGCACATGTCGCTAGGAATTGGCATGAGCGGAAGACAAAATATCATGAGCACAACTGTCAAAAGTGCAATTTTCCCTTCAAGGGGCCGAATAATATATTTGTTTTTTCTGACACATTGCATTAAATTATTGTTTTTTTTTATTTTTTATTGTTTTTTATTGTTTTTTATTTTCGAAATTTGTACTTCTGCTCATGAAAACCGATTGTGTACTACTGCTCATGCCGCTCATGCCGCTCATGCCGCTCATGCTCATGAAATAGCAAACCTCCTTAGTTGCTGCGGGCAGCCTGTAGTGATTGATTACGAGTCAAGATGGTGAAACTAATTTCTAGTTGACATTAGGGCACTGGCTGCATGGTTTTGGCATTGGGATTTGGGAGATTACACGGTTGACTCAAGCTCTAGCTCAGGAAAGCTACCAGGTGCCTGTATGTGGGCTGGAAGGATGTCCAACCGATTTGTGTTCTCATTTGAGGGGGATACGGCCTTGTACGATTTCAATTTGGCGGGCCTACAGCGTCTGCCTCCGACTGAGGATCCCAAAAACGCAGAAGAGGACGTGGAAGGGGACAAGGAAGAGGAAGAGGAAGAAGTCTAGGAAATTCGTACGATGCAGGGGCGCCCGAAGCCGCTTCCTCCAATGCCTGTCTTCGAGTGAGTTGCACCATAGTAAGTGTATTGGTTTCGGTTGTAGGGACCATGCAACCTGCCGATGATTCCCTGTTTGAATGCTCTAATGTGCTTCATTCTGTGTTTGTGCGTACACTCAGCCTTGCAGAGTCGTCCGACGAGGAAATGCTGGGAGACTTGCCCGAATCGGACCCTGTTGCAGAGGAGGAGACAGAATCGCATCGGCCATTCTTTGCCAGAAAATCGTTTCTCGCGAGTCCCCAGAAGCCCCTTTTTCTACCAGCCTATGCAGACACGGCTGCCAGAGAAGCCATCAGGAGGTAGGATAGGCCTACTCGGTTTGAGCAATTGATATTTGGAAATGAGCGGAGAATTATAATGAGGCGTGAGGCCAAACATGGAATTGTGAAAGACAGAGTAGGCAAGTTCGTCATAGAATCCGCGTCCGAGAGCGAGGGGGATGATGAGGACAGTTCCGCACCCAGGTGGACAGTTCCAGCTGGTGAGGATGGTATTTTTGAGGGGAGGGCTTCTCAGAGTAACAGCGGTAGCGACAGTGTAGGTTTGGAGGCAGGTGGAAGGCAACCATCCTTGCATGAGGCCGGGGATGCATCGGACAGTGATCGCGGATCCTCACCATAGCAAAGTCTCATTTGGATCCTTTTGTTGTACAGCTCTGAAACACTTAATGAAAATATTGACGATTTCAAAAATCATTGTGTTCAAACTGCATGTCCGATTCCCTACATTTCTTCCGCCAACCACAATGTAATAATAAAAGCAGAAGAGACGCAAACTTAAGTAAAGAACCCTACAAGTAATTTATGCACACCAGCAAACCGCGAACTTGAAGCCATGAAAACCCTGCCGTTTCTAACATTCCTATTGGGAATTTCGGCGCTGAAATAGCCCAGTGTGCGCCTTCATAATATGGGCCTTATAAAATTCCACGAAGGAATTACTGCACCAAAATATCAAGATGGAAGCCTTTAGCACAAGGCACTTCAGCACATTCCACTTGGGTATTTCGGCGCCGAAATAGCCCGCTCTGCGCCATAAAATACGACACTATATCACATTTCAAAAGGAAATTTTGGCGCCGAAATACTCCGGTGGATGTCTTCAAAACACCACTTTAGCACACTGCTCTTGGGAATTTCGGCGCCGAAATACCAAGGTCAGTGGTTTTAGGACGGCGGTGGTTTTAGCACAATTTCTTCCCGTAATGTCGTGGCACCTTCTCTGTCAAGCCCCTTCTAGCCCCAGTCATTTTCGATCGCCTGTGTGGGTAGCCGTTGCTGGCCAATGGGGCACGTATTGCCGTTGCCCCAGAGAAGATCACCTGAGAAGGTTTTCCGCATTGGGTTTTCAATGTTTGCATCTCCGTGTTGAAAAACAACAGTGATTACTTGTCCCTCTCCATTCCCGGTGGGCGCACACTTCCTCAATGCCGCCCTGTGTAAGTGCCTTCTGCATTCGACGGAGCGGGATTCGAGGATCGCGATTGCGTGAGCCGGTGAAGTGAGACATTATGGTGGAGTTGGATTTCAATGAAGGTACACGCAGGGTGACGAGTTTCCGAGCACTTCTGTGGGATTCTCTTTGGGTGAGGCCTGCCAGTGGACAACAGTGGATACTTGTTGTGCGAGATAGACCTGGAAGACGGAGTGTTCGTCTCTTCATCATGAGATGTTGCTGCGGCGAGTTGTGGAGGTCTTACTACCATAACTATACTGCACCTCCACAGTATTTGCTCCCGGATAGGGCTCTTGAGTTGCTCACTCACTCTTCTGGGCCAGGGAATATATTGTTGACACTAAGGGAGAATCGGAACAGGTTTGTCCTAGATGTTTGTGAATTTCACGACGCTGTGGAGGAGGTCCCAATAGGAGGCCTCCAATATCTGCATGTTTTCACGAACGTGACCTCTATAGATATCTTGTATCTTTATGTTCGCCATCTTAATCCAGAAAACGGCAATGCGCAGTGGACGACTACCGCACCACTCCTAATTCTGGACCTGTGGTTCGACAACTCGGTGGTTCGTGTTGTGGATGTCAATGCAGCAGCAGCAGCGCGCGGTAATGATCATTGTGGAGGGTGATTGGAGGGCACAGGCTCCGGGATATGGTAGTTCCACAGGTATCTTATGTCGCACTGGTATTTCTGATGATGGAAGCTCGGAGTAGTCGCTGTACAAAATAAAAACTTGTGGTTGCCTGATGTTTTTATTTCGAGCGTCATGTCAATGTGGGCTTGATGTTGAGTTAAATGGGGTTTGCAAATTCAACTGTCGTCTTACCTAAATATATTACCTTGTCAGCACAATGGCTTGTGAGGGCTACAATTTTGTGTCTCTTTCCTGTCCTGCACAATGTTTTACAGTGGTGAGTGGAATAACGGCGCCGAAATACCTCATTCCGCATCCTGGACCAAGAGAAACAGACCCTATTATCGAGGTAAGAGGACATAACACCGTCAATAAAGGCACGAAAATTCCAATTCCGCGGATGCCTGCTCATGAGCTCATAGGCTCATAGGCTCATGGGCTCACGAAATAGTAAACCTCTAAATATTCCAAGACACCCAATCTACATGAGCAGGCTTCACCCCTTCCCCCATCATTTGATCATAGGTCTCCAAAGCCACCATCCCACATCCCTGCTGTGCATACATTCTTACCAGATTACAATCTTGGTCTTAATAACCTGGCGTCGAAATCCTAACCCAAGTTTGAGTGGCCTTGGCTCTGATAGCTTGATGGAATACCATTTCTTTATCTCGGACGACAAAACACATGACAACTACTTTGTTCAACATTGCTTGCAGCTGCATTGGCAGCATGTGACCACTACCTTGTTTCGTCCATCACAACATTGGATATGGAGTGATGGGTGTTCTTCTCAATTCAAGTCCAAAGTGCCATGGTATTTTGTCAGCAGGTACCCTCATCTCACGGGGGGTTGCACTTTGCTTTGGAGCTTCTTTGGTACAGGGCACGGCAAGGGCCCTCATGATGGAGCAGGTGCAGTTGTCAAAAGATACCTACGTACTGCACAGCTAGATGTCTCAGGCCCGAAGCTGCAAAATGCGGAGGATGTTGTAAGATTTTTGAGAGAACGGTTATCCTCAAGACCAGAGTCTTCCTACTGGCAGAGATCTGATGTCCGTCGAGTTTTCTGGGATGTAAAGGAAGAGGATATCAACCGTCGTTCACTGCATGACTGTGATGTTATCAAGGGAATCAAGAAACTACATTCAGTCAGATCTGTTTCCAGTCGCGATACTAACAAACTCATGATAAAAGGGTTGGCTTGCTTCTGTTGTTTCTGTATTGACTCAGCATGGAACAATTGTGAGAATGCTGCATGGACTGGTGAATGGGAGTTGCAGATCTTGACCCTGAAGAACACCGCAAATGTCAGCATGCCATGGAGAAAGATGCAGATGAGGATTGGGACCAGTTTGGCATCAATGGTGATTATTTGGCATCCCTCATTGAAATTGGAGACAATTTCGCAGTCAATGTTGAGGAAAACAATGATGAACAGGTAGACTTTTACATCATTTGTTGTAGTTGGGCTCTCCATGCAGTGAAGAAGCCATTCACTGATGCATGGGGCACTTCGTTTGTAGAAGGAGACATGGTAATTGCAGGAAAGTATTAGCAGAAGTGGGGGAGAGCGGAAGACACGTATGTATTTCTGAAAAAATCACAAGTGGTCTTTCTGCACTCTGAACATGTGCGTGCCATCAAGTTTCCTATGCTGCCATGCGACTACAGGGTTGTAGGGAATGATCCGGTTTACAAATTGCCTGAATATGTGAAGAAGGGATAAGGGCTGCAATTGCAGCTTTGGATTCTGGCAACGACTAGCTACATAAGATACAAGACGTTCCTTGCATACATTCTGCATTGTGGGATTTTGTTGGGGGGGGGGGTGGGCATTTCCATTGCATCCATACTTTGCATGTTATAGGGGGGGCAAGTACCATGGCCTTGGCGAGCAGTAGACCATAGTACTTGCAGTTTGCTCCGTGCACCTTTCACCCACATGCAAGCTGGAAATAGTTGGGCATGCGAGTGGGTTCAAGCCCCACTTGGGTGCAGCTGCATTGTTGGTTCACACAATTGTACCAACAAAGAGCTTTGCCTCTCAGGTCATCATTTGCTGCAGGGCCTGTCTTATTGGAAAGGGGGACTGGGGTGACATGCAACAAAATCCAGGTTTGATGTAAGCAATGGACTGGTATGCAATTGATGCCTGGCAGCTCGTAGCTTTTATGTAGTTTCGGCTGAGTTATGAGATAAGTTTGATTCTTCGTAGCTTCTGCAGCTTTTTAGATATGGAGGCGAAGAATCCCAGGCATGGCGGGAAGCTTTGGCGGCGGCAGGGTAGATGTTGGATAGGATTTAAACCTGGTGCTTCAGGCAATCTAGACTTTTTTTCTTTGGCATTGTAGTGGGAGATAAGATAGTTGAGAGAGAGGTTCGGAGGACGTAGTCGATTTGATGGTGAGAAGGAGGCTCCATGGTGCGGTGTGAACCTGAGATGATAACTGTTATTGAAGGAAGATGAAGGTGGTTGTTTGGGGTAATTGATGATGATGGGCATTCAGGTCTAAGTGCTGCAACTTGTGGTTGATGGCTGGTCGATTCCATGGGTATTATGTCACTAATTTGGGGCATCTTCACTTTAGGTCAATCATCCTTGGTGCGGCTATACTCTCGGTAGATGGGCTGGTTGGTCTGCAGCAATTAACTATGAACTGAAGCAAGGGAGACTGATCCATGGGTTATGTTTTGATTCCTTGAAGATGGGTTTCCATCTAGTGAGGCAGCTGTTCTTTTCATTCTTGATACTTAGTTGCTGCGGGCAGCCTGTAGTGATTGATTACGAGCCAAGATGGTGAAACTAATTTCTAGTTGACATTAGGGCACTGGCTGCATGGTTTTGGCATTGGGATTTGGGAGATTACGCGGTTGACTCAAGCTCTAGCTCAGGAAAGCTACCATAGGTAGCAATCAGTATTTGAGTGATGAAGGATCGTTTCCTTATCAAATTCTTGCTTACTGCATTTTTCAGTTTTAAACCATGAGTAGATAGTGGGAAAACTAACCTACAGTCCTGTTTCGGTGTCATATTTGGGTATGGCTTCAGATGTGGGGGTTGACCTCATGCCAGTGCATGCTTTGCATTTCATTCTGAATTTCAAAACTGTAATTTTCCGCAAAATCGACCAACACGTCAGCAGGAAAATTCTTCAAGCACTCCTTGAACTGTCTGTCTTCCCACTGAGCAACAAAATTATGACGGATGAAGAACTGAAGTTTAGGCTTCAAATACCGAATAAGCTCGTGAGGTGGAGTCCGCTTGTAGAGGAGGGTGAGTTTCTTTCTTTCTTCTCCTTTCTTTGTCAAGATTGTTTGTAAAGAGAAGTGCCTCCACTGCACTAGGTGCTCTGATGAATCATCATCCTCAAGAGGGCACAGAGATAGGTTTTCAACACCAAAAGCTTGGCACTCTCCATACATGCACTCTTTCCTGTGCCAATCACTATACTCATCTTTTGGGCATACCACTGACTCCCACATATGAGTAACCCTTGAAAAAGTATATAGAGCACCTCTGCAGCCCTGTACAACATCCGGCTGACATATATATTCACATTCACAATCACATGATCCATTACAATGGATACCTACTGAAGCCCACTCGCAACTCTTTCATTTCCACATGATAAATGCAGCAACACACATTCCTGTTTTTCATTCTCTTTACAAAGAATGGTTTTAATGCATCAAATGACTTTCTTCCAATTATGATGTCAAGGGTGTGCTCTTTGGAATCGTTAAAAGAAATCCATCTGCACAAGAAAGGCACTTGTCAATCCCAAAATGTCATGAAAAACATTCTTGCAACGAGCTAGCAGAGTATGAAACTGTATATGCACTAAGACAGTATTGTCTACTAGTCCACAACATGTCCTACTATCCACAGAAGTCTATGGTGAGTCCATGAATAGCGGCATGGTCAGCACAAAGTAACTCACAAGTCCACAAACCAGTCATTGTTTCCACAAGACTTCACAAATAATCCACAACATTCCGCTACAATTGCAACCGACAAACAAATCATGGACTGGCACTCCACAACCTGACGTTGAATCCAGGGGACTCCACATTCAACCCACAAGACTCCACATTTCCAATGTACCTTGCTGTAGAGCTCATGGGATGTCTATGGCATGTCAGTGTCAACCTCCGAGCATTCCATAAGAACATAGACAATTCAAAGACATTCCCATACAGTGAGAAGACATGTAGAGTTGTACCTGAGGCTCCATCAAGTAGTGTGTAGGCTTTACATCGTACTGAAACGCAGTGAGACGCTTCCGAGTGACATCTTTTGCATTAGGACTGACTCGTGTTTGGGACACCCACCAAGAGACCACAACATCCCTCGTTGCAACTGAAATTGTATCACGTCTCGTCTTCCTTATAGACAAACTCCACATGAATCCTTCACGAGCAGATGCCATATCCTCGCGGCGTGCTACTGCCGCGCTTATATTACGGGGATGAACACCTAATAGAGATATCTATACGAGGAACCACACCCATTGTTAACCACTGCTATTAGTAGCGCATGCTTGCTCGCTAATTTGCCTGCGGAGTTAGGGTTTTTAATCTCAGCCAGCGATTTTGTCAGTCCATCGATGATCTGTTGTTGAGCAATAATGGTCTTTCCATCTTGCAAAGCAAGTGGCATCACAGGGATGAGTGAAGGGTGCGAAATGACCTTCTCCATGATGTGTCGTTTGCTTGAAGGTCCCGGGAACACTTTCAACGTGTTACAAATGCATGTCACAATCGTATGGCAGGCCCTTCTAATCTCTCGATCCCTTACAACTTCCTCTGTGTTTTGCTCCAAGTCACCTACAGTGTGCGAAACATTCTGGGCATGTGACTCTTTGTTCCTCGCTCTAGATCGGCGGACGCGTTCAAGTACCTCATCTCTCAATGCACGTCTAGCCCTTTCTCTTTCTCTAGGCCCACGTCTCGTGTGCGCACCGCCGCGTTGTGAAGAACTTAGAAAACATACAATGAAAGGACAAATTAGGTTTAAAACATTCTACACGTGAATGATTGAGGAAGCCTAGCCTGTCGGCTTGACTCCCCACTCTCGGCTTGCCTCCCCACGCTGTGAATCCAACTCCACCACGTACTTGACAAACAATGCACGAACGAAGGTATTCAGTATAAGGAGGGAAAGCATTTGTTGCAAGAGCTGAATGCCCGTGATAGCCAAATCTCAAGCCCATCATGTTGATGCGAATGAAAATGTCCATGCGCAGGGCCATCTTGGAGAATCCACCAACCACCAACATGCAAGTAAGTTTTAGGGTCTCCCCCACCAACTCTCACACACAACACCCAATCATCAAAAACTGAGCTCGTCATTTCCACACACACGGGCACCATCTGCACGCCCCATGGATGTAAACGTTATGCAAAAGGATATCGCCAGGCATGGGGCCTGGTTTACGCAGAACCACGACAAAGGCTCAACTACAAATGTCGGCTTGGGGTGGAAAGGCGTACTGGAATGAGAGCCACACACATCTATTCACTGCAAAGCTCAAAACTTCAAGTTTTACATCCTAAGAGCTTAGGTATTCGTAGTCACTACCATAGATTCTCATTGCAAATAACCACACAGCTCACTGAAACACAGAAGCGTCCATGATTAGAGAAACGGGAAGACAAAAGAGCAAGTGTGCGCGCAAATCGCGATAGGCAGCACATTTTCAAAATTGGGTTTTGCGCGAAATACGAAAAATAAAAATAATAAAAATATAAAAATTGAAAACCGAGACGTCATTGCCTATGTGGCATCTGTGTGTAGTTGTACCGCGGTTTTTCAACAAACTAGTCCATTTGACACCTGGCACTTTTGGAATAGTTGATTCTACGTCTCTTTAGAAAAGGGTGATACCCCAAAAAGCACAAAATGAAGATAGTATGGACTAGGCTAAATTGCCCTATTTTTCAGGCATAAAAAAGTCCATAGCTATTAATTCCCGATGCTATTTGTCCATATGAAAATGGATTTGAGTTGGTTTCAAAAATGGCTAGGATGTTTTCCTTTACATCTTTGCATGAGTGTACATTATGTTTATTTAGTCCATAACATTTTGTACTGTAACATCTGTAGTCCACAGTTTTCTATTTTGAAAGTCCATAGCTCTCCATCAGCAGGTTTTTTTCTTAATCTAACAATTGGTACATATTTTTATGGTGGTTAAGAATCTTACACCATATAAAATTAGGTGAACTATTGAGTTGTTAAGAAATTATAAGTGAAACCATGGAGGGAGGTCACTGTAGAAACTGCCATGTTACGCAGAAACTGAGACACCCAATCCTGCAAATACCCATTGCTATGATGAGTCCCGTGGTGCCACATTCCAACTTCATATGACCCTATTTCCATGCCTCCTATCCCTATTTCTGTGGACACACAATGATCCGCTTATGTTTTGTTTTTTTTGCGTTCATGCTCATGCCGCTCATGAAATAGCAGCCCCCCCATGGGATTGGTCATGTAGATAGTGTGCATGACGATCTAGAGATCAGTGAGGAACTTAGTGGTGCTAAGGATGTGCATGAAGATGCAATAGTGTTGGCCTACCTTCGTACATGAGAGACAATAACTAGTGTGACTGCCAAGGAGAGAGATCAGATCCTAGAACGAGCCAAAAGGTTCAAGTGGGAGGGGACTCGTGCCTACTCTGAGTGTGGGAGGATGGACGAGTGAGGATTGTGCCTCGTCCAACACAACAAGCGCAATTTGTATGCCATGTCCATGAGGAGTTGGGACATTTTGGGGTGCGACGTACTTATAGTTTGCTGCAAAGGCAGTACTGGCGGCGGAGCATGCACATGGATGTGCAACAGTTAGTGACAATGTGCATGCTGTGTGATAGAGTACAGGCTTCTTTCAACGCACATACTCCACAAATTGCGTCATTTACCCATTATAGGTTTGGACTATCGTTAGAGTCTTGACTTTGCAGGCCATTGTCACTAACGATTTGCCATAACAAGTATGTGTTGGTGATGGTGAAACATTTCTCCCAATGGATTGAATTGGTAGTGTTGCTTGACAGGGCAAGTGAAGGGGGCTGCATATGCATTCTTAGATCGAGTTCTTAACCGATAATTTGGTGCTCCAGCCGAGGTACTCACGGACCAGGTGAAAGAGTTCTTGGGGGAGTTTCACGTTTTGTATGAGCAAGCCTCGATAGATCACTACTTCTCGGATCATCCAGAGGCTGATGGCTTGGCAAAGGGAGTTGTTCAGTTAGTTAATAGGGGTTTGCGCAAGTATGGTTTGCAGAAGGGACACATGGGAGATTGGGACCTTCAGCTGCCTTGGTTGGCTATGGGCTACAGGTTCAGCAAACATGCGTCACTTGCCTCATTCTCACCTTACTTTCTTATCTTCGGCCAAGAGCTAGATTTGCCTGCATCTATTCACAGGGAGGTTGCAGTAGTCCTCAACCTTGATGATCCGGATGTATGGAC
This sequence comes from Takakia lepidozioides, assembly GCA_030704615.1. Taxonomy (NCBI): domain Eukaryota; kingdom Viridiplantae; phylum Streptophyta; class Takakiopsida; order Takakiales; family Takakiaceae; genus Takakia; species Takakia lepidozioides. Next base: position 17,248,464 of record CM060732.1, on the reverse strand, counting down.
ACAAGTGTGTGATCAACAAATAGAGTTGTTCAAGAGAGTCATGCCTATGGCTTTTGAGAACCTCAAATGCTATTGCCCAACACCGAGACACATTGAGGTACGCCACTATACATGGAAGGGGATATCGGCCAAGGGTTCACCGTTTTCACCCTGGGGACTATGTGTATCTGCAGCAGACAGCGCCTACGACCTTGGATGCCACAGCAGGATGTGTGATTCTAAGGATCAGTGAGGTGTTGCCTTCAAGAGTGTTGATACTGTAGGGTCAAGATGACATGGTATGGAAGGACTATGTGCGTAATTGTGCGACATGTCACCTTCCACATGTGGATGGGAGGATAGATCCTAACCTTGCAGTGGTACCTGCAGGGTTGCGTTGCATACTATACGAGCATGCTGGTGGTGCCGCCACCATGCTTGTGTGTGATAAATGCTCAAGGGGTGGTACATGAGATGCTTGACACCGCCACTTGAGGAGGTTCATAGCGGAGAATGGTTATGTCCACGATGCCTGGGACAGAGGTAATAGGCATGACAATGGTGAGGTTGACATGGACCCAAGGTTTGCTAGTGGGAGTTCAACACCATCGTACCCAAGTGAAAGCCATGGATTGGAGGAAGGTGACGAACGTTGGGGCTACTTTTGTACCCGACCTCTTGATCTATCGACTTTAGAAAATGGGACATGAGCGGTTGAACACCAAACGATGATCCAATTAGGATCAGTACTTGTCGGCTATCCGGTGTTAGAGGGACCTAATCACCAGCTAGGAGGGCGATTGTGGCATAGCTTTCTCGGATTGTGTGCTTAGAATGTGTGGTAGGCAGTGATGTATGTTGTGGCACGATGCTTAGGTGCACGACATCATACTTGAGGTGGGATCATCTCTCTCCATCTTTCTCATTTTAGTTTTGTTTGTCTGTGGTTTGGCAGGCTAGCATCAAACAATCTTGGGTGAATGGTACTCAAAAGCTCTTTGCAGCCGAATTTGTCGTTCTCCGGGCTAGTAATTCCTGACATCACCTCGACGAATATTGCATCTATTTGGAATGTTTTTGACGAGCGATGCTAATGGTAGGTGTTTTTTTTTATGTCTCCTTCCTCTCAGATGTCGGGGTTCAGTACATGATCAACACACGGCGTCGTTGGGTTCTTACAAATTATTTGAAGGCATCTGGGACCAACTGAAATCAGATTTAGGGCTAGCACTATAGACTGGGTGTTAGGTTTTGCTCAGTAGAGGAACCTATTGGAACCTTACATAGTTCTAGCTATACACCCAGCTTAAATGATGATAGGCTTTCGCAAGTACATAAGCAAAATATTCTTCAAGTGCTATTGTGTTTGTTGGCTTATCGTCTTCTGATTGCTAGAGCAATTGGGGTTCTTTAGTGTGCAATGACGATTGCATTCATGTTGTTCTCCATCCCTTTCATGGGCTAGTTCCCACGTTCATAGATGTTCTCCCGCGATAATCCTGAATAAGCTATAACCCCGAAGAAGCACAAACTTGAAAGTGGTCAACTGATCGTAGTATATATGTGCACTTTCTACCCGCACGGGGAAGAGGCTCTTAGTTACGCTAACTCCGGTTGACGTTATATATATATACTCAACAGTTCAAACAATCAAGTATGATGAAGACCATGACATAGTTAACATTGTATTTTAAAATTTCTCTTCTCATGCTCTTCAGATCCTGCGACCATATCGATAATCCCAGCCTTAAACTCAAATCAGATGTCTAGGTAGTGTGTTCCCTCTTGCTCATATGTTTATGATTACCAAACCTAGAAATGGTCATTTTGCTTAAACTTTCTTGGAAAAACTTCTCACATTTTTGACATATTTGAGCGTATAATCCACATTGAATGCAAAAACCTGCCCAAAGAAATTTTGAGCAGAAGGGTTTTGAATTGGCTGTGATATATTCATTAGGAACTATCACCTTCACCGTCATCAATTCCCTCTACATCCTGCGCTTTTTCTTTGCCTATATCTCCACAAAATTCGAGAACAAAGGTGCGGAAAGTTTGTACTGCTCGGTTGATATCCAAGCTCTCCTCCAACATATCCAATAAAGACGCGCGCAACTCTTCTGCCCGATTCTTCGCTACTTCCTCATTTGTCTTTTCCTCATTTATGTCATCCTGGATCTGGACGACTCATTTCAACACGGTCTTTAGATGTTGGTAGAGTGCTTCTCTATGTTAGGATAGGTGTACAGTAGCGATGCTGGACTCAGAGCGTGCTCTCAAGTGAACCCATCCCTATAATCATCCCTTATTCATCTTCAAACTCGAATGTGGTGCCCTATGCTCAGATATCTCAAATAGATTGCAAATTACAACCCAATACGATGTGCAAAAAGCTTTCGACTCTTATATCACCACAAGGGTTTAACCTTATGAAAAACAAGAGAAACTAGACAAGACACTATGAAGCATTGCACAGTTATATCTAACCTGCAGCCATGTCTTCCTGAGTAGATCAAATATGACATTTGAGGGAGCTGTAATTCCATGTGCATGAGAAACAGTTGCAAAGGCTGAAGGACTGATGTTATCTCCCCCATCAGGCATGAGGAGTAAGGTCTCTCTGAACATCCGCAAGGCATCTTGTGTGGAGACAGATGCATCAGCAGAGCTTATGATCTCACGGAACTCCGAAAAAGTCAAGACACCATCCTGGTTTGCATCGCCAGCTATGAAGAGATTCTCCAGTTCCAATCTCTGCCAACATCATGTGGTAGAAGCAGAAAGGAACTTCAATATGTCAATGGATTGCCATAAGTGCTTTTTGGACCCCATAACAAACAATGAAAGCAGTTGCACATGTCACAAGGCTATGATCAGCAAAAGTTCAGTGTTAATCTGTATCCTGCCAGACATTCCCTTCCTGGTTCAAGTAATGAATACAATTCTCTCGGGACTTCTTGAGCCCCTGTGGACGTCCTAAATTTCTCTCTCTGCATGGACCCTTGTGGCCCTCTCTGGACATTATAAAGGTTCTTTCTATGGGCCCCTCCCTCTTTCTTGTTTCTTTCTCCTGCATAAGGAGTTGACTCTTAGGCAATCCCTTGAGCAACATTTGCTTTTGGGCTGCTTGGCCCCTCTCTCTTTCTCGTCATAAGCTCTTTGAGCTTTCTGCGGACATTATAAAGTACCATTTCATTTCTCCCACAACGAATCCACCTTCAAACTCAAACACATGCATCACCATCAAATGTACATGATGTAGACCAACGATGAGAACTTCACATGACAATAGCGTTAGTGGGAAGAAAAGTGCCACAGGTCAGAGGATCTGACCTCCTCTTTGGTGAGGGGGGGGGCCTTGGCAATAGGCTTCAATTTTGCTTCTTTCTTGGTCTCCTGCAGCCATTACATCACAGGTAATAACAGTTCTTTGAGAGCTGACTTTGAACGGTTTCTCCATCTCTCATGGTCTCTCCTTTTTAGTTCTTCCACGAGGGCAGGGGCAAGACCCCAGATAAACTGTTATAACTAGAAACAATTTCACAAACACCTCAACAAAGCTGAGACACCACAATGACAAGAAATGCCAAAGAGGAAAGAAGCCCTCAAGGCCATAAACAGATCCAAGACCTGAATTTAACGTAGAAGCCGTCAGGAAGAGAATGAAGATGGTGGCTCTGTGCGTGTATTGCAAGACAATGAACCAAAAATCCTCACCAGAAGAATAGAAGGAACGCAACGGAAACTCATGTTGTTCCTGAATTTAAAGAGTCCTAACCTTCCCTTGAGGAATACAAAAGCTCTGTCCCTCTGGGGAACCCTGTGGATGTTCCAAGTTTCTTTCTTTTCTTCTTCGTCTCTCAACTCATGTCCAAAAGAATTCAGTGTAAGAGATGAGGCTAAGATTAGCATGGCCAAGGCAGGTCATAGGTGAACACGTGAGTTGAAGCTTCATCGAAAGGGGCATGTGTTGAGCAAGGGACCCAAAGGTGAAGGGCCTTGGCTGAAGGGGCAAGGCTGAAGTTTCCAGGGAAGTTAACCCAGGTTAACCAGTTGGGGAAAAAGGAACCCAATCGGTAAGTCTCATGCTGAGGATAAAGAATAGTTTCTGACCTCCTTTTGCTTTGACCAATTCTCGTACTGATCTATGACAACTGCCAACAAAGCCTGACTAGCAGACAGCAGTGGCAGGGTTTCAATCTACATCTTGCCGTTTTCTCAAAAGCTGATTGACATTTGGGATTGCAGGACATACCACTTTGACACACATCTGACGAATGCGGATCCTAGATCCCAAAAGACCCGAAACAAAATGTGTCATGTTTGTTTTTCAAAAATAAAAAAATTGTCTTCCCTGTGTTTCTTTCAATTGTAACAGTGCCTCTGAAAATCAGTGCACGATAAAACTTCCTTTTATTCGCTCTCTCTTCTTCATTCAGTGATACCCAAGAGGTCTTCCATTACGAGGATCAGAAATGTTTGTTGAGGGCCCCTCCTCTCATTCTTGTTTCATGCTTTCTCTCTTCCCGTAAGCTCTGTAAGCCCTGGCCTTGTTGGGTCTAGTTGCTGGGCAGCTGTGTGAAGGGATTTCTAGAGCACATCTGGAAAGCCCAAACTAGTTGTTTATGTCAAGGTAAGTCCCACTACTGGAGCCCCTCACAAAGAGATAGTGTCTGTTTCCTCTTGTTCTGCCCAAACTGGGCGCAGGGTCTATGGCCACAAGGCTATGGCAAACGTCTTATGAGTACGTTCTTTTCCACATAAATCGCACTACCTGTGACGTTGTCAGTCAGGAAAGCAGGAGGACGAGGCAGAAATCAGCCCGAAGATCCCACATAAAAAACCAAATCCTTGGAAGTTTCTCACACAGAGGCAGTGAAGACATATCATGTATAAAGAACTTGAGTTTTTGGAACTTCTGTGCCACCGGGACTCTGCTCAGTTGAATGGGAAGCACTCTAACCTTGTGGGGCTGGACCTCAATAATGGCCTCCATCAGAAGGTCAAAGTCAAGTTTTTTCACTTGGGTTAATTTTACAAGTTTTTGCACCTGTCACCATCACAAAAATGCCTTTAGCTAACAAATCAGCCAAGAAACCAAAAGCAACTGATTCACACTATCTGATTCACACTAGCAGATAGCTATTTTCCTTACAGGTATCCTATCTGTGACAAATTGCCACATGGCCAGCTGCACAAGGGTAAAATATTTGCTTAACCTATTGGCATTCACATTTGCAGGTATCAGCAACAGAGTATATAGGCCCTGCTCTGAGCAGGGGTTAAGATAGCTTTGAATTTTACACTAGAGTGCTACCTGCCACAGCTATCTCTAATATTCAGCTATCCTATGTGGCACTTGGCTGAGCCACATGGGATAGCCATGACCAAGTGTGAACAACAGATATGTTACACCTGCAGATAGTGATGCCACATCAGATATCTATAGTCATGTACCTGCAAGTGTGAATGAAGCCAGGATGAAGCCATAAAAATTACTTCTAAACTGCAGTAAGAGTTTGTCCCGTGTGATGTTTCCGAAACTGTCATTGCTGCCAATATCTAAAAATCGGATACCACAAATCAATTATAGATGAAGGGAGGAGCTTTCACCTCACTCGAAGTCTTCTCCAGGGTAGCATTTGCTGCAGCAAACTGCTCAAGGAAGTCAGAAGCAACCTCCTGAGAGCCTTTGAAGTGGGCAAGGAGGGTCGGTTCTTCTGTCAAATAGTCAATCTGTGCGCAGTTGATGAAGCTGATGCCATCGTCCACGTCAGCTGGAATTAACATACCTATTCTGCTATTTGCTTTTGCAAGGACCTTGAGGTAGAGATACAGGTCCTGCTCTGAATATCCTCTGAGAGGATCATAGCCACAAAACCGTTGGAATAGCCTCACCTGCCAGGAGAGTTTTATTCAGATGATTGAATCTAGCATTTTTGACATATGCACATCATGTTTGTCCATAACGACTGGGTATTCTTTCCTTCATTCTTTCTATTTATATACAAAGTCCATTTCAGTTCATTCCTATTTATGTAACAAGTTCAGCACATCAGGAGACTCATCCTTAAAGGCCTTACCCTGCCTCAGTCAGATTTGGGCTTGTTGACCTTACCCTATGGGATTTGTCGATACCCTTGTTGACAATGAGTTGCTTGATTTTTTTGAAAACTCCATGGACAGCTGACTCTGCCAGGCCTTTAAGCCCATAAGAGTTGAGCATAAAGTCGTACACAAACTCACACGCAGTCTGCCTTTCATTCTCTTGAGCATCATCAACAGCATCCGCGACTATCTTTGAATTATAGATGTTTTCAATAAGCTTTGTCAGCTGTAATACAACTTACCACAGGTTATGAATGCAATGCATTAACTTATTCGCAAGGATGGAAACCCATGAATTTCTGCGATGGGACCTTGAGTAAACTCATGTGCAAGCAACATGGCCCAGAACTCCACTTAACCTCATTGCTCGGATGACTTACTAGAGGTTTACCGCATTCCTCAGTAAGCCTTTGGGAAACGGTTTACACAATTGAGGGATTCAGATAGCCCAACAGGACAGTTTGCGTCAGCGATAATATGCAACCTATATGAAAAAGGAGTACCCACTTCCTTTCCCAAGCAGAGTACACAATAAAACAAAGGATGATAGTATTGTCCAGTTAAAGCTAGTCCTTGTCAGAGGCCTTCAGTCTGAAGTGCAGGTACACCGTTTCGTGTTTTGCAATGTTGGTTTATGTATCCCTTGAGCCCTTTGGGCTTGCAGCTGAATCAAAAAGCTAATTTCCTTCCTTTCTGCATCCAAGCTAGGGGTTTTTGGTTTGGAACTCCTTCATATGTGTTGTCCTAGTGTGTCTCTTTGGGCCTCCCAGGTAACGAATCTCCCTTTTTCTTTCTGCTTATAGCTATGTTTGGGGTTTCTACTTCTGCTTTGTCCCATGGCCATCAGGGCCACCGTTGCTTGAGGGTGAAGTGAGGTCCCTCACAGAGAGGGACCTCTCAGGTCGCTTGGCCAAAGTGGAAAAGGATCTAGGTGCTCTGATAATAGACTTTGAAAAGACTCTCAAAGACAAACTCGGTCCTATAGAGCGAATGGTGCACAGTCGTGCTTCGGAGACGCCCCTCACGGCGAGTATTCATCAGCAAGCGCTAACCCTCAGTAAATATTTGGAGACCCACAAGGTAGCGACGTCTACAATGGCTCGGGAACTCGAGGACCATAAGGTAGAGGCTTCCTCTTGGGCTAACATTATTAAGGGCAGCACAGCACCGGCCAACAAGAGTTCCCATTTGGAAGAAACAGTTTCAGCCACTTTGCATGAGGAGTAGCAACGGGCTTACAAAACCCTGAACATCCGGGTCACAGGTCAACTATATACCCTTGCAAAGGGAGACCTGCGGCCACCACCCTCCTTCAATAAAACCTTGCTCAACCATGGGGAGCGAGTGGCATTGAACGGGCTTGGCATGCAGGAACTTCGGAGCACAAAAGCTTGTTCATAAGATTCAAATATAAAGGTGCCCGGGATAGGGTTCTTAGACAGAGGCCTCAATTGAGAGGACAGGGAATGTACCTCAACGGTGATTTGACCCCCATGCAATACAATGCCATGCGGGCTCAACTCTATTAGGTTAAACAGACTCGAGCACAGGGGCACTATAATGTTTATAGAGATGGGAGGGTCATCATTTGACAGCAAGAACGTCGCCCCTCTAATTCTAAATAGGGGTTGGGGCCCCATGAAACCAACGCACGCTCGCATCTGAACTTCGGCTCATGGAACTGCAATGGCTCATTGTGGAACCATCTGCAAGGGCTTCTTGATATCCTCTCAAAGTGTGATATTCTTTTTCTTTTGGAAACACATGCGTATGAAGGAAATGACCCTCCTTCTGTTCTCGGATATAGCTTTCAGGCATTGACTCGTCCAAGCACATGTCTTAAAGGCTCTGGTGGAGTCGCTTGTTACTTTGCTGATTGGCTTCTACCATACATTTCTTTCCCATACAAAGACCCATTGGCAAAGTACATTTGGTGTCACATCAAGGGCTACAACCCTCAACCAAACATTTTATTGGCGGGATGTTATTTTGCCCTAGTTGCATCTCCACACAGTGGCCTTCACCATGCGAACAGATTAGCTGTATGTTCCATTGGAAGAGGATATGTCCCGCGGTCTCCGTACCCCACACATAGACGCATTTTTGGTTGAAAATTTCAACGTCCGTATAGGATCGCTCTAGGCCCCAACCTTCAACCCCACAGACCCTCTTCACATCCAACACTCACATATGGCCTTGGAAAGGCAAAGTGCAGATGTCTCTAGTGAAATCACAAGTTATGGTCACCATCTATTCAAATTTTGTGAGGTTCAAAGGCTTGTCATCTACAATGGCACTACCAATTACAAATCCTCCAATTAGTTCACTTGCCACACATACAAGGGACAAAGCGTGGTCGACTATCTCTTGGGGAGCCTCAACACAACTGATAGGGTTAGCTCTTTTTACATTACGAGGTACCTGGTTTCTGATCACTCTTGCATTTCCTTTGCAATTCCTTTCATCTCTTACCCCGTGAAAGACTCATCTGCTTCTCTCTTTTCACACCCACGTATTCACTTTAATACTCCCTTCACTCACTTACACGACGCCGAATATAAAACATGCCTAGCGTCACCCCTCCATCATGAATCCACCATCTACTAATGACAAGGCTTCCTATTTCACTCACTCTCTTTGGGACTCAGCCCTGTGATCCTTCCCAGTCACCCTCCCATCTAAGAGAGGCAGAGGGGCTATCCACAAGCAACCCAAAAATAACTATTGTTCGAGGGATCATTTAAAAGTCGATGCCTCATGGAGATATGCTGCTAAGCATTTCTGATCCTTGTAATGGAAGAAGACTATGAGAGATTGGGTATCTCAGAATAGACAAAAAAATCTCCGACGGATCTCATAGTAGAGAGGACAGTGAAGGAAAGAACGTTCTTCAGTTTCGATGTGTCTAGTGAAATCACAAGTTATGGTCATCATCTACTCAAATTTTGTGAGGTTCAAGGGTTTGTCATCTACAATGGCACTACCAACTACAAATCCTCCAATCAGTTCACCTGCCACACGTACAAGGGACAAAGCGTGGTCAACTATCTCTTGGGGAGCCCCAACACAATTGATAGGGTTAGCTCTTTTAACATTATGAGGTACCCGGATTCTGATCACTCTTGCCTTTCCTTTGTAGTTCCTTCCATCTCTTACCCCATGAAAGACTCCTCCGCTTCTCTCCTTTCACACCCACGTATTCACTTTAATATTCCTTTCACTCAGTCACACGACGTCGAATATGAAACATGCCTAGCGGCAATCCTCCCCTCCATCATGAATTTACCATCTACTAATGATAAGGCTTCTTATCTCACTCACGCTCTTTGGAACCCAGCCCTGCGATCCTTCACAATCACCTTCCCATCTACCTCTCCACCTTTCTCCACTCATAGATATGCACCATTTTATGACGAAGAATGCAAAGTTGCTAGACGTCACATCAAATTTCTGCTCTGTGATATCCATGATTCTTCTCCAGATTCCAAAAACCAAGCTCTCAAGCACTATATGTGCCTCATTAGATCCAAAAAGAGAGCCTACAGTCTCAAGCTGCAATCTATTTTCTTTGCAAAGGTCAGGCTTTTTCCTCGTACCTTTTGGTCCCTCCTAAAACCTCATAGAGACCCACCCCCAATCACTGACATTCACGTCGAGCATAAGTATGCTCAGTCATTGTATCACTCCCCAAGCCAATCTCCCCTTACCATAACCTCCAAACCCCTACACTTATCTTTCTTCACTGCAGCCAATATCAGCAAGGCAGTCAAGAAGTTGCGAAATGACATGACATTGGATATATCAAGGCTACAGAGTGAATTCATCAAGCATGTGGCAACAAAACCCCCATTTACAACACACCTCTTCAATGAAGCAGTGCAACATGGCTTTCCAACAGAGTAAACAAAGACCATCATCCCTTCTTCAAGAATGCTAACAGGTTCGCACCGACCAATTATCGCACAATTATGGTGTCTTCGTTACTGACTAAACTGTTTGGGGGAGTAGTAGTATTGGAACTGGTTGATTGGGCTGAATCCTCTCACATGCTTGCTATGGGGCAAGCAGGTTTTCGTCGCAACAGATCCACTCTTGACCACATTTTCACTCTTCAGACTGTGGTAAAACAAGGTATGACAAAAAAATGGTGTATGTTTGCTTCGTAGACTTTTGAAAGGCTTTTGATTCAATTCCTCGAGACCTTCTTTTCCAATGGCTCCATAGCGTGGGAGTCCCTCCGGACATCCTATATGCCATCTCTTCCATGTATGAGATTGTCATTGGCATGGTCAACGTTGCGGGGGAATGCTCAGCAGATCAACATTGGGGTCAAACAGGGCTGCCCCCTCTCACCTACCTTTTTCGGGATCTACATTGACGCTTTGGAGGGTTACATCTCAAAAAACCATGGAGTTGGGGTGTTGTTGGATGGGGGACCAATGCAATTAGATCTTCTCTACGCTGATGGTGTTGCCCTCTTGGCACAATCTCCTGTCTTCCTGCAACGCCATCTTTGCATCTTGGAAGAGTTTTCCAAAGACTATGGGTTGCAAGTCAATCTTAGCAAAACCAAAATCATGGTTTTCAATGGCCAGGCGGACCGCAGATTCATTTTCAACCAACAGGAAATTGAGATTGTCAAATCATACCAATATTTTGTCAAGTGGTTTTTATACTAGTGAAATTAGTAAAACTAACTAGTTTAACATTAGTGTGAAACTATCTAGAAAATAAATGGAATATATTGACACTTGGGCTTGGCACAAGTATCAATCCAAGGGTCAAGATATGTTTAGGCATCTAGGGCGGCAGACGCGGTGAGGCTCAACTTTCTTGAGTTGAGCCTTCCGCGTATGGCTATGGCGTTGTAGTATTGGATTCCCCATATCATAGGGTGCACTTGGCTCGACTCCTATGATGAGTGGAGATTTGTTTAATGCAAAGCTTACAGGTTGTGGTTTGTGTAAGTTACTCTTTCACTCAAGAAAGAGTTGTGCTTGCATCTGTGAGTGCCAAATACGAATTTAGTTGGTTTTGAAGCTTGTGATGGCAAGGTTGTAGAGATTACTGGCATTCAGGCACTCTTTAGTTAGATGGAACGTTGTTAAGTGATTAAGAGGGAGCGGCGATTGTTGTACGGCCACCGCTTGGTTACGGAACTTGCTGTCGTATCAACCAGTTTGTCAGGTTCAACGCGAGCGACCTTTTTGTGGTTAATCAGTGGATGTTGAATCATTATGGCATCAGAACTCGATATGTGTATTTGACGCTATAAGGCGGAGCATGAAGCTGGTTGAGGGTACTGGCCGTTTGGTGGATATGCGTACATATATTTCGCTATGTGGCATGTAGATGTTGCTTAGACTATCCTGCTCTGGTTGGATCAGCTGCCCTTGGAGCTATCTTCGTCATTTAGTCATGATTGTCGACACAGGGCCAGAGGTCGACTGTTGCTCGGCAAGTTGGTGAAAACAACAAAGTTGTCTCGTGGAATTTTGTCTTCATAAAATGTTGCGAAAGCTAGATCACTTGGTCGGATATTCGATTGGGGCAGCAGACATCATAGTAGTCATTGCAAATTAGAATATACTGGGGCTTTCATAAACTGACGAAGCAAGGGGCAGCCGAGATTGGGGATTATCGTCATGAGCCACTTCAATGAAAATTTTAAGGTGGTCTAAGGTGGCTGGCAGTAGCGTTGGACGATACTCGGGTACAAAAATTTCTGGCTCAGATGGGTTTGGGCAAGAAGAGGAGCTGCCACGATTATTCCCTGCCGATGGAAAAGAGGAGGTTTTTTAATTAAACACTGCCGCTGAACCAAGTTGTGAAATAAGCTAGAAATTTTCAAGTCATTGGGCAATGTCGATCAGGACACGGTTTGTGAACACGGTGGCCCCTGCATTGCCTTAATCGTTTTTTTTTTTGGGTTTCGACTTGTTGTTGAACTTCACTTCACGTCCTAGAATTGCCTTTAAATCAATAGAAATGTCTTCAGTGAGATCGGCGTTTCTCAGGTACGAGGGTGCCAAGGTGAGAGTTAACAATTCAAAAGACATCTGTAGCTTATGATTGGAGGCATAAGTCGTCGCATGGGTGTCCAAGGAAGGAAGCCTAGTGGGTGAACACAGCGAAAGGCCAGCCCGTAGCCAGCTGCGTAGCAGCAACCTACTTGTGATGAAATTTTGCATTACTAGGTGTGGGCGGCTACAGTAGTTATTTGATAAACCTGCGTGGGCATTCGGTGAAGGTTCCCTTTTCCACACAGAGCCTGCCGTACCCACGCTACGAGACTTGATTTAGGTTGGTTTTTTGGCGACTACATAACACCATCAGTTGATCCAGGTTGCAAGGTGCGAAGAGCAAAAGCCACTTGGCCAGTAGAGGCAAGGTGTCCCTGCCGCCATGACTAACCTTATTAGTATCCCTCTTCAGGCTGTGCGTTGCAGGGTGAAAGCTGGTTGAGCTTTGACATAGATAATTACCGTTGCTTTCAAGCATTGGGTATATTTATACTGTTCAACATTTTTGAAGATTGGATTTTGAAAGTCGAAACGTGTTGACAATAGGTGTGAGTTTTCAACCGTTTCCAATTAGGAAAGCAATGACAACCAGCATGTAGCCCAGTGGTAATGGGCACATACCACGTTGGATGTGGTTGTGGGTTCAAATCACGGTCTGGTGTGTCATGAAGGTGTGCAGCTGGAAGGAAAGTAGCCCTTGTGGTGAAGTGACACCATAAGTTACTTTACTTTTTCTTTTTCTTTTACTTTTTTTTAGGAACATCAACCTGAATGGACTGAGCGCGCTCAAAGGGAACCAATAACTGTAATTTGATTTTGGGAAATTTTTCAAGTGAGCCAAAAAAAATAATAATAATAATAATTTGAGATATTTGTACTCATATTGTGGGGTCTTTAGGAGGTAGCTAGTAAAAAATAAAGGGTTAGAGCTAACTAGCCTGCCACAAAATAGGTATTACCTTCAGGAAGGTAATCCCTTTCGTTCAGAGGATAGAAAGTTACCTCCATGCAGGTAATGTTTTGGATGTTTTTAATATTGGATTGGAGGGCAATACTATGGGGATTTACCTTCCTACATGTAATTCTTTTGGTTAGACCTTTTTATTTGCCCTATAGGCACCCCGGTTTGCTCTTGTTTGACAAAAGGTTTTTATACTAGTGAAATTAGTAAAACTAGCTAATTTAAACTGGTGTGAAACTAGCTATAATATAAATAGTTTTTATGTATTGACACTTGGGTTTGACCCAAGTGTCAATCCAGGGAGCCAGGTATGTTTAGGCATATGGGTGTGGTGAGGCACAACTTTCTCAAATTGAGTCTCCTGCGTCTGGCTATGGCGTTGTAGTGTGGATTCCCCATGGCATGGGGTGCACTGGGCTCGACTCCTGTGATGAGAGTGAAGATTTTGTTTTATGCAAAGCTTACATGTTATGTGGTTTGTGTAAGTTACTCTTTCAATTGTGATATTATGTGTGTCTTTTGTATGTGTTGTGTGACAATGTAGTTGTGTAGGATATGTATGCGCACGACAATCTGGGTTTGGTTATCCACTCTTCCAAATTCAGTTTGCATCAACTACCCTAGATAGATTGACGAAGGGCAAGGCGGCCTCCATCCGCTTTGAGGCCAAATGCAAACAAATACAATTGCACCACCTCCAAACTAAAAAGGGGCTATTTGATAGTGTTGTCACCCCGGCCACCACTTATTGGTTGTGAGTTTTGGGCACCTGGTGTTCCAGTTTTTCTGGTGAGAAAAAAATCTGAGTCATCTTTTTTCCAAGTAATGCTTGGCGCCAAGAGGCACAATTCCATCTCACATCTGATGGGCAGAGTTTGCATGCGTGCCACTTCAAACCGAGGCTGGCTTATAATCTTTCTTAATAGGTTACAAGCCCTTCCACCCAAGGGGCTCGTGGCAAGAGCCCTCGCAAGTGGCCTCAAAATAGCAGATTCCAAGCACTCTTGGTATGTTCGAGTGTGCAGTTTCTTTGAACGCAATGGACTCTCTATTGCTTCACTATTGTCAGAGAATCCAGAAGGGGTGGAAATCACATCCAAAACAGGATCGCAACAAACTCATTAGAGGGGAACTTATGGAACTACATGTCAGGAGAACTTGGAAGCTACCCAATCTCACAACAAAGCTCCATTTCTATCGAGAGACATTCTTGGTTCTCCGTGATGATAGAATCTTGTGGCCCAAGTACCTTTTGGCGCCTTTATCTCCTTCCCTCCTGAGGGCATTGGGGCGGTTTAGGATGGGCTCCCACAATCTACGGGTAGAGATTGACAGATGGGAAAACGTGCAACGGGAGGACCGCCTATGCCCAGCTTACACCGGGCACAACTAGGAAATTGAAACTGAAGAATGCTTCTTCTTTTATTGCCCTCTATATTATGAGATCCATGGGAGATTCCATTGTCTATTCCACGGAATTAATCTCTCACTAAAGTCTTCCACTATGAGGATCAGAAATGCCTTGCAGCTTATCTACACGAGTTCTTCACCCTTAGACAAAACCAGAGCCAAAAAAGAAACAGCCCAAAAACTACTGCTCAAGGGATCATTTCTTCTCTCATGGTTTTTCCATTTTGTCCCATAAGCTCTTTGAGCTTTCCGCGGATGTTATAACGTACCATTTCATTTCATTTCATTTCCTCTCTTAGTCAAAGTTATAGAGATCCTGTCTGGAAGAACATTTCTTCTTTCAGTGTCCTCTTTACTATGAGATCCATGAAAGATTCTATTATCTATTCTGAGATACAGAGGTCTTCCATTACGAGGATCAGAAATGCTTAGCATCATATCTGCATTAGACAATGCCTTGATTTTGGTGCTTGTGGAGGGCCCTTCTCTATTTCTTGTTTCATGCTTTCTTATGTCCAATAAGCTCTTTGAGCCTTTTGCGGACATTATAAAGTATCATTTCATTTCTCCTCTAACCTTGTTAGAGGCCTTGAGCTATGAGGACTACAAGTGTTCACATTTACCTGCATGTGACACTCGTCCCATAAGCCTTGTGCTTCCTATGGACATAATAAATTTTCTCTCGTCCTAGAGTGTGATCGGCAGTGTAATCACACCATTTTTGCTAAGTAGGACTACATAGGTGGCACTGGAATACATATCCTGGTTGGGCTCCGGCCACAGGAGTTAACTCAATATTAAAAGGAAGTTATAAAAAAAAAATTTCGCTCTGGATCCACACCTGCCGGTGGTAGCTAACATCAGATTGGGGCGGAGACAAGTTGATGTTAGGAAAATGATAATTAACACTCAATGTTAAGTATTTATTTCATATACATTGAAATGACAGTGTTAAGCTATCACCACAGAAACAGGCCAAATAACATGGTGTTATGTAGCATTCCCTACGTTTCCCCCCTTTTGGCATTCCCTTATGTTCCCCTAAGTTCCCCTAAGTTCCCCCTTGATCACCCGGACCTCCTTCGTCACCCCCCGCATCACCTTCGCTCTACTACGCTGTCTATGCTCTACATGGTACAATCCTACCATGGAGGCGATGGAGGCGTATCCATTTCTATGCAAGAACAGCTAGCGAAATGAGAGCATCCAGAGAGCAAAAACAAACAAAGAAACAACGCTGGAAGAGCGAGGTAGAGGACCAGATGGGAACAGGAGAGACGGCGTAACACTGAGTTGCCATCCCGCCGCCATCACACCAGGTGTGAATGAGTAGACATGATGGTAGGGCCACCATGGAGAGCCACGTACCACCAACGCTCAAGTGTGAACGGGAAGGAGTTTACATGAATGATAACTCAATGTTAAAGTACAGCTAAATTAGGGTTTCGTAGGACGTGCGGGTAACTTGGTGTTAACTCTGGTCTTAACATTTTTCCTAACTCGAGGTGTGGCCGGAGCTTTGTTAGCATTATTTAACATTTCATTTCATTTCAACTTTAAGAAAGAAAGAGAAATGAAATGGTACTTTATAACATCCAGGGGAAGCTCAAAGAGCTTTTGGAAGAAATGAAATGGTACTTTATAACGTCCGCAAGAAGCTCATAGAGCTTATGGGACGAGAGGAAGAAAGAAACAAGAAAGAGAGAGGGGCCACAAACAGCCCTAAAGTAACTACAGCTCAAGGAATTGTCTAAGGGTCAACGCTTCGTGCAGGTAAGCTGCCGTAATGGAAGGCCTCTGTGAGCGATTGATTATCCTGGAATAGACAGTTGAATCTCCCACGGATCTCGTAGTATAAAAGGCAGGGAAAGAAAGAATGTCCTTCACTTTCACAAACAACCAAAAGCAACTAAAGCTCAAGGGATTGTCTAAGAGTCAACACTTGATGCAAGTAAGCTGCCTAACATTTCTGATCCTCATAATGGAATTGAATCTCCATGGATCTCATGGTATAAAGGGCAGTGAAAGAAGAAATGTTCTTCACTTTCCATTTCCTTGTAGTTCCCAGCGCAAGCGGGGCATAGACGATCGTCACATTGCAGATTTTCCCACCTACTAGTCTCTCTCTCCAGGCTGTGGGAATAAACCCTGAACCTCCCCAATGCCTCAGAAGAGGGGGAGGGAGATAGAGCTGCAGACAGATAATTAGGCCGCAAAATCCTCTCGTCACCAAGAATGTCTCCCACTAGAAGTGCAGTTTTGTTGTTAGAATGGCTGGTTTCCATGTCCGCCTGATGTGCAGTTCCATAAGTTCTCTTCTGATGCATCTATTGCAGTCCTGTTTGGACACCCCATATTTTGTGGCCGTAGGGAAACTCCATTGCGCTCTAAAACGCTGGACACCTGAGCATACCAAGAGTGCTTGAAACCAGCTGTTTGAGCCTGATAGATGCCCAGGCTGTCAACCCTTTGAGTGGAAGAGCTTATAACCTTGTAAGACAGATCGTAAGCCGGAAGATGGCCTCAGTTTGAAGTGGGATGCATGTAATATACGCACATAGAATTTGTGATGGTGTTGTCCCTCTAGCTCCGAGCATTCCTTGGAGGAAAGACGATTGCAGCGGTTCAAGATTTTTTGCCCACTAGGAAACTGGGACATCAAGTGCCCAGATTTCACATCCATAAGTTGCGGCAGGGGTGACAACCGAGTCGAAGAGCCACTTTTTGGTGGGGGGTTGGTGCAGGTGTAGTTATTTGCATTTAGCCTGAAGGCATATGGCAGCAGCCTTGCCCTTTGTCCATCTGTCCATGGCAGTCGATGCAAATTGTAATTTGGGTGAGTGGATGACCAGCCCCAGATATGGGTGTGATTTCGTGACATCAAGCTCTTGCTGGTTGAAGAGGAATCTCCAATCTGCATGGCCACTGAAAACCATGATCTTAGTTTTGCTTAGGTTGACATGCAACATGTAGCCTTTGGAGAAATCTTCTAGGATGCTAAGGTGTTGTAGGACGATTGTGCCAGTAGAACAACATCATCAGCGTAGAGATGTACTGATTGTGTTAGTCCGCCAGCCAAAAGCACCCCCACTCCATTATTCTTTCCAATATATCCTTCCAAAGCATCTATGTAGATGCCAAATAGGGTAAGTGAGAGAGGGCAGCCCTGTTTGACCCCAATGCTGTTGTGCACCTCTGCTGAGAACTCCCTGCAATCTTGACCATGCCAATGAAAGTCCCGAACATGGATAAATGGCCCATTTGAAGTCCGGAGGGACCTCTATCGTAAGTTATCTTTCAAGAAGAAGGGCCTGAGGGACTGAATCGAAAGCCTTTTGGAAGAGAAATGAAATGAAATGGTACTAATAACATCTGCGGGAAGCTCAAAGAGCTTATGGGACGAGAAAGAAAGAAACGTCATAATGACCACAAGGGCCAATGACAGGGTAGAACAAACCAACCACTGTTTCAGAATACATCAAGACAACAATCCCAGGAGGTAAGCAAATGTCCTGCAGACATCTGATTTATGGTGGAACCCCTATTCCAGTCCTTTACACATTAGCATAAGATATGTACAGGCGACTTTTGTTGCTCTTAAGTTGAAGGACTCGCTTAATTTGTGCAGGTTTTGAAGCCAAACACTGACTGAGGCTAAAACTAACCAAGATGTAAAGATATTGGCAAGCAATTGTAACAATGAAGTTCCAGCACCCAATCAACCCTAGGTGTTCGATTAGCTTGTTACTGGGATTATGGGCTCTCACGCTCTGATATTTTCCAGAATTTGGAAGAGTAGTATTACCTACCAGAGGAGCTGGGGTCAAACCTGGTGCTCGTTGAAGGTCTTGATTATTTTGGGGGGCGGGCTGATCTTCATCATCTTGCCAAAGCCCAACGGGACAAACAGCAAGTCTTTGGGCTTTGTCCTGAACCGAAAGTTATTCAGGTGATACATTGTCATCAGCCTACCTAACAGCTTACAAACAATTCTCCACTAGTACTGCCTTCAAGACCTACGGAAAACGTCAATATTTCCCTGGCTTATAAATAAACCATTTAGTAATGATATGATTGTGAAGTAGGCGAGGGACACATGCAAACCACATCTAACCAAACGTGCAATCCAACACCCTACCAGGGACGTGGTCATCAGAATAGAAATGAAATGAATGAAAGTAACTTTGTAACGTTTGCGGAAAGCTCAAAGAGCTTCTGGGACACAAGAAAGAATGACAGCAGAAAGAAAGAAGTAGGGCCCTCAACAAGCAGCCCAAAAGCAACCACTGGTCGACATCAGAGATTCTCTAAGGTGGAGAGCCTCATGTCGGTATGCTGCAGGCCTTACTGGTGCTTGTAATGAAAGACCTCTGCAAGGTATTGATTGTCCTGGAATGGGCAATAGTATTGACCCCTAGATAGCTTAGGAGAGAGGACGTTGAAAGAAGAGATGTTCTTCAGTCTTAATTGTCCATCTGTCTTCTCCAAAAGAAAGGGAATGAGACGAAATACTTTATAACGACCAAGAAAGCTCTAGAAGAAAGGAAGGAACTTCATAAAACATTCACAGGAACCTCAAAGAGCGTCTGGCAAAACAAAACAAAAGGGGAGATGGATCCATACACTTTGGGTGGTATGCCTTTTGACTGTCGTGATAGTAACTCCTTGGCAATAAAAAAGAACTTGGTTTGACGTTGTTTGCTCTCTTCCAACCCCCTCTTCAATTTACTCCAACCCCTGAAAGAGCTCACACAAAAACTGCATGAGGGAGGTGTTATCTAGCACTAACATCTTTGGGGATCTCCTTTCCCCTTATCGGACTGCGACAATGCAGTACATGGGTCTATCCATCAAGTGGTTTGGATTTTACTTGGGTAGCTCTTGCAGTGGTATGACATGTCTTGCCAAGCTCATACATTAGGGCTTGCATATCCAGTTGATAGGTCACCACCTTCCAACATTGGCAGATTGAAATTGCAGCTACTTTAGATGGCATTGTAGGTTTGGGTATTTGAAGCTGACACTCCAATCTCAGTTAGTATCCCCCCTGCGTTGGGCACCTAGTCTCAAATATATATATTTGAGATATTTGGACATCCTCAAAGTACTCAAATGACTGCCAATTGGAAGTAATCTTTACCTGGATCTCCCCCTCTTTCCAGATCCTCCACCACCATCAGCTTCAGAGCCACCCTTCGGATCACCCATTTCAGAGCTCTCTAAACTATGTTGAGAACTATCTTCATCATCCTCTCCATCCTCTCCTGTACTTCCACACCGTAACTGACGAAACCGAGATACTAACCCTCGGATTTTGTCTGCCATTACACCTTCCAGTCCGGGAATTTGCTCAAGAATGTCAACAGTATCTGCTGCTAGGCTCTTGACGGATATCCTCCGTTTTCCTCCCCTAACGTCGTCCTCAAGTTGTTCCCCTTCATCAGCACCCCCTGTGTCAGCCTTCCCCTCTTTGCTCCCATCTTTCCCAACGGGCCTTCCTTCACTTTCCTCCTCCCCCTCTTCCCCTTCTTGCCTGTCCCTGTGAACTACCCCACTAGCCAATATAAACTCTTCTATGGCTGCGGTCATCATTCGTCCCGGGGCAGATGTTGGTCTCTTCAGAATTTCCCAGAAGGGGCTTCTTCCCTTAGTGTCTGGATCCGTCTGTGTTCCCACATCCATGTGCAATCCATCCGCATGCAGAAAGCCTTGCGATATCTCTCCTGGCTTGTAGGATTTCACCTTGCCAGTACCCAAATCAACAGTTGTCCCACCACCACCACCAGTACCCTCCTGCCCACCTCCTGCAGCCATCTCCACACCAACTGTAGCACCCTCCTGACCACCTCCTGCGGTTGTCTCTCCTTTGACTCCTTCAGGCTCTGAGCTAGCTTGGTCAGAAGAACCATCGGCACCAATTCCAATCTTCTTGCCGTCACTGGCTCTCTCTCCTCCTCCATGGCCATCACCTTCATTAGCAATGCACTATACACGGTAAGCATGTGCAAAATCTAATTTGGATACCCAGTAAACAAATGGTCCAAGCATACAGACAACATGAGACAGAGTAACTCCTTAGACTGCTAGGTATAGTTCTAAGCCAAAGGCTCACATCCACAGACATCCACAGAAAAAGAGAGTAGACTTCCTGAACTTTTCTCAAAAGGCCACACACTTGTGTTCTCTGAGAATTCAAAATAATGTGGTTCAACAGCGAATAGTTTTAGCAAAACATTGTAGCTAGAAAACAGATTACATATTCTAATGGTATCATAACATGTCATCACCTTTTTCCTCCTCATGCACTTGGCCAGCAATGCCAGCTTTGAGTAGGCCCTCCGGGCTCCTCCCAATGTCGCCTTCCAGTACTGTCATTCCACTTGACGATAGCATCATCAAGCCCTGTCGGATTGATAGGTCATGTGAACGGGGAGTTGATTTTTCACAAAGACATAGTCGACACCTCTTCATTCGAGACCACTGGAGCTCTTTCTCGTTCAGCTGAATGTCCGCAATCTCATATTTCTTAGAGTAGATAGCTAGCTCTCTGGAGATGTTGGAAATCTGCTGTCGATCAATAGACATGGTTTCCCTCAATTGGTTCATTTCTCTCTCCATTTCTATTAACTTTGGCTCAGCACGAATCATCACCTGAGACAATGCCGGAGAGAATCCTGCCTCAGTTTCAAACATTTCTTCACAAGCTTCATGCGTCCAACGTACGATCAGCATGGATCTCACATGTTTCAGTTTTCCAGGCTCTCTCACTTGCACCCTGCCCATAACTCTTTAAAGCATTTTCATTTATAAGCTCATCTCAGGTATTGCCATCCAGTTACTGTCAATCTCATGGCTGGCATACACATTGTATTGGGTATGTTACTTTCCCCAAAGAGGGAGAAAGAAAAGAAATGAAATGAAATGGTACTTCAAAGAAACAATTTTGCAACGTTCACAGGATGCTCATGGGACCAAAAAAAATAGGATAGTGGGGCCCCCAAGAAACAACCCAAAAACAATCATTCAACTTTGAGATATTCTCTAAGGTGGAGAGCCTCATGTGGATATGCCATTAGGCCTCTCTGATCCTCATGATGGAACAATTTGTGAGGGATTGACTCTCTTGAGTAGAGAGTAGTAGCGCCCCGGATTTCATAGTAGAGATGGGAGTGAAAGAACAAATGTACTTCGCTCTCAATCTCCCACATGTTTCTCTAGCTCAAGCAGGGCACAAGCTCCCAGCACGTTGCAGGTTATCCCACCTGGCAGTCTCTATCCTCAGGCAACACACATCTGTGCACATCACATTCCTCTGTACTCTCGAGATCTTTTGGGTTGAGTGGACCTAAACAAGAAGGAAATGAAATGAAATCAAATGGTACTTTATAACGTGCGTTTAAAACTTTATAAAGAAAGGGTAGAAAAAACTCTATTTTTGTCCCCAAGAGATGAAGAAATGCACTGTATCTACATGAGGCCTATGGTCTATGGGACCTAGCAGAAAAGCGTGTCAAGAAATCCCAAACATTGCTCGATGGAGTATCTCATGCATTTGAAGTGCTATGCACTTTAGTTACTCATAGAGTAATAAAATGGTACTTATAACGTCCTCAAAGAGCTTATGGGAGAAATGAAATGAAATGAAATGGTACTTTATAGCGTCGGTGGACTGCTCAAAGAGCTTATGGGACAAAATGGAAAAACAAGAGAGAGAGGAAACAAAAGCAGAGCCAAAAAATAGCCCAAAAGCAATTACTGGGAGAAATGAACTGAAATGAAATGGCACTTTACAACGTCCGCGGAAAGCTCAAAGAGCTTATGGGACAAAATGGAAAAAAAAACAAGAGAGAGGAAACAAAATCACAGCCAAAAAACAGCCCAAAAGCAACTACTACTCAAGGGATTGTCTAAAGGTAGCTACCAAGCATTTCTGATCCTCATAGTGGAAGACTTCAGTGAGAGATTGAGTTCCACGGAATAGACAATGGAATCTCCCACGGATCTCATAATATAGAGGGCAATAAAAAAGAAGTGTTATTCAGTTTCAATTTCCTGGTTGCGTCCGGTGTAAGCTGGGCATATGCGGTCCTCTGTTGCACGCTTTCCCATCTGTCAGTCTCTATCTGTAGATTGTGGGAGCCCATCCTGACCGCCCCAATGCCCTCAGGAGTGAATGAGCTAAAGGCGCCAAAGGGTACTTGGGCCACAAGATTCTATCATCACGGAGAACCAAGAATGTCTCTCGATAGAAATGGAGCCTTGTTGTGAGATTGGGTAGCTTCCAAGTTCTCCTGACGTGTAGTTCCATAAGTTCCCCTCTAAGGAGTCCGTTGCGATCCTGTTTGGATGTGATTTCCACCCCTTCTGGATTCTAATAGTGAAGCAATAGAGAGTCCATTGCCCTTGAAAAAAACTGCACACTCGAGCATACCAAGAGTGCTTGAAACCTGCTATTGCCTACTAGATGTTGCGAGGGCTCTTGCCACGAGCTCCTTGGGTGGAAGTGCTTGTAACCTATTAGAAAAATTATAAGCTGGAAGAGGGCCTCGGTTAGAAGTGGCACGCATGCAAACTCTGCTCATAGGATGTGAGATGGAGTTGTGACTCTTGGCGCCAAGCATTGCTTAGAAAAAAGATGACTGCAATGGTTCCATATTTTTTTTCCCACCAGGAAACTGAGACACCAGGTGCCCAGAACTCACAACCATACGTGGCGCAACGGGTGACAACGCTGTCAAATAGCCACCTTTTAGTTGGGGGGTGGCACAGATGTATCTGTTTGCATTTGGCCTGATGGCGGATGGAGGCCGCCTTGCCCTTCGTCAATCTGTCCAGGGCAGTTGATGCAAACTGGATTTTGAGAGAGTGGATAACCAGACCCAGGTATTCATATGATTTGACAATCTCAATTTCCTATTGGTTGAAGATGAATCTTCGGTCCGCCTGGCCATTGAAAACCATGATCTCAGTTTTGCCAAGATTGACTTACAACCCATAGTCTTTGGAGAATTCTTCTAGGATGCGAAGATGGCGTTGCAGGTAGACGGGAGATTGTGCCAAGAGGGCAACATCATCAGCGTAGAGGAGATCTGATTGTGTTGGTCCCCCATCCAACGGCACCCCAACTCCATGGTTTTTTGAGATGTAACCAAGCATTAATGTAGATCCCGAAAAGGATAGGTGAGAGGGGACAGCCCTGTTTGACCCCAATGTTGCTATGCACCTCTGCTGAGAATTCGGCCGCGACGTTGACCATGCCAGTGACAATCTCATACATGGAAAAGATGGCATAAAGGATGTCCAGAGGGACTCCCACCTATGGAGCCGCTGGAAAAGAAGGTCTCGAGGAACCGCATCAAAAACCTTTCAAAAGTCTACAAAGCAAACATACACCATTTTTTTGTCATGGCTTACACATTCTACCATAGTCTGAAGAGTGAAAATGTGGTCAAGAGTTGCGACAAAAACCTGCTTGCCCCATATGACTCATGTGAGAGGATTCAGCCCAGTCATCCAGTTCCATGGCCACTACTGCCCCAAATAGTTTAGTGAGTAACAAAGACACCATAATTGTGTGATAGTTGGTCGGTGCAATTCTGTCAGCGCTCTTGAAGAGGGGTTGGATGATGCACTTTGCCGGAAAGCCATGTTGCACTGCTTCATTGAAGACTTGTGCTATAAATGGGGCCAAAGTTGTTGCCGTGTGCTTGATGAATTCACTCTGTAGCCCTGATATATCCAATGCCCTGTCATTTCGAAACTTCTTGACTGCCTTGCTGATATTGGCTGTAGTGAAGAAAAAAAAGGTAGGGGTTTGGAGGTTATGGGAAAGGGAGATTGGCTTGGGGAGTGATACAACGACTGAGCATACTCATGCTCGACGTGAATGTCAGTGACTGGGGGGGGGTCTCTATGAGGTTTTAGGAGGAACCAAAAGAAACAAGGAAAAGGCCTGACCTTTGCAAGGAAAATAGATTGCAGCTTGAGACTGTAGGCTCTCTTTTTGGATCTAATGAGGGACTTATAGTGCTTGAGAGCTGGAAGAGAAGAATGGATATCACAGAGCAGGGATTTGATGTGAGGTCTAGCAACTTTGCATTCTTCGTCATAGAATGGTGCATATCTATGAGTGGAGAAAGGTGAGGAGGTAGATGGGAAGGTGACTAGGAAGGATCGCAGGGTTGAGTTCCAAAGAGCGTAAGTGAGATAGGAAGCCTTATCATTAGTAGATGGTAAATTGATGATGGAGGAGAGATTGACGCTAGGCATGTTTCATATTCGACGTCGTGTAAGTGAGTGGAATATTAAAGTGAATACGTGGGTGTGAAAAGAGAGAAGCGGAGGAGTCTTTCACAGGGTAAAAGATGGAAGGAACTGCAAAGGAAAGGCAAGAGTGATCAGAATCCGTAATGTTAAAAGAGGTAACCCTATCAGTTGTGTTGGGGCTCCCCAAGAGATAGTTGACCACGCTCTGTCCCTTGTACGTGTGGCAGGTGAACTGACTGGAGGATTTGTAGTTGGTAGTGCCATTGTAGATGACAAACCCTTGAACCTCACAAAATTTGAGTAGATGATGACCATAACTGATTTCGCTAGACACATCGAAACTGAAGAACGTTCCTTCCTTCACTGTCCTCTCTACTATGAGATCCATCGGAGATTTTATTGTCTATTCCGAGATACCCAATCTCTCACAGTCTTCTTCCATTACATGGATCAGAAATGCTTAGCAACATATCTCCATGAGGCATTGACTTTTAGATGATCCCTTGAACAATAGTCGTTTTTGGGCTGCTTGTAGATAGCCCCTATGTTTTTCTTGTTTCATGCTTTCTCTATCATGCTTTGTCTGGAACCATTGCAGTCATCTTTCCTCCAAGCAATGCTTGGCACCAGAGGCACAACTCCATCGCACATACTGGATGCAGAATTCGCCTGCGTGCCATTTCAACCTGAGGCCCTCTTCCGGCTTACAATTTTCCTGCATAGGTTACAAGCCTTTCCTCCCAAGGGGCTTGTGGCCAGGTCCCTTGTGACATCTATTAGACTCAAAAATGCAAGTTTCAAACAATCCTCGTATGCTCGTGTGGACACCTTTTTTGAACGCCATGGACTGTCTATTGCTTCACTATTGCCAGTGAACCCAGAAGAGGTGGACATCACATCCAAGCATGACCCGCAACCAACTCATTAGAAAGGAGCTCATGGAGCTACATGTCGAGAGAACTTGGAAGTTAACCAACCTCACAACAAAGCTCCATTTCTATCGAGAAACATTCTTGGTTCTCCGAGAGGATAGAATCTTGCGGCCCAATTACCTTTCCGCCTCTTTATCTCCTTCTCTCCTGAGGGCTTTGGGGCGGTTCAGGGTGGGCTCCCACAACCTACGGATAGATTGTACTCATAAGACGTTGTTTGCCGTAGCCTCGTGGCCATTGACCCCGCGCCAAGGGACAGAACCTACCTCTATCAGGGGCTGACGTTGGTAGTGTGACTTACCATCATATATAGAATTAATCCGGGTTTTCCAGATATCCTCTAGAAATCCCTTCACACAAGCATCAATCTGCTGTGTGTGATTTGCCCAAAAACTAGGCCTCAGGAGGGCCTGGGCTTTTGGCTCAGCATCGAGACTCAACCTACGGATAGAGACTGGCAGATGGGAAAACCTACAGCGGGAGGACCGCCTCTGTCCAGCTTGCACAGGGCGCTACCAGGAAATTGAAACTGAAGAACACTTCTTCTATTGCCCTCTATACTATGAGATCCGTGGGAGATTCCATTGTCTATTCCGTGGAACCCAATCTCTCACTGAAGTCTTTCACTATGAAGATCAGAAATGCTTGGCAGCCTACCTGCACGAGGCATTCACCCTTAGACAATCACTCGAACAATAGTTCTTTTCTCTGACTCTGGTTTCCTATTTTCTCTCATTTTTTGTTCCTTGTTTGTTTGTTTTCTGTCTCTCTCATTTCTTTCTCTCTCGTTTCTCTCTCGCGCGCGCGCGCGCGGCAGCACGTCGGCGCTGCGCTCACGGGCGTTGGCGCGCTAGCGCCATCTCCACCACACCATGACGTCCAAACGCCAAAGGACGGCTGCCGACGAGGTAGACTACCCGTCTCCCTCACGTCGACCTGATTCCCCTCTGCTTCTTCTTCCTGCCCCTGTCTCTCATCAAGCCTCTCCTTTGCGTCAGTACTCCACAAGGAGTGCTGATGTTCAAACGCTTCGGGACCAAATCTCCATCTTACAAACGAAATGCATCTCGAAGGAGACTCTGCAGCAAGTGCTCGCCGCCCGTGACAATGACTCGGAGGAGCGGTTGGCTTCCCTAGACAAAGACTGGGAGACGCGGATGGCTTCCCTTAACAAAAATTGGGAAAGCGCATGGATTCCTTGGACAAAGATTGGCAGAAACGCATGACAGACAGATACACAGACTTGGAGAACAATATGCGAGTTCAGGATAGCGTTTTGCGGGCCTCTCTTCAGGAGTGCACTAGCAAACTTCAAGGTATGGCGAAACATCTCAATGACAAATCCACACATACGCATCTTTCAAACTTGAAGGCGAAGTGAAGACCTTCACAGAGAAGAGCCTCCCAGATCCCCTCACAGCAAGCATCCACCTGCAGGTGGAATCCCTTAGCAAAGAGCTGGAAACACACAGAACTGCGACGTCTACAATGGTTCGGGAGCTCCAAGCTCACAAGGCAGAGGCCTCCTCCTGGGCTAATATAGTTAAGGGGGGCACATCCAACAACAGTCCTCACTCTCTGGAGGAGACAGTCTCGGCTACCTTGCGAGAGGAACAGCAACGGGCTTTCAAAGCCCTTAACATCAGGGTCACTGGGAAGCTAGAGGGCCTTGCTGAGGGGGACCCTCTTGACGCTGCCACCAGCCTTATTCAGCAAAACCTTGCTCTCCCACGGGGCGCGAGTGGCATTGAAAGGGCTTGGCGTGCAGGATCTTCAGAGCACAAAGTCCTCTTCATTAGATTCAAGGACAAGGGTGCTCGGGATACAGTCCTCAGGCAGAGGGCTCAATTGAGAGGTCAGGGTATGTACCTCAACGATGACTTGACCCCTTTGCAATACAACGCCATGCGGGCGCAACTTTTGCAGGTTAAGCAAGCTCGAGCTCAAGGGCACTATGCCGTGTACCGAGATGGGAGGGTAATTGTCCGGGAGCACGAACGTCGCCCCTCTAGCTCTAAATAGGGGTTGGGGCACCATGAGACCAACGCACGCTCACATTCACACATTGGCTCATGGAACTGTAATGGCTCGTTGTGGAGCCACCCTCAAGGGCTTCTAGATATTCTTTCCAAGTGTGATGTTCTTTTTCTTTTGGAAACTCATGCGTATGAAGGAAAGGACCCCCCTTTTATTCTCGGGTATAGCTTTCAGTTAGTGATTCGTCCACGTACAGGTCTCAAAGGATCTGGAGGTGTGGCTTGTTACTTTGCTGACTGGCTTCTCCCACTTATCTCCTTCCCATACAAAGACCCACTGGCAAGGTACATTTGGTGTCACATCAAAGGCTACAACATCCTGCTGGCGGGATGTTATTTTGCTCCGGCCACATCTCCACACAGCGGCCTACATATTCGAACAGATTCACCATATGTTCCATTGGAAGATTTTATGGCCCATCTCCGTACCCCACAAACGGACATTTTCTTGGTCGGAGATTTCAACGCCCGTACAGGATCACTACAGGCCCCCACCTTCGACCACACAGATCCTCTACACATCCAACGCTCGCATACGGAATTGGAGAGGCAAAGTGCAGATTCCTCTTGCGAAATCACAAGTTACGGTCACCATCTACTCAAGTTTTGTGAAACTCAGGGGCTGTCCATTTACAATGGAACAACCAACTTCAAATCCTCCAGCCAGTTCACTTGCCACACGTACAAGGGCCAAAGCGTGGTTGACTATCTCTTGGGGAGCCCCAACAAGCCTGATAAAATAAGCTCCTTTTACATCACGAGGTACCCAGATTCTGATCACTCTTGCCTTTCCTTTGCATTTCCTTCCATCTCCCTCCCCGTGAGGATCCCCTCTGCGTCTCTTCCCTTACACCCACGTATCCACTTTAATACCCCTTTCTCTCACTTACACGACGCCGAGTATGAAACATACCTAGCGTCAACCCTCCCTTCCATTCTACATCTATCATCTCCTAACGACAAGGCTACACATCTTACTCAAGCCCTTTGGGACTTAAGCTCTACGAGCTTTCCGCGGACGTTATAAAGCACCACTTCATTTCATTTCATTTCTCATGTTTTTCTTTCCATTTTGTCCCATAAGCTCTATGAGCTTCCCGCGGACGTTATAAAGCACCATTTCATTTCATTTCTGTCAAGGGTAGCACAGCTTAAGCCAGCAAGAGTTCCCATACTTTGGAAGAAACAGTTTCAGCCACCTTGCTCGAGGAGCAGCAACGGCCTTTCAAAGCCCTGAACATCCGGGTCACTGGTCAACTAGGTACCCTTGCAGAGGGAAACCCTCTTGACGTTGCCACCACCCTCATTCAACTTGTTTTACCACGGGAAGCGAGTGGCATTGAACGGGCTTGGCGTGCATGAATATCGGAGCACAAAATCCTATTCATACGATTCACAGATAAAAGGTGCCCGGGATAGGGTTCTTAGACAGTTGAGAGGACATGGAATGTACCTCAACAATGATTAGACCCCCAGGCATTCGACAGCAAGAATGTCGCCCTTCCAACACTAAATAGGGGTTGGGGCCCCATGAGACCAACGCACACTCACATCTGAACATCAGCTCATGGAACTTCAATGGCTTGTTGTGGAGCCATCCGCAAGGGCTTCTTGATATCCTCTCAAAGTGTGATGTTCTATTTCTCTTGGAAACAGATGCATATGAAGGAAAGAACCCTCCTTCTATTCTCAGATATAGCTTTCAGTTAGTAGCTTGTCCACGCACTTGTCTCAAAGGCTCTGGTGGAGCGGTTTGTTACTTTGTTGATTGGCTTCTACCATAGATTTCTGTTGGAAGTCAATTCTAACATTCATGAAGTCATATGGTGAATCTTGAAGGGACACAATTGTTAGACAAAGAGTTGTGATGTGTGTGAGTTAGACCTATTGGCTGTATCAATAGTCACAACTGTTCATGTCTTAAAGTGAGCACACGCTCACTATTGTAACATCTTCTTCATTATCAATTATAATTCACTCTCTCTCTCCATAAATTCTACATGGTATCAGAGCTAGTGCTCAACCGATCCATAGAGATCTAATGAGAGTCGACTTAAGATTGTCATGCTAGTATTGTAATACTAGTAAATATGATAGTCAAACAACTATCAAAGAAGAGCTATCTTCATGATCTAAAACATTAATATTGATATGTTCATATTAGTATGTTAATGTTGATCTTTGCATCAATATAGTTACCATAAGCACCTAAGTATGATGAACAAATTATTCTTAGGCAAAGCCCACGATGGAATATTCATGGTGAAAAATTGCAGAGAAGTCATGGAGACAATTGAGTCTAATGGCCATTTCAAACATTTTAAAAGTGTCATTAAAGCATGTAACAATTTATTTTGTTAATGATGCTTGGAGTTCCAACAAACTTGTTTCAGAATCTTCATAGAGTTATGTCATGCGGCATTAACTTAAAGAAGAGATCTAAGGTGTCATCCCAACAACATCACTATTGGTGCATTATTTGAACTTCAAATGAGTAATTTCTCCAACGAGAACTTCTATTTGAAAATCAAGCTATCCAACTAATTGATAGGAAGTTGGTCACACACTCTGATGTGAACGAAGTTTCAGTTTGATCACGGGAAAGGGAGCACATGCGAGAGGACGTTGGCCAACGCCGACAACTCTATAGATCTCATTTAATCAAAGATTAAAATTATGTGAATATGCTTTAATAGCATTGTTGGACAAAAATGGGGCCTTCAGAATTTAGACTCTTGAATGTTTTCATTGAGGAAGGGTGTTGGAAGTCAATTCTAACATTCATCAAATCATATGGCTAATCTTGAAGGGACACAACTGTTAGACAAAGAGTTGTGATGTGTGTGAGTTAGACCTATTGGCTGTATCAATAGTCACAACTGTTCATATGTCTTAAAGTGAGCACACGCTCACTATAGTAACATCTTCTTCATTATCAATTACAAGTCACTCTCTCTCTCCATAAATTCTACACTTTCCCACACAAAGACACATTGGCAAGGTACATTTGGTGTCACGTCAAGGGGTACAATCCTCAACCAAACATTCTATTGGCGGGATGTTATTTTGCCCCGGCTGTATCTCCACACATTGGCCTTCGCATGCGGACAGATTGGCCGTATGTTCCATTGGAAGAGGATATGTCCCGTCTCCGTACCCCACACACAGACATATTTTTGGCTGGAGATTTTAACACCCGTACAGGATCCCTACAGGCCCCAACCTTCGACCTCACTAACCCTCTACACATCCAAAACTCACATGGCCTTGGAGAGGCAAAGTGGCCCTGTTGTTTCTAGCGCAAACAGGGCACAGGCGGTCATCACCTACCAACCACTCCCTATCCGCAGATGCGTTATTAGGCCTACCTTGGAATACTCATCTGCAGTGTGGGTTGATAACTCCAACCAGACTAAGTCTCTAGAATCCATCCAAGTGGGGGTGCTCAAGGCGTGCGCTGCAACCGAATGGTGGAAGCGACCCAAGCCAGAAACATTCAAGGGGCACTCTTTTCCTTTCAGGTGCATTTGCCACATGCATGATGGAGTGGATATAGCACACCATACATACATTTTCAGCTCCACAATTGGCGTTCCTCCCTTAAGCTCCCGACGAGATGAGTTAAAGGTCAGATGGTGGGGTCAGCTATAACATATGATTAATATCAGACACTCTAAGTTAATCGACTCTATATCTTGGAAGCAGGATCACCTTGTCAAACAGGCTTAAGTCCTGGCGGAAGAGGGTAAAAGAGATTTTGAAGGACCTAAATCTTAGTCCGCAAGTCTTGACCCTGCTAGATACATCTGACTTAAAAGCTGTAGTGTCCAAAGCCATGTCTGTTGCCAAGGAAATGAAGTGAGGCAGAAACTTCCCTGAGCTTGTTTCCATGGGTGAGGACATCATGGATGACCTCTAGGGTTTACTCACTCTCGGCAAAGTGGGACTGCAAATGCCCGTTGTGTGAGCAACCTGCAGACAATATCCACTTTGTGATTCATTGTCCTCGGAGACACCCTCTTCAAATCCATCAAGGGCATTGTCCCTGTACCTACTAACTTTGAAAATCTCGAGGCTAAGTTAAAAGCCCAGGCCCTTTTGGGGTCTAGTTATTGGGCAAATCACACACAGCATATTGACGTTTGTGTGAAGGGATTTCTAGAGGATATTTGGAAAACTTTGATCCATTG
This sequence comes from Takakia lepidozioides, assembly GCA_030704615.1. NCBI lineage: Eukaryota > Viridiplantae > Streptophyta > Takakiopsida > Takakiales > Takakiaceae > Takakia > Takakia lepidozioides. The sequence continues at coordinate 17,216,559 of CM060732.1, read as the reverse complement.
TATGTTTCAAGGTAAACTACTACCGGCGTCAGCCCCTGACAAAGGTAGTTTCTGTCCCTTCCGCTCAAACTGGGCGCGGAGTCAATGACCACAACGCTACGGCAAACAATGTGTTATGAGTATAATCTATCCGCAGATTGTGCAGCAACCATAAATCTCCCCAATGCCCTCAGAAGAATGTACTCATAGGACGTTGTTTGCCGTAGCCTTGTGGCCATTAATCCCGCGCCCAGTTTGAGTGGAGCACAAAGGGACAGAACCTACATTTGTCAGGGACTGATGTCGGTAGTAAGACCTACAGTGGTAGCATGTTACCAGATAAATTCTTTAAAGCCATCAGCTTGTCATATCATTGCTCCACCGTCACATCAGTATGCCATAGGGAACAAGAGATAGTCGCCCTAATGATTGTCATAAAGTAACAATCGGGAAATCTTATATCAAACTTTTAGTGTTTACCCACCCCTTGTTTTGGGTAAAACATGTGTACAAAACCAAAGGGGGCAGGTATTGGGACTTAGGTAATGAAGTCTGGCAGGGGTTTACCACCTGGTTATATTCAAACAAAACATGTACCAGCAGCATATCATAATTGGGTATTTTTTTATGGTGCTATAAAGAGCAAAGCCATAACCAGGAGAAAACATAGAAACATTTGAGCCAAAGAAATGGAACTCATTCTTATCGTAAGGTATCTAAATCTGACATAAGGCCCCCAAAAGGGCCTAGGCTTTTGGCTTAGCCTCGAGACTTTCAAAGTTGGTAAACAGAGGTACAGACACAATTCCCTTGATAGATTTGAGGAGAACCCCAGACAGTGAATCAGAAAATGAATATTGTCTGCAGGTTGCCCACACAATTGCACTCTCCCTTTCATCTCTGCTTCTGTCTGCTGTTCAAAGGTAGGGTTCCCGCGTTTAGATTCCAGTCTAGTGCAGAGAGTGGGTAGACCCTTGAGGTCATCCATGATGTCCTCCCCCATGTCACAAACTGGAAACAAGTTGAGGGAAGTTTTCTGCCTAACTTTATTTTCATCAGGCAATAACCTGGCAACAGACATGGCTTTGGACACTACAGCCCAAGTCATATTTATCAAGCAGGGTCAAGACTTGCGGATTAAGATTCAGATCCTTGAGAATCTCTTCTACTCTCTTCTGCCAGGACTTAGCCTATTTGACAGTGCGATCCTGTTTCCAAGATATATAGTCAATTAACTTAGGATATCTTATGTTGGACATATGTTGCAGCTAACCCCACCATCTGACCTTGAATTCATCTCGTCGGGAGCTTGAGGAAGGGATGCCAAACACCCCCCCGAACAGCCACATTGGCTGTTTTGGAGCATGCTGACATGCACTCCTTAAGCACCCCCACTTGAATGGATTCTAGAGACTGAGCCTGGTTGGAGTTATCAACCCATATTGCAGATGCATACTCCAAGGCAGGTCTAAGAACGCGACAAAGCATGGTTTTCTTGACCTCAGAGTTGATCCCTCTGCAGTGGAAAAATTTAGTGAGATCCAACGCTTTGCGCTTGCCAGTTTGAACAACTTTCTGAATATGTGCATCCAAAAGAGTCCATGGCACTAAAAAAAGTTGACGACCTGAGCAAGGGCTTGGGCTGTTAGCCATTTGGGTGGTAAGGCTTGCAACCTAAGGTTGTAAGCCAGATGATGGCCTTGGTTCGAAGCGGTACAGAGAAGAATTCCGTGCATAAAGTTTTTGATGGTGTTGTACCTCTAGCCCCAAGCATTCCTTGGAGGAAAGACGATTGCAGAGGTTCTAGGTCTTTCTACCAGCAGGAAACTGGGAAAGAAAGACAGGAAACTTTACAATGTCCCCAACAAGCCCATAGAGCTAGTGGGTCACTTCTAAGAAAGAAATGAAATGAACTGATGCATTATAATGTCAGCAGCATGCTCAAGGAGCTTCTGGGACAAGAGAAAGCATGAAAGAAAAAGAGTGGGGCCCTCAACAAGCAGCCCCAAAACAACTCTTGATCAAGGGAATTGTTTACGTTTCAACACCTCGTTCAGATATGCCGCCAAGCATTCCTCATCCTCGTAGTGGAACACCTCTGTGAGGCATTGGCTATCTCGGAATAGACACTAGTATCTCCTCCGGATCTCGAAATGTTCTTCAGTTTCAGTCTCCTCCTATCATCTCTAGCGCAAGCCGGGCACAAGCAGTCAGCGAGCTGCACAATGTCCCACCTATCAGTGTCTATCAGCAGACTATGAGAGCCCACCCTAGACCTTCCCAATGCCCTTGGAAGAGAGGGAGATAGAGCTGCAGACAGGTAATTGGGCTGTAAGATTCTATCATCGCAGAGGACCAAGAATGTATCCCAATAGAACTGCAGCTATGTTGTAAGATTGACTGGTTTCCAAATCTGCCTAACATGAAGTTCCATGAGCTCCAGTCTGATGTGTGTGTTGCCACTATGCTTGGATGAAATTTCACTTTAGGGTGCATATTTATTGGCAGTAGAGAACATTCACAGTAGGGGAGTGGGAAATTTCACTTTGTAATCCTGAAAGGTCCACGGCTATGCCTTTTTGCGAAAGGAAACTTCGTAGCATTCAAGGGAAACTCAAAGAGCTTAGGGGACAAAGTACTTAAGTACTTGAGCACAAGACTAGAAAAATGGGGTGGGATGGGCAGGAGATTAAGCAAGCCATGGCGTCCCATGTCAAGGAATCAGACCCCACTCTCAATTCCCACTTTTTTTTTGGGCGTACTCCACAAGTTCAAGCCAAGAGTGGAGATTGGACCAGGCTGTCTCGCCTGTCCGACTGGGGCAGGAGATTGGACCAGCAGGAAAACATCATCGGTGTACAGAAGAACTGATTGTCCTGGTCCCCCATCCACCAATGTAGCCCTTTAAGACACCTTAGTAAAGCCAAAAAATTGTACTCATAAGACGTTGTTTGCCGTAGCCTTGTGGCCATTGACCCTGCGCCCAGTTTGAGCGGGAACAAAAGGGACAGAACCTACCTCTGTCAGGGGCTGACGTTGGTAGTGTGACTTACCATCATATATAGAATTAATCCGGGTTTTCCAGATATCCTCTAGAAATCCCTTCACACAAGCATCAATCTGCTGTGTGTGATTTGCCCAAAAACTAGGCCTCAGGAGGGCCTGGCTCAGCCTCGAGACTTTCAAAGTTGTTAAACAGGGGTACAGGCACAATTCCCTTGATAGAATTGAAGAGAGCGTCTCTTTGGTGAGAGAACCCCGGACAGTGTATCAGAAAGTGAATACTGTCTTCAGATTGCCCACACAGCGGGCAATTGCACTCTCCCTTTCCTCTCTGCTTCTGTTTGCTGTTCAAAGGTAGGCTTCCTGCCCTGAGTTTAAATTTCAGTCTAGTGCCGAGAGTGGGTAGACCCTTGAGGTCATCCAAGATGTCCTCCCCCATGTCACTGACTGGAAACAAGTTCAGGGAAGTTTTCTGCCTAACTTCATTTTCATCAGACAATCTCATGGCAACAGACATGGCTGAGGACACTACAGGCTCTAAGTCAGATTTATCCAGCAGGGTCAAGACTTGCGGATCCAGGTCCAGGTCCTTGAGAATCTCTTCTACTCTCTTCTGCCAGGACTTAGCCTGTTTGACAGGGCGGTCCTGTTTCCAAGATATAGAGTCGATTAACTTAGGATATCTGGTGTTGGGCATATGTTGCAGCTGACCCCACCATCTGACCTTGAATTCATCTCGTCGGGAGCTTAAGGACGGAATGCCAAACTCACCCCGAACAGCCACATTGGCTGTTTTGGAGCATGCTGACATAGTAAAGCCAAAAGAGAGTAGGGGAGAGAGGACAGCCTTGCTTTACCCCTATGTTGCTATGCACCTCTTCAGAAAACCCCACGCCACTTTGACCTTGCCAATGACTTACTCTGTGAAGCCAAAAGAGAGTAGGAGAGAGAGGACAGCCTTGCTTTACCCCTATGTTGCTATGCACCTCTTCAGAAAACCCCACGCCACTTTGACCTTGCCAATGACTTACTCTGTGAAGTTCCTGTATCCGAACACTTCTTCAACTTCGTGGCGAAGTGCTACTACAGGCTCATTGCAAAGAGAGTAGTCAGGTTGCTCGCCGCATGCTGCATGGGTGTTCTGGGAGGAGGAAGGAGAAATGAAATGAAATGAAAAGATACTTTATAACGTCCACGGAAAGCTCAAAGAGCTTATGGGACAAGAGAAAGCATCAAACAAGAAGAGAGAGGGGCCCTCCACTAGCAGCCCAAAAACAACTATGCTGAAGGGATTGTCTAAGAGTCAACGCCTCATGCAGATATGCCGCTAAGATTTGAAGAGAAATTTGAAGTTGCGATGGAGGAAGAACAATATCAGACATCCATGAAATGAAATGGTACTTTACAATGTCCGTGGAAAGCTCAAAGAGCTTATGGAACAAGAGAAAGCAAGAAACAAGAAAGAGAGAGGGGCCCTCCACAAGCAGCCTGAAAACACTATTGCTTAAGGGATTGTCTAAGAGTCAATACCTCATGCAAGTAAGCTGCTAAGCACTTCTGATCCCCGTGAGAGATTGGGTATCATGGAACAGACAATGGAATCTCCACGGATCTCATAGTAGAAAGGACTGTGAAAGAAGAAATGTTCTTCACAATTGAAGAGAAGAACTTATTATGTCCAAAGGGCACATTGGACAGGATAGAACAACCCAGAGAGTCAACAATGTGACATTCACTTGAAGCTGTTGGAGCCATTTCCCTTCATCGAAAGCAAGCAGTCTACACATGAGGAGATGACAATAGCACATGTAAGGAGAATACACAGCTTATTCATAGTGGAGAAGCGCAGATGCTAACCCGGAAGAAAGAGAACCTGGTTGAAAACACGGAGAAGTTGCCGCCACACATGCAGCAGCATGTCTCCCCTCTCTTCACACTGGAGACGCACCTGATCATTCACAGTAGCAAAGGAATCACAGGGTGAGTGAGAGATAAAGTAAATGGCCCTCTCTGGGGATTGTGGACTATGATACCCTCTTGAGGGCTAGTCCTCGCAGGATAATACACCTCCTGGAGCCAGTTGTGGAGCTTCCAGCTACCAAGGTCTGAAGGTTCAGCCCAAGGCTCCCATGGTGCTGGTTCACAGCTGACAGCAATTTGGTTACAGGATTATGAAGAACTGAGTCAAGGACTCAAATCATACGACAAACCAGAATGTGGATACAAGCATTACTCTGTCTTCTATTCCTCACCTAAAACAACAGACCATCGCAGGAAACTGTTTTAAATGGACCAATGCCACAGCTTGTCCAATCCTTTGCCCAGGCACTCTCCTAGAGGTTAGTTTTTCCTCTTGTATGCCTTGGACATTTAGTTGTCATGTAAAAGAGATTTATAGGCAGGTACCTGGCGGACAACTTCGAGGAAGGCTATGGAATGCAAAACAAACGCACTACCAACATCAGAAATATGACCATGAGCATCTTCGCAATGGTTTCGTTGGGTGGAATATTTGAGCCACTCCCCCAGCAACTGCACATCTTCCCTCTTTCCAGGCTGCAAAAGCCGGTCAACTTTTCTAATGTGAGAATGTATACAGGAAAGAATATCATGTTACTTCCAATATTTTGAAGCGACACTGAGGACTGATACCTACAGTGCATACTTACAGTCCATGAAACACTGAACATACGAAGACGGAGTGGTCCACCCATTTGACCATTCCCAGGCCTGGTCTAAGACCAAAAGAAGGTTTGAAAGTGATTCTTTTGAGGAAAACCAAAAGAAACACTTTATACCATGCATAGGGGGGGCCCAAAGAGCCAATGGGACAAGACAGAGAACAAACGAAAGAAATGAAATGAAATGAAATGAGACGAAGGAAAGGACCAAATGAGATGAAATGGTACTTTATAAAGTCTGCAGAAAGCTCAAAGAGCTTATGGGAGAAGAGAAAGAATGAAACAAGAGAGAGGGATCCCCCACAAGCAGACAGCATACTTAGGTGTTAAAGGGTTGGTAGAGTAAGTCATCGAAGCAAAGTCTCACCTGGAGAGCAGGAAAAAGCACAGTATACCATCGTTTTTCAATTGATGTGTAGGTCGACTTGTATTCCGCCTCATGGCCAGACAGCTATGACCTCTTCCCCACCACCATGCCTTACATATCAGCCCTCTCTGCCTTTTCTCTTTTTCTTCCTCACACCTCTGAAGAAATGTCTCATCTGACATTCCATCTGCTCTATTTCCTGTTGCCTCCTAACTATATTCCTGTACCAATATAACTTTAGACATGGTACAACCCACTTTTGGAGCAAGCTTTCAACACGTGCTGGGCCCAATTTTGATCTCCTCTTGTACCCCCCACCTATCCCTGCTCCGTCCAGCCCAGGTACGGGTCCATGGTGGGGAGGCTAGGACAAGCAAAACAGCGTAGAGAGGTCAGGTATATTAGTCCTTGCATTGCTACAAGTGCCCTCAATGTCATAGTACTCTTTCTGTCCTGGTCGAGATGTGGGGGACAGTTAAGTACTAGACAAGAGCAGGATGTGGTCATCCGTGATGTCGTCGAAAATGATATTGTAGACTGGAGTTATGGACTGAGCTCAAATAATAGAAGAGTCTCTGTTGGGAATCCATGTTGAAGACAACGAGTTTTCAGATCCAGCAAGTTAGTTCGTCTCTTGAGGTACAATCTGCTCTTGCTGGTAGCCAATGGACTGGTAGTGATTCGAGCCTGTCCATGATGATGATCATCATCATCATAACACTTCAAACTCCAGTGGAATTCTGTTGAAGTCTGCCACTAGAAGTTGAAGGATTGAGTGGAAGTTTTGTAATAATACAGATCTGCAACGGTTCCATACTCTTATTCCATATTGCATCTGTGAGCCCTGGTTCTAGGTCTTCTCGGTGTGACCACCAATTCATGAGAGAGGCTGGCCCACATTTCTTGGCCGAGGTTGTGACTAGGGTTATTGCTTCACAAAGTTTGATCTAGGGTATTTCTGCCATCTACTGACTTGTTTTAAAAGTGAGAGGGAGGATGGAGGTCTTTAATTATAAGTTTGTTCTGAAGCATTCCCCAAGTAAATAAAAAGATGTAAAAAGAGAGACAAGTAGAAAGAAAGAAGAATGGAAATAGATTATGTCCAAGGTAGGGCAAAGGACCCAAGGAGTGAGGGCAGGAGGATACCTGCACAATGGATTGCTTGACGGCGAAGTCTTCATCAGGAATGAACGACAGAAGAGATTGTCGTGAAGTTGGAGAAGGAGATCGGCTTGGTAAAACTCTCGGTAATTTGATTTGCCCACATAGGGGGCATAGGCTGGCTCCCTTCCCAAAAATAGGTGAAAGACTGCCGTTGCGATCCCGCTCAAAACCCTGAAACCATGTTAGCAAACTACGAACATAACACGGAAGGTGTAACACCTTAGTAAAATACGTTAATATAAATAAATGGTCTCTCTGTATATTGGTTGTACTCCCAAAGCATCACATGAGACGTTCAATAGATTCAGTCAAGGTATACCTGAAATATCATTGATGTGCTGCGGGACAATGAACTTCCCTTCGTGGGAGTGTCTCGAGGCCCCTCGACTGGTGGTTCACTGTCCCTGTCAACCTTTACATCGGTCTTTTCTGATTTGTCTTCTATCCTGCCATTTTCTTGTTGGTCATCTCCCTGAGACTGACTTGTTTCAATGATTTCAATGAAGTGTGTGAGAAGGCTCTTTACTTTGTCTAGTAAAGCTTGGTCCTTTACGAGCACTTCAGCTTCAGGGGGAACTCTCATGTCCCGGGCTTCTAGGCCCTCCCATTCAGCCCTCACTTCACGGACATGGTCAGCAGCAAGCTGAGGTATCAACTCCATCTGCAGCAGAAATGAAAGGAAATGAAATGGTACTACTGAAAGAAAGAAATCCACAGAAAGCTGAAAGAGCTTATGGGACAAAAGAAAGCAGGATACAAGAAAGAAAGTGGGGCCCCCAACAAGAAGCCTGAAAACTACTATTCAATAAAAAAATGCCCCAAAAAAAAAGTGTTCTCTTCGCTCACTATTGCAGAACTCTCTATGAAGAGTGCATCCTCCGATAGGTCCCAGTGTAATATGAGATCAATCGAAACTCGTTCGATGGGCCAATGAGGCGTTCGGTTGTCATCTGGTTTTTGTTCATTGCGAAAAAAAAATCCTGCGATGCGTGCACGGCTATTGCACCCATTGAACAGATGTGGTTGAAGCCCCTCTTTTGCCCGCATGTGCGCGAAACTTGGAGAGGGTGAAGAGCCTCACATGTACATATGCAGAGAAATCAATTCACTCATAAAACTTCTTAATAGGATTAAGAGTTTCCATGGCAGGCTCTCAAACAAGTTCCTAAAATGATAGGAATGACAAAATCACTCAAATGTGTTGCAATGGGACTCATGGCCCAGGGAACCCAGCAGCACTCAGATGGACAAAGAGTTACATAACACATTTGAGGCATCTATGTACCTGATCAAACAGCTCTCTGAGCTCTGAGTCTTTCAATCGCATGGACTGGAGCAGCCATTGTTTGGCATTAACAGGCACAATCACTGTGCTCACACGAGCTTTGGGCGAGGTTGTGATATATTTGCTGGTGCGTCGCTCTCGTGCCCCATCAATATTGGTCATCGCCTCAACTGCCCTTACAAAAGCACTGTGGCGGTGGCTGCCCATAAACTGAACCCCTTGGCTGCTTATGCTTCTGTTATTTGTTTCTCGAGATGCCCCTCTCATGTTTGCCAGGTACTCAGGTACTCGCATAGCTAGCCCTTCCCTGTTAAGCTTGTGGGAAATAGAGGGGGCTCCCTTGTTAGGATCCCGCCACTTTTCATCGCCAGGGACCCTGGGTGTCACAATGATGGCAGTCCCAATTTCCTTGTGTAGTTCTCCATCAAAACATTTTTCTATTTCAGGCATTAGAGCAGACAAAGAGCTGTGCCGATGCTCACCTGCACCAGAGTGATTGACATTTTTGGCTGTCAAAAATGGAACTATGCAGACCCTTTTGAATGAAGCCTCTTCACATAGCCATCCTTCCCAACGTCATTTTGCTCATAGGAGGTGGCACAATTTCTCTCTGACACTGACACTCAAGTTAAGCGGGGGCGCGACCCATGTGCTATTAGCTAAATGATTAGATCCATATGCAGATTGCATCGAGTGAATTTCCTGATTTTGTCTCCCAGTTTAGTGATGCATGTCCCACTCCAAACATTGGAAATCTGAAAGTTAGGAGAGCTTAGTGGACCCCCTCCTCCCTCCTTTGCAGGGCCATAGTGCCTAAATGGACACAAGCCCATTGGATAAGAACCCACCAGAGTGCCAAACTCCAAAGACTCTGGCCATAGATCCCACAAAGGTCACAACCATGCAATCCCATAGTGGTTTCAGGACTAGCATCAACATCAGACATCCTGTTCAGCACAGAGAGACACTCCCAGAGTGTATCCAAGGTTTAGTACATGAAGACATTAAAGAACCGTACAGTCGGATGAAATAATTAGCCCTCATATGCCAAAGCCTGTGAAAAAGAGAAGGTATACTTTACAGGACAAAGAATGAACTCAGCCACACCTGCCGAATGGGGACGAGTTTGCATCTGGGACCTCCGTCCGAGAATAAATGGAAGTATTTCATTCGGTCGAACTGGCAAAGAAGCCGAAAACCTGACATGTGGTTTTTGGATGGCAGAACTGTCCACAGCGCCTTGTTCCGAATTGAGTTGGAATTCAATTGGGGATGGGCCCCGAGAGGTCGCTCGGCTCAAATCAATTGAGTATGTACGCAGTGTCGATCCTCCCGAAAATCCTTCAGCAAATTTCTCATCCTGTCTTGCCTTGATGAGACCTTCATAGTCCACCCAGCTGATCTCTCGTTGCCGTTGTGCTTTGGGAGTACATCCCTGCATCGTGACCTGGCTGCTTTCGCGGTCCCGAATGCTTCGAGACCCCAATGTAGGGGACGCGCTCCGTGGCTTCGGATCTGAGGGCCTCTCTGAAATTGAATCCCGTCTAAACATTGTACTTGGAATGACCTTTGCCTTCGACATTTTTGGAGGCCTACTAATCTAATTGATTGTACATCAAACTATCATCCTATAGTTTATTTGCAAGAAGCTCCTAAGCCATCGTGTCAATGACGTTAGCCCCTTCAAGAATTTGAGTCAATGACATGCTCGGTTGGTCGCAATATTTAAGAGAAATCCTTACCCTATCAGATGCTGAACTAGTTTCCAGAAAATATGCATCTCATATTCTAGCTCCATGAGCACTGCCGCACTACGGAATCCGAAAACTGCAAACCTATTTTCCACTCAAAATCGGTGAGGTTCAGCAGAGATCATAACAAGTTACATTAGCATGCTTGCAAGGTCCGAGCTGACAGGAGACCCTCTCTCAGTGTTTCAAATTCACCCATTCAAGTATTATTTAAGTGGGCAGATCATGAAACATTGGTTTTAAACAGGTCATGATTTGAGATGGTGTTGGATAACCTTATTTTAGACTCTGTCGAAAGCAGACTTTAGGCACCCAGGTTGACAATGTTCACTACCTGTGCAACATATTCTGCCTCTCCTCTCTTTCATTCCTCTTCGGCAGCACAATCTCTATCTCTCGCTTTTCTCTAGTGCTCACAAGTTTTCAGCTTCACTGGATTCTGCCTGTACATTGCACTGTGTGCTGTCGATGAGGGAGATAGGTAGGAAGAAGGGAGGGAGAGAGAGAGGGGAGGGAGAAACTGTGTCGTCCACAGGGGCCGAGAGAGACAGACAGAGAATGTACTCATAAGACGTTGTTTGCCGTAGCCTTGTGGCCATTGACCCCGCGCGCAGAGAGAGAGAGAGAGAGAGAGAGAGAGAGGGTTGGAGGGGTGAGATTGTGATTAAAGCAATCTGCGAAAAGTGACAGGATCTGTAGGTAGGGAGAACAATGTACCCAACATCCTCCATCCCTGACATCCTCCATCCTCCATCCCAAATTCTCAAATGTTCAAACCTTAGTAGGTAGGATCTGCTGATCCCGTGACAACCTATATCTTGTGCACCAGTGGTCTTTCTCAGGAACCAAATGGAGAGCTGTTTGTTTACAGGTTACGTTTTCCCAACCTCTCACAGGAGCAAAAGGTGATATCCGAGTTTCACCGAGTCCAGTAGGTTAGCCTCCTATTACGCAGGTTAGCCCACCCATCTGTGCCTTGTGTGTCAATCTTGCCACTTGGTCCTTGCAAGAAGCTTCATCCCCGTATCAACACCTGTGATATGATCAACCAGTTAAGTTTAGGCTTTTGAAACATGGACATCATATGAAGCATAAGAGCTGCCCCATCTTGAAGCGCTACTTTCAGACTAAGACATCCCATTCATCGAGTAACAATTTTGGCCTCCCCCCACACAATTTTCTAGACATTCTTGACTCAAAATCACATGCGCATGACACAACCCCACCTTGTACTTTCCAAGCTATCTTAACTCATATTTGCGAAGTGATATGTAAAATGAAAGCACCTAAGGCAACCAAACTGTGAACAAAGGAGTATCCAAGGCAATCAAATAGCAACCAGCAGAGTACCCCAAGGCAATAACACACAGACTCGAGAACTCGACAGTCCTTTCAAGACATCAAAGAAAGACAAAAGACAACAGCAAGAAATAACTAAAGCTAATCAAAGTCTCCAGCACATCAGTGCAATTGACACCACAGTGGGCCTCCACTTTCTTTGCCCTTTTGCTTCCTTTCCTGGGCTTTACTAACGTTCCTGTCATATGGGGCCTTCAGACACCTCAACGGTATATGTCTCCTTCTCCTGGTCGCGGGGAGTGGCGGCAGGCCTCTTTGAACCACTCCCCACTTGCTTTTAGGCAGAAACTGCAGATATTTAAAAGTAGCTGGCATTTCAGTATCCTGAGACTCCAGAATAACAGGATCTCTCCTTTTGTATCTTTCCCAAGTTGCTTCTGAACAGGACTTGCAAGCATTTCATCACAACCATCACAGTCGGGTTGGGGCGGGTGGAGGAGGTGCTCTGAACGGTTTGAACGACGATGTGGTTTGAAACGACAATAATTTATGGGAAGCGATTGGAGGGGATTGCCGATCTGAGGCAACATATTGCCGCTGACATTAGAATAGCGGGAATAGCTGGGTGGCACAGAAAAGATGAATAGTGGGCAAACACTGGACATTGCAAACTTTGTGAGACAGAGATTGGCATTGAAAGGGCAGGTGGAGTTGCAAGCGCTCTGACTCTGAGACTAGCATAGCCGAAAGCTCTAAGTTCGACATACCAACGGAGTAGTATTTCTCTTAGCCTTGTGCGTGAGCTGAACCACTGCAATGCAAGCTTTACAGATAAAAAGAGAGGAACTACGGATTAATCGCGTCCAACTTCAGGCTGCGAGAAGAAGAAAGCATGAACACGTGACAAAATTCCCGATTTAAAAGCCTTCTGTCTCCCCATCAATCCCCTCCTGTTCAAAGCAGCAGGTTGATGATAACCACCCTCCGCTTCCATCGCGATACTATGCAGGGTTTTCCCTCCAGGGCTCCCTCCAAACTCCTCTTCATCGCTCGATAGCAAAGAGGTTGACAAAAGTAACCGCTTGGCAAAAACACTGGTAAACTTTAGTTTCTCGTCTCGGCCCTTCGACCGAGCGCTGGACAACGCCATCCTTCGTTCTCTAGGAATTGCCGCACAAACAAATTGAAGTGCCCAGCGGTCAAATGATGCAGATTCCCCGTCCACCAAATAATTCTCGTGTTGTGTAGAGAGAGGATCTGCGCGACCCACTGGGCAAGACATGAATCAGCAGTAGCTCGCGGGCGTTGACCAAGGAGTTCGGCCGGCTTCAGCTGGAGCCGGCCGAAGTGGAGGTCAAGAGGCAGTAACCGTCACTTCTGGTGGTTGAATCAACCGTTTCACATTCGTCTGAGGAATGCAAACACTGTTCTCACATTCAGGATTCCTCGCTTACTCTAGAGCTGTCTCTCACCTTTCTCCTTGTATCTCTCTTTTGTCTTCCCCCTTGTATCTCTCTCTACCTCGACCTCTCGGATTTCTCTTCGTGCATCTTCCACTTGAAGGCGTCCACTAGAATCTTTGCCCCGCCGAAATGAATACCGTTTTGCTGCATGTACTGAGTTGTGGCATTGGGACCCCATATGCGAACAGGTACTCTAGACTCCAAGTCCACTCCCTCTCAGTGCATGTGGTTTTAGCGTGTTACTTCCAATACCAAATGTAGTAGTCTAGGTCCCTGGCACTTTTCTGACTCTTCCTCCCACTTCCTTTACCAGTCTACATCGCATCATGGCCGACACAGTTTTGCCGGCTCTGCCGACCGCCGCCTCGAAGCCATCAACTCCAACTCCCTCATCTCCTGTGAAGACATCGTCACCCAAATCCCCAAAGTCTCTGAGCACTTCGGGCTTGAAGTCCCCCAAGTCGCCAAACACACCGTCAGGCTTGAAAACACCAGTCAGTCCACGGAGTCCCAAGGATATGATTGGAGCCCAAACTGATAAGCAGACAGGCGTCACATACCCTTTCAATGTATGGGGCCCCATTACGAAATATGGCTACCTCGAGGAGGTCCCCCCCAGGTGGACCCAGAAATTTCATTACGGAGGCAAACACGTAAAGCCCCTCCCCTCTCCACCCATCGTACACTTCTTTGATGATTTGATATTGTCGTAGGGAAGTATGTATGAATCAACGGGTGGCAGTTAAATGTCGCCAAGGCAAGCCGAGGAGCAGATGGACGAGTACTTTGGTAGACTATCTGCTAGTGCAACAAATTGATTTGATGGGATCCAATCGTGCCGGTCCGACCCAGCAGAGCCAATCGGCCGCAAGCTGCTGAAGACGTTCAGAGATTAGTAGCAGATAGATGCAGCTCAAGAATGATGAGGAACTAGGTTGGGACATCCGTTTTGGACGTTGGTTGTCTTTGAAGGTTTCTAAATGTCTAACGGTGTAACTGTGAGGACTTGAATGTAAGGCACAATTCCTTAGACGGCTAGAGTAATTGTAGTTCGAAAAGGGGATGACGTTGATCGTGGAAGAGCTGTGCCCGCAGTTCCACCCAGTGCTATACAATGCTGTCCGGTAAGTAGAAGAGCATGTAGCTCTCCAGCTGACTGAAGGCCTTTGTGAGCACTGGGCAATTTCTACCTCCCTCAAGTAGATCATGCGAGCTTTCAAGACGAGATCTACAGCTAGTACTCGGGCACTGCTAGGCCTCCTGCAGGGATGTGAGTCACAGCAAAGTGGTTAAATTGGTCTTGAATCACACCAGTTGGGTGGAACTTTTGAGTACGGATACAGGACAAAGTGATGAAACAAAGGCTATCGAAAAGGAGATATGGATACATACGGCACCCGTCTTACAAAAGCATGATTGCGCCTCCCGACCCATCATCCTTGGCCTGGCTCGATCCAAAAGCACGCGACTTCTGGAAGACAAATGTGGAGAAGGTTTTGCACAAGGCTGAGGACAAACGCAGGGCAACAGAAAAGGTGATGTCTCGCCTAATTTTCGTGATTACCCAATTTCGACCTTTTGAATCTTCTTTCTCAACTTGGGCTCGATTCTTGGTCAAAGTCCCATATCTAAATCCGGTTAACAGGATTTAAACATTATAAGCACACACCCATGCCAGCAGTTCTGCTAGTCATGCCAACAAAATTGCTTTTAGAATGCGCCTGACAATTCACCAATGCTTGCGCTTCCCTCTATACACTCTAGAAGTCATGCTTCGGGTGCGGTTTTGAGATGCAGACGGTTCAGCTTGAGAGCTTGACAAAGTCAAGCAAGTGGACTTGGGCAGTGCGCTGACTAGAATTTATCTATGATTGATAAGATGAAATGAAATGAAATGATGCTTTATGGCGTCCACGGAAAGCTCATAGAGCTTATGGGACAAAATGGAAGAAAACATGAGAGGAAACAAAACCATAGTCAAAGATAAAAACTATTGCTCGAGTGATTGTCTTAAGGGTGAAGGCCTCGTGCAGGTAAGCTGCCAAGCATTTCTGATCCTCATAGTGGAAGACCTCAGTGAGAGATTGGATTCCACGGAATAGACAGTGGAATCTCCCACAGATCTCATAGTATAGAGGGCAATAGAAGAAGAAGTGTTCAGTTCCGGTTGCGCCCTTTGCAAGCTGGACATAGGCTGTCCTCCCGCTGCAGGTTTTGAACTATGGAAATGATGGGACACAGTACATAAAAGACTGGTTTGCTATTTGGAAGGGCAGGAACTCATTGAAGTATGGGCAAATGAAAAGGCATGGCGGAGTCACGAACTTCAAAGAGATAGGGATGACAGGTTCAAAGCATTTCAAGACATGGAAAAATATATGAAGGAGGACCCAGGCTTTCGCAACAACGCAAGCGGCGCGCCTTACCACATCCTCACTTTGAAATGTAGTGACAGCTATGAAGGAGAACGGCTTATGTACAAAGATGAATTGTCCAAGTAAATCTTTTTACTCATATCAAACGGTCATGGCTTCAGATGATCCAGTTTAATAGCTAATCTTGATACTTTGAAGTCCGGTATGATGGCTATGGTATGAGGGTGCAACAGAAACTGTACAGAAAAGCCACGAAAATGAAGTCTTCTGAACAATGGTGTAGTAACAGGTGACCATTGTTCTTTGTCGTAACTGACAAAATACTTCAACCGTTCTTGCGTCAGTCACATGCGTGCACATCAGATTCTTCCTGCACTTGTAGCTGTGGATAAATGTACTCTCGATTCTGACCATCAACTTTCGAACTTGAATACTGGACTTGCTGTAGGTGGAAGGCGGCGGCAAGGGCCCTTTTTCTACAAAGCAAGACGAGTGGAGCACGCATGTACAATATCATAAACTGGCGAAAATGCCCACCATGTCGGGTCTTACCTCCAAAACCAAAGGCCCCGACTCCCCCACCACCACCCCCTGAAGCTAACCCAATGATCCCCCTCCAGTGTTCCAACGGGACCTTATCATATGGGCATACGTTCGGCCCTTTTGGATCCATACCTTGACTTCGGAGCATGTATGACATATCATGACCATAATTTACCCTTGCAGCTCAACCTGCAAGATGCGAGACCATTCAACCTCTTCCAGAACTAGAGGTCTTCATTTGAAATGAGCTCTTATGTTATGATTGAAGATCTTGAATACACACGTGACCTCTAGTACTTGAACTAAATGTTCTTTGTATTCACAAGCAGCCTCAGTATAGAAACACAACTTAGACAGAAATCTATCATTTGCGTTTATGTCACCTGCACAAAGAAGACCTCCTTGTCTCCAGTCCAGAACTAGATGCTTTAAACTAACCTGGTTCTAATTTCTACATTTTGCACCTGATATGTGTGCTGATGTCAGCTCAATGTTTGATTCAGCTGCCCTCTACTCCAAATGGTTATTTAGTATCAAAGGTATTGTCTTCATAGGTAGGTATTAACTAGGGGAGGTACATCAGGAGAAAAAAAAAACCATGCATGGTCTCTCCTATGAGATAAACCCCCTTTCTGAGCCAGGAAGCATATGGATAGACGTGTTGAATGTAATGTTAATCCATTCAAATAGTCTGAGCTCAATTATGGGTCCCATTGGACAGGGGGAGACTCGGCAATTGGCACATGCAATATTGATGCCCATATATTGGTTTATCTCTTTGGGTGTGTCCTGTATTTGCTAACACGTTGGTACAAATGGGGCAGTAGTCAATATTACTGATGTGTAATAAGTAATGATGAAACAAGCCCTACCACCATCTGACCAAATGTTACCCTATATGCCGGGCAAGTCTCTGTTCTTACGGAAAAATGGAGAGAGGGGGCGGATGGTTAAATGTTTACAATTGCTCATTTCTTCAGCCACATGCTACATTTGAATGACCCAGCAAAACCATAAGAATGTGCTCGAAGAGGTTGTTTGCCGTAGCCTTGTGGCCATTGACCCCGCCCTCAGTTTGAGTAGAACACAAAGGGACAGAAACTACCTTTGTCAAGGGCTGACGCCGGTAGTATGACTTACCTTGGAACAGACAGCAAAACTATAAGAATCAAATTGACAGTAAGTCGGCAGGAGTTTGTGATTGTCACTGGACCACCATATTTATATACACATCCCTTTCATGAAGAGGCTGATTCATTACATGAGCACATGTGCGTACACCACCTGCTCTTGCAACAAATATCAATTTGGATCCTGGGATTTAAGAGGGGGAGTCAGATAGGATAGGCTCCAGGGTTTTCGGTCTTTCTAGACAGAGCACTGAACTAATGCCTCGACACTACTTGCCGCGATCTCAACCAACTACTTGGGACAGAATGTACGGATGGGGGAATCAATGAGGAACCAACCATAATGCAAAATCAAACAGGATAGGTTAGATCCCTGGGCAGGCAATGGGGCTTCAAGGAGGGAAAACAGAAGGAGGGCATCCCTACATGGGGACCTCAACAAATGGTTGCTGACTTTTGACCTAGACATTTCTTACTTGCGGTGCCATGCTCCCTTTTTATTCTGTAGCAAATGACATGCATCAGATTCAAATGTGCTAAAGAATGAGAAGATTTTAGTACCTAGAGACTGAAGTGGCTGACAGCATGCTCCAGCGTTTGCTGGGTGGGCCCCAGCAACTCTTGTATTTTAAAGCCGCTTTTGTAGATCTTGAAAGTGGGAACAAAATCAACACATTCAGCCTTTGCCAAGTACGGGTTCTCCTCAACGTCCACCTTCAAATGAAACACAATGAGAGTCTTTCATAGTTAGCTTTTCACAACTTCAAGATCCTTTTGTCCATATTCAGCAGCAATAAGCAACACTTGAACTTAGCGAGAAGCTAACAAGGTCAAGCTGGATCCCTCATGATCTCCATGGACATGACCAGTAATGACATGCATGGGGCACATGGAGCTAGCAGGAATGAAGATATGTACCTTGAGGAAGTTCACAGTGGGATTTTGTTTACAGAGTTGCTCAACAAACCATTTGTCTTTAGCGTTCACTCCATCTCGTGTTGAATTGCACTACAGCTAGCCCTGAAATTAAACTATCAACCATAAGCTTGAAAACAGGCTGGTCAATCTATTAAGGCCTGTCCTCCAATACATGTTACTTTCCATATCAGGGTTTCCTACACATAAATGCCATCCAACCATCTGAGCAGGCCTAGAAGTGCAACTACTAAATTGAAAATATGTCACAGTACTAGGGTTATCCTTTCAGCAATGTCAATGACCTGCCTCCATTCTGCTATCCTATCTCCCCTCCCCTCATTTCAATCCAGACATGGCAAGGCCTCCATTCTCCTATCCTCTCTGCTGTCCCTGCATTTCAAACCACACATGAGGTATATCTCTCTCAGAGGATGCACATTCAAAATCAGTTCATGTTCCCAAGCCCATGGACACAAATTTCAGTTGGAGGCACACCTGGATGTGAAATAGCCTCTCTTAGTTGGTCATTGCTGCAGATTTCCCCAACTGAGCCTCCAAACCACACCTGAAACGTCCTCTCCCCACGAGAGTTTTTCAAGGCCAGATTCACCTCGAAGAGTGCCTTTGCAACCTCGACATCTCCAGGCAATGCCATTCTTAATGCCTCGTAATCCCTTAAAGCCTCCTCCCACCGTTCCAACTGTACCACCAGACAATTGCAACAGAGGTGATGTAAGGGAGGGCCAGTAAAGACAGAGCAGCCCCACAAAAATAAAATTTAAAAAAAAAAGAAAACGACTTGCTAGCAAAAGGCTTGCTGGTTTGGCGAAATGGAAACCATTTCAGGAGAAACTCAAGATAAGTTAGTGGCGAAAAGAAAGAGATAAGCGAGGAGGCTGACATGCCTTGGCATTTGAATGAGCCCGTCTCAGAAGGGCCTTTGAATAGAGCGCTGAGCAATCAGGGCTGCATAGCAGTCTTCGATGGCTTTCTCATATTTGCCAAGCTTTGACCTGCAAGCACAAAGTACAGACTGAACATCAGAATCCACTCAGGTATTAATCCCACTTGATGAAACCAAAGCTATGACCACACTGAAGTACCCTGATCAGGATGCAATCAAACACACACCTCAGCTCTGCCATAATCTTGGACCTCCTAATGCATTTCTACAGCCATTTGAAGAAAAAATGCAGCTGACCTGCAAGCTGCCCGATTGCAGAGCAAAACAGCATTGGATGGATCATGCTGCAGGCCTTCACTGTAAGCCATGGATGCCTCCAAAACCCTGCCTGCTTTGTATAAGTTATTTCCAGTAATTCGGAATGATGCCACAGCCTGTGCCCTCTTCAACAGAGGTGCAACCTCAGCATCGTGTGGATCAAAATGGGTTGCCGTCTCTGCTGCAGTCACTGCCTCTTCAAACCTGATGAAGCCAGTGGTTGAGACAATATTCAGTAACGCTGTCTGATTCCCTTATCTGTTTATACTCTCCTTTCCAGATGCGCCCAAATGTTTCTGATTTTCTCTGACTATTCTTAAGTTTGATCTGCTTAAACAAGTGTACTCATGAGACATTGTTTGCCGTATCCCTGTGGCCATAGACACCATGCCCAGTTTGGGCAGAACAAGAGGGAAGAGATACTTACTTTGTGAGGGGCTCACTCAAGTAGTGGGACTTACCTTGATATGAACAATTGGTTCGGGCTTTGCCCATTTCCTCTAGAAAGGCCTAGAAAAAATAAGGCTCTAGAAAATATGCTTAATCAGTTAGTAAATTGGTTACCACAAATAAGTTACCACAATTCAGCCTACTGCTGCCACCTGGGGTGGAGATGCCATCAGATAAACTCCCTGTCTGGCAGCTACCATTGCCAAACAAATTCGCAACTCTGCTGTTTCGAGCCACTGTAGGACTACCTGCGATAGAGCTTCCATGAGAGCTTGTCCCACTAGAGCTGCTTGCCCTGGGGCTGTCTCCACTCGGGCTACCGCTCACTTTAAGATTCAGCACAGTGGGGCTCCCCGCACTGGAACTACCACCTTTGCCACTGCTCCCGCCAGAAGAGTACCTCCCACTATCGCTTCTCGCCCAGCGACAACTCTCACTCCCTGTCCTCCGGGTATGTGTTCCCGTGATAAGCGCACCAGAAATCTCCCTTGAAGCTTTGATGTTCTCCCCATTGAATAAGCCCTCTACCCTTATACTGCATATGTCGGACATCTGTCTTCTGTGACATATATATTTCTCTTTTCTGAAATTTTCTTCAGTGGAACTACTTCTCCCATGTACAGGAAGGCCTGGCAAAATCCCACCCTTTGTAATCGGACAAGTGGTACTCCCTCCCTTTGACGCACATGTAAACCCTCCAGACGGAGGTACACCATTCCTAACAGCTTTGGCATCCGTTCCACTGACAGCTGCTGATGGATCTGCTTTAGGATTCACCAATGAAGGACCTTCCGGCTGGGCGGCTCCTCTCGAGAGCACAGGATTTCCCGCAGCGGAATAGTCCCCTTTAGTCAAGCTAGCTGCATTTGGGCTTCCACGGATACCATTCAAGGAGTCCGTCTTAAGAGTGTCTTCGGCAAAGCTTCCGGGCCCATGGAGGGATCCATAATTGAAACTATCTTCTTTGGAGAAACTGCTGATACGAGTTTCACTGAGGTGAGCCGCGCTGTACCTGGACCATCCCTGGAATCGGTCTATTTTCCCAGTCCCAGTTGTCCCCAGCACTTTACCATTGAACATCGCTCCATACGGATCAAAACCGCCCGGACTGATCTTCTTCCCTGCCTGGCATTGCGCCATGTCGCATCCGAGTAAATCTGTGAATACGGCAAGATGTCCTTGAACAATTTCAATGCAGATCTTCTCCTTTCAGAAAGAGGTACATCGAAGCTGAGCGAGAACGAACAAGGCAATTCTCACTGACAGTTCCTACGAGACGGATATGTTGTTTGCGGCTGGACTATGCATGCGAACAAACCGACCAGCGAAAATCTATCTAGCTCAATGCGTTGTGTAAGAACCTGGTCATACTCCTCTATGTAATTAGATCTATGCCACATGAGCCCGCATTGCCGGTAGTACACCTCTCTTGGAATATTGCAAGGTGCTAGAGACATGCAAGTACATGAGTGATTGATCCTACCCGCACCGTGGCAGTAATCTTCAACCACACAAGTCCCCAGTATCCGAAGTCGATAGATCAAGAGGCCGGATGCAAAAGTAACCCGATCGTTAGTCGCCTTCCTGCAATCCATGGCTTTCAATGGGGGATCCATGGCGTTGAACCCCCACTTGCTAGACCTTGGGTCCTTGTCAACCTCATCATTGTCATGTCCACTATCTCTGTCCAAAGCATCGTGGACATAACCATTCTCCGCTAGGAACCTCTTCAAGTGGCGGTGTCAAGCATCCCACGTGTCACCCCTTTGAGCATTTATCACACACCAGCATGGTGGTTGCACCACCAGCATGCCCACATAGCATGCAACGCAACCCTGCAGGTACCACTGCAAGGTTGGGATCTATCCTCCCATCCACATATGGAAGGTGACATGGCGCACAATTACGCACATGGTCCTTCCATGCCATGCCATCTCGACCCTCCAGAATCAACACTCCTGAAGGCAACACCTCCCGTACCTATAGAATCACACGTCCTGCTGTAACATCCAAGGTCGTAGGTGCTGTCTGTTGCAGATACACATAGTCCCCAGGGTTGAATCTCCGAACACCTGGTCGATATCCGCCTCCACGTATGGTGACATACCTCAATGTGTCTCGGTGTTGGGCAGGTTCTCAAAAGCCATAAGCATGACTCTCTTGAATAGTAAGCGCAGACTACATTGGCTCAAAAGCGGCAGATGTGCCCTCCACTGAAAGTCATGAGAAAAAATTAATTAAATTTCAATTAAGGATATTTGCTCAAATATATTTTTATCTTTATAGGTAATAGTATACTAATCATATTTAGTAAATGGTCTCATCCCAAATATATGAAATTTTTTGGTTATATATTTTCTAAAATATATTTTTCTTATTTAAAAATAATAGCTATTTATTATTATCTTGTAGTTTATGAAATTTGTCCATATAATAATAAACTCCTAGATACAATAACAATATATATATTCTTAGCAAATATCTCGACCCAAATATGAATTTTCAAAATGCTATGGACAAATCGTCATTTTGGGGGTTTTTTTTGTACAAAAAGTCCGTGTCTTGATGGATGGATGGATTTGTTCACAAATTTATATTTGTGTCTATTCAAACATTGTGTATCTAGTTGTAAAGTCCATATATGAATTGGTTTTGCATAAATAGGTTTTTCAGATGGCATTTGGGATAATAGATGGATTGTGACAGTCCATTGAAATTCCCTGCAATAGTTCATAGCTTCATGAAATTTCATCCAAATTCCAAAATAATTATACCTACATGTACATATGGTGAGTGGCTAACCCATTTTAAGTCCATTTGCTATAAACATATACTTATGTGTATAGGGTGAAGAATAATATGACAAGCAGTCAATCAAAAACTGCAAATCGCAGTCCAAACTGAGCCACTCTAGTCTGCATCTACCCTGAACAATTCTGCCCACTGGTCACACGCTTGTGTCCACACATCCGGATCATCAAGGTCAATGACTACTGCAGCCTCCCTGTGAATAGATGCAGGCAAATCTGGCTCTCGGCCGAAGAGAAGAAAGTAAGGTGAGAAGGAGGCAAGTGACGCTTGTTTGCTGAATCTATAGCCCATAGCCAACCAAGGCAGCTGAAGGTCCCAATCTCCCAGGTGTCCCTTCTGCAAACCGTACTTGCGTAAACCCCTCTTGACTGTCTGAACAACTCTCTCCGCCAAGCCATCAGTCTCGGGATGATCCCGAGAAGTAGTGCGGTGGTCTATCAAGGTTTGCTCACACAAAGCCTGAAACTCTCCCAAGAACTCTCTCCCCTGGTCCGTGAGTACCTCGGCTGGAGCACCAAATTGGCTAAGCACTCGATCTAAGAATGCATACGTAGCCCCCCACTTGCCTTGTCAGGCAATGCCACCAGTTCAATCCATTTGGAGAAGTGTTCAACCATCACTAGCACATATTTATTATGGCGAATCATTACTGGCAATGGGCCTGCGAAGTCAAAACTCTAACGATAGCCCAAACCCATAATGGGTAAAGGATGCAACTGTGGAG
The DNA here is from genome assembly GCA_030704615.1 of Takakia lepidozioides. Taxonomy (NCBI): domain Eukaryota; kingdom Viridiplantae; phylum Streptophyta; class Takakiopsida; order Takakiales; family Takakiaceae; genus Takakia; species Takakia lepidozioides. The sequence goes on along the minus strand of CM060732.1, from coordinate 17,193,394 downwards.
TAGGTGCATTGAAAAAAACCCGCACCCTATCACACACCATGCACCTTGCCACCAACTGTTGCACATCCGTGTGCATGCCCCGCCACCAGTACTGTCCTTGCAACAAACTATGAGTGCGCCGCACCCCAAAATATCCCAACTCCTCATGGGCATGGCGTACCAATCGCGCTCGTTATGTTGGATGAGGCACAATCCTCACTCGTCCATCCTCCCATACTCGGAGTAGGTGAGTCCCCTCCCACTTGAACCTTTTGGCTCGTTGTAGGATCCGATCTCTCTCAGTAGCAGTCACACTGCCTGCTGTCTCTCCAGTACGAAGGTAGGCCAACACTGCTGCATCTTCATGCACATTCTTAGCACCACCAAGCTCCTCACTGATCTCTGGATTGTCATGCACACTATCTTTATGACCAATCACATGGGATAGACCAGCTTGAGCTCCCATTGCTAGAATGCACAAAAAGGCAGATGCGTGCCATCCTGGCACCATCTCCTCGTCCGTCTCACCATGCCAATGAGCTCCTGTATCATCAAGCTCACTTGTGCATAGATTGCGACTCAATCCATCCGCATCCTGGTTGACTATTCCGGCTCGATGCACCACCTGGAAGTCGTACTCTTAAAGCATAAGTGTCCACCATGCAAGCTTCCCTGTAAGCTTGTCTGACTCCATCAACCACTTCAATGGTTGGTGATTCGTGACAAGGGTGAAGAGATTGCCATAGAGGTAGCATCTAAAATGTGTCACTGCCCATACTGCAGCTAGACACTCCCCTTCATAAGAACTACACTTCGCCTCGGCATCATTGTTCGAGCGGCTAGCATATGCCACTACGAACTCTCTTCCCTCATCATCCATCTATGTGAGCACTGCTCCAATCCCCAGCATACTCCAATCCGTATGTAGCTGGAAAGGCCGCCCCCGAATAGGCGCAGAAGTCAATCGAGCCTTGAGTTCCTCAAAGGCTTCCTCCTGCTCCTCCTCCCACTGCCACTCCTGACCCACCTTGGTCAACTTGGTAAGAGCCTTCGCAATGCTGCTAAATCCCTTGACAAACCGACGATAGTAGTTTGCCAACCCAATGAAAGCACGAACTCAGACTTACATCTATGGGGCGTGGAATGCGTGCAATGGCCTCCACCTTTGTCTGTTGAACACCCAATCCTCCAGGGTATATCATGTGGCCCAGATACTCAATCTGATCGTGGAAGAACTTGCACTTTCCAGGGTGCAATTTCAATCCATGCGCCCTCAAGTGCTCCAACACCACCTGAAGGTGTCTCTCATGCTCCTCAACCGTGGCACTAAAGATGATGATGTCATCAATGTAGCACCGGGCGAAGTCTAGCCCTGCAAGAATCCTATCTATGACCCTCTGAAACGTTGCAGGAGCATTCTTCAACCCAAATGGTAGGAAACGCCATTGATACAAACAATCCTTCCCATGCTGGTCAATCCCCCATAATGCCGTCTTTTGCTTGTCAGCCTCTTTAATTGGCAACTGGTGATAACCCGATCGTAAGTCCAATGTGCTAAACACCTTCGCATGCCCAATGGCATCAAAGATTTCCTCTGGAGTTGGCATGGCATATCGATCGGACTTAGTCTGACGGTTCACAGGACGATAGTCCCCACACATCATTCTTTCTGTCCAATTGCCATAGATATTATTCTTAGCTGGCATCACCGTTGTCGAGGCATACTCCCCGCCTGACAACTCCACCAATCCAGCTTCAAACAACTCCATAGTCCATGACTGGATCAAAGACCTCTCCATGTCACTATACCTGTAGGGCCTTCGAAAAATTGGCGTGTCACTTGCCAAATCAATACGAATCTCCTGGCCCTTCAAACTCCCCAAATCCTTCAAACCAAAGGCAAAGCAATTTTTATAAGCCCTTAGAAATCACTGGATCCTCCGTCTCTCTCCTCCGGTGACTGTAGGTCCAACATCTGGTTCCCAATTGTCCTTAGTGACTGCAACCTTGGGTACACCAGGCTTGGAGGTAGGAGACGCATCACTTGGTTGCTAGATAGCATCCTCTTGGGCCTTATCCGCCCACCCTGATTGTGGCGCAGCCTCCACTTGCTCCGCCATAGCCACCTTGAGAACATCTTTTGAGCAATAAACATTCTCAACCTCTTCAAAAACCTTAGCCACCTTGGCCTCCAACTGATCCTCAGTGTATGGCTCTCCCCACTCCTCATACTGTTGCTTGAGAGATCCAATGACTCTCTCTTTGTGCATCTCATCCCACATCTGCCATAGGTGTTTGCACCCCATGATCATGTGCTCGCCCCCACTCACTGCCTCCACCGTCCCGGTTGGCAGAGATGGTGCAATATCCAATGGAAGTACACAAGTAGCCACCAATGTTTGCAATCTCTGTTGTTCAGCCATGTACAAGCCAATGACCCATGTCAAGCAATTGAGATCCATTGCCTGACCCAACACCTAGCGTCGTGAAGCCTCTGACAGAGCTGGCACCAGGGATGCCTCGGCATGAGCCTGGTCACGTGAGCGCGTGAGCGCAACAGCGCTCACGCCACGTCACCTTGCGCAAATGCCACGTCACAGGGCTCACTCCACGTCATCACACGTGAAGGTCGCGTCACCACACGCCCAGAAAGAAGTGGAGTGTATTCCCGCGGATCGGCACCCTTTACCGCGGAAACAAGCTGGACGACATAATAAAAGGCATTGAATAAAGGATGGATGAATGTACAGTTGGATGATAAACAGATGGATGAGTGTGAAAAATGAATGTAGATGGATGAATGATGGATGGATAAGAGTAAAATGGATGAATGTATAATGGATGTTGAGGAATGACAAAAATTCATGACAGGAAGATGCATGACCAAAACTTTTGACGAATGCACAACGTATATGAAATGAGTGTGGAAGGTTTGTGGGGTGGATTAAAGAGTACAAAGGATGAATGTACAATGGATGTTGAACAAAGGAAAAAATTCATGAATGGAACACGCATGAATGCACAATGGATATGAGAAGAGTCAGGGAGGTTTGTGAGATGGATTCATACATATTGCAATTTAAATGAAAGTTGATTATGTGATTATTATTTGTTCTAAAGGAACAACTATGGTGGAGGAAGGGGATTCAACGTTTTTCCAGATAGTATGAAAATGAATATTAAAATAATATAGTTCAGTCTGACTCAGAGTCAGTACAATGTATCCCCGCTTCCTCTGCATCTAAGTCTAAGTATTTTAGAACACCGGATCCACGCTGGATACACCTACAGCTGGTCACCAAAAAGTTAGGGGATAGGGACTCGGCCGCGTGAAGTGCCATTGCTTCGGCATAAACAGGAAGCAGAAAATTGGAAAGGGGGCTGTCGAAAACAGACTCGCCAGAAATGACTGTATCTCCTGAAGATCCACCGTTGCCTTTCCTGAAAGACAGCCTGAAAAAGTTATTACTGTAACTTTGATGTTATTGAGAAATTGAGTATGGCTCCCAAAGAGGGTTTAGCACTTATTCACATGAAAAGTCGTTGTCGACCTGCTTATCTTCGGGATCGTCATCATTTCGAATTTGAATCCGATCAGTCTGTGTGCCTGAAGTGGAGCCAGACAAAAGGGGGAGGAGCACTGTGTTGTAGAGGTCAGAATCACCCTCCATGCCAAAAAGGCTTCTTCCGCCTGCCTTGTATGCATGGTAAGTTGCTCCTACACCAGACAGGAGGACATGAATAGTTTGGTGGGGGGGATTTAAGCAGATGATACTGTTGAAAGAAAACCAATTCGGAAGGGAAAGAAACGAACATGTGGACACAGAAAGATCGACCACCCGTGCAGAGCGGTGGCTGCATGACTCCAGCAGTATTTGCATGAACGCTGGGGACTTTTCATTTGCACCTCTCCAGGGAGTGCCATCTGGTCTCTTCAGAGTCTGACTCGACTGCATGAAGTTGTACAAAATGTCATCGACATGGGGCTCATAGGGGGGGTTGACGAAACAACCCTGGTCAGAAATCTCAAAGCTGCGGATGGAGGATGGTGTCTTTGAGGTGCGAATCCTCCGCAGGCAGATCGCCTCAAACATCCTCGTCTGCCAAAGATAGCAAGTTAGTGTGGTAAACACAATCTATAGTGGAAGTGTGTACATCGGCTATTCAGAACTCAGACACAATAAAATCATTTTTATCACGAATCGGTGATGATCGGTGTCGATCAAAACAGATTCTACTAGAGTGGAGCTGCAGAGAACATTGAAACTCATCATGAAAGCACAAGCAGAAGGGAGACGGCATACCAGCTGACCAGGGAAACCCCCTTTCACAAGGTAGAGGCTGTTCACACAATTCCATGTGCGTAAAACTTCAAACCCTGAAGACTTGAGGTATGATGCCAATGCCCGACGACTATCATTGTCACATGACTGAAAAAGCAGAAGTGTCCCTGCATCAGAGAGGAAGTTATTACAGAACCCGAACACCCAACTCCAGTAGTTGTCCTCGAATTCGTTCCAGCCTGGCATCTTGCCCTTTGGAAGAACTTCTGGCACAGCCTGGCCATCCGGGATGTCGAGAATGACAATGTCGGCCACATAAGTTTTTTGCACACCGCACACGAAGGTGGGACCTGTGCTCACCTGCAACAGACATGTTTTTTATAAGAATGATGGCAAGAATGTTTTCAAAGAACGAGACTGAAATACTGCCAACGAAACTTTCAAAGAAAAAGGAAAGAAACTGGAATTCTCATCAGATTGAGGAATGAGATTATATTGTCCCAGGTAGGCGAAGGCACCCCAGTGTATCCTCTCTTTCGACTCTGCATCATCGACAGCCAACCCTCATTAACAATTTTCATCTCTTCTGCCGAATCAGAACGGGAAGGGTGTGGCTTGGCATCGAATACGCACTGAACAGTGCGGGTATATCTTCTAGCAGTAAAGTCATGCCCACTCTCCATCTCCTTTTCTTTCTCCTTCCCCTTGTCCTTTTCCTTCTCTTTGGACTTGTCTTTGTCCTTTGGCTTTGCTGGTGAGATGGCTATGACATCAACAACCTTGTCTTTTGGTTTGCGGCCCGCCTTCTTTCCCTTCTGCGGCGTTCCCTGAGCATCAAGCTCCTTGGCAGCCAATGTTGCTATGTTTCGTTAGTACTCTTCGTCAGTCAAAGGCGCCAGCATCTCAGCGTTATTGTTCAAGTATTTCATATGCTGTTCTTGAAAGGTCGTGTGCTCCGGTGGGCAGTCAAAGTACCACCCACAGTCTCTGAAGGGAGAAGGACTCCAGTCCTTCAATATCCCTGCAGTATACATGGTTGGATCGTTTGCAGGGTCCGACCACATGTCAAGATAGTCTGGAATTCCGCTCAGGTGATTTCCTTCCATGAGCACATATTTCGTGTACCTGAAAAAAAGGAGATAAATCCCAACCCACAAAAGCGCTCAGTGAGTAAGATGCAAGTAGAACAGAATGAAAAAAACATAGATTGAAATGGCTCTCAGAACTGCTCCAAGGACCTTTCAGGACCACACGACTGTTCTAGATGTGAATGTCGTCAACGCCATTCAAAACATTCCATTCAATGATACTGTAAATACACCCTAATCCGGGTGAATGCAAACTATCGTTTTGGAATGACACAGACATAGAAGTGAATGTCGTCAACGACATTCACTTTGGATTTGTGAATACACTCCTAATCAAGCCTAATTATTCCTCAAATGAAGCAAAATCACAGAATGGAAATCATAAACTCGAGTAAGGAACCCTCCCGGAAAACTCAATGCACATTCATAACGAACATATCACTGAGGACCTCACAACAACACTGTATGTGAATGGCGTCAACGCCATTCACAAAAATACCAACAAGAAACCAATTACTTAGCTCCCAATCCATGTAAATTCAAATTGTCACTGGTGAATAATACAGACACAGAAGTGAATGTCGTCAACAACATTCACTTTGGATTTCTCATAACAGAGCTTATCAAGCCTTCAGATTCCTCGCAAGAGGCAAAAACAATGCAGAACAACTGAATGTCTGCATTGACATTAAGCAAAATGAAGTGAGGAACCCTCACTGTAACCTCTATGGACATTACAAAAATTTACATAACTATGAGGACCTCTCAACAACTCCGGTTGTGAATGTCGTCAACGCCATTCAAGGACATTATCAATTCTAATCAGGGACACTATAATTACACCCTTAGAACCAGGTGAATTCATATACTCGCTTAAGAATGACTCAGACAAAGAAGTGAATGTCGTCAACGACATTCAATCTGGATCTATGATTGCGATCCTTATGAAGCCACATTTTTTCCCCAAAAAAGCAGTAGAGTTTCAAGTATGACATTGCACATGTAAACAACTCGCATCATGGCCCAGTCTCCTCCAACCTGACTGTCAAAGTCGTTGGACCGTAAAATGTTACCATCTTTGGAGAACTCCCGGAAAAAACAGTATCTCCAGGTGAGACCTCTCCACTTCCTTATGTATGCCTCCAATGACATTTGGGGAGGCGAAACAATCGAAATGTTCAGATCCTTCAAAGTTTGATCCAGCACAATGACGGCGCGCTTTTCGAGCTGCAAATTGTATATTTGTCGGAATTGCAAATAAGATACTCATCACATACTTGAAGAGAAGAAAACGACATGTTTGAATACACACCTGACTCCAAAATGTAGCCTTGTGGAGCCAGTTATCAAACACCAAATCACTGATTCCTTCCACCTTTGTGCCAGGCTGTATGGTGCTCTTTGGGAACTGATTCAAGTCCTTTACTGTTTGATCTGAGTTCCATATCTCCAGCCACCTTATTTTTGTTTGTGGGTCGACCATCGATATGGCCAGCCGGTGCAATTTCTCCTGCTGCATCTCCGGATGCACATGCTTGTCATAATGTGTTTTGATCTGCTGAAGGAACTCAGAACCAGGTCCAGGATCTACTATTCTAAGCTGCTTTCCGAAGGCGGACATCAATTTGGTTCTTCGCATTTCAAACTCCTTCTTTATTGTAGCTTCCACACCCTTTGATGTCCTTAGTTCCTCTGGTGTGGTGCGGTAATATTCGGATTTTCCCTTCTCAGCTGCCTCTGCCAGTTCTTGCTGCATTGATTCAAGTAGTGATTAGCACCGAAGGGACTACAAACATGTATTCAAAAAGTAAACTGAGTACAGACTCGGGCTTACCGCATACATGTACTCCAGAAACGCCTCTCGTGTCAAAGAATACCAAGTGCCTGCAACTCTTCCTGTTTCGCACTTCTTGATGATATTGGGTGGTAGTACTGTCCGAAAATCATCCAGCTTCATCAGACCAATCCTCTGAATTCGGAATAGTGTGTGAACCAAGCTTGTTGTCACATGCGATTTCTCTGTCGATCTGCAAAAACATTGGAAACATTACATTCCTTAACACTGTTTTTTGGGTATTAATAAGACACTACAGAGGGAATGAAATCTCCTGGATGACTTACTTGTTCACGTCGTGCATAGCTGTAAGAAGCCTAGCGATGTCGTTTCCAGGATCCAAAACCATTGCCTCCAAAGCAACATGCTTGTCTTTGTCTTTCGCATGGTGTTTCTGAATGTATCCCATCCATGCCAGCAATCGGTGGTTGTCGTCCCAGATGTAGAACATGTGGTTGCAGAATTGCTGGGTGTTCTTTCCCATCATGAGGCCCAGCTCGAACTCCTCATTGGCATCTTTCCAGCACTCATCCCAGTTATCACTGATCTCTGGAGACACTAATGTGCTTTTCCCATTTATATCCGTCAGTGACACATAAAAAACTTGTGCACCAAGTCTATATCCATGCACAAAATCACTCTCCAATTTTGTTATGTCATGGGAAAGAGGTGGACACACAACAGGCATTGATATCATCCGGCACAGAGGGATGTCCAGACGCCCTCCATATACGAGCATGTCCTTTATAACCTCCTGAGAGTTTACCTTCTGGAATGACATGAGTTCTTTCACCTTGTCAAGGTAGTGCACTTCAGATTCATCTGCTTCATCTGTATTCTCTAAGCTTTTTCCGGACTCGTCCCCATCTCCAGATCCTTTCCCCTCTGATCCTGTAGGCTTCGACCTCACAGTTTTCTGCACAATGCCATTCAGTTCTGACTGAGTAATTTGCAAATAGTGAATGGAGGTAACGACCATCACTCTGTCTCAAAGAAACTCACTATGAATGGTGTGAAACAATTCAACACAATCTACACAAGCAAAGCTGATACTGCCGTATTCAAAACAAAAGCGAGAGCGATAGCGAACGGCGTTAACGACAATCACAAAAGATAACGACCTGCCAGATCGGTGTTGTGTAATGACATCTATGTGTAAGTGATTGGCGGCAACGACATTCAATATAGTTTAGGGCGGACAGTAAGTGCAGATTATTCAGATTGACTCCACTGTGATTACCGTTGCCAGCATGGAAAGAGGAAGGACTACTTGAAAGGCAATCAGACAGACTGTATGATCTGAACAACGATGATTGACGGTATGCCGACCCTCACTCTCTCTTCAAACACATAGGTACATAAATCTCATGAGGAGAATCGAATGGCGTTAACGACGCTCGCAATTCAGTAGTTCCTGCTAAAGAAGGGAAGAGGAAGGACTCCTTGAAAGGCAATCAGACAGATTGTATGATCTGAACAACAGTGAATGACTGTACCGATAGTCACCCACTCATTGTGCGGTAAACCCTTAGCAGAGGAGTAGAAACCAAATCACCTTTGTGATGGTCGGTAGCGACAATCCCTGTCTGGGACATTCCACTCAATCTCTACGCATATCTTCAACAATGAAATGTAAGTTAGATAAAACTTAGTGGCGCCTTCTTAGGTTTTGAAATTGGATCCCCTTCTGCAGCTTTCCTCTTCCCTCTCACGTCTGCTGGAATTTCTGTCTGCTCTAGGGTTTCTGGACCTTCTACCGGTTCGGCGTTCCGCGTGCTTCCACCTCCTTCAGTGTCCCTGCGAATCATCTCTGCATCCACAGGCTGGCGCACTCTTATCACCAACTGTGTCACAGCCGCTGCCTCAGTCTCCGTCTGCTCTTCTGAATCAGTCTCCGCGTTCACCTGCTGCCTTGGCCCTGTGTTCTCCAACAAACGACGCCTCGTCATTTGCTCTCTTGCTCTGCGTCTCTCTCTAAGGGAAGTAAAATAAAGAGACTTTCTTCTCTTTCGTATTGTAGAAGGAACCCTCTCCAGCTTGACTACCACTCTCTCTCTAAGCGCGAAAAGTAGAAAAACGCAGTGACTCCCGATTTCTTGCGGGATTGTCTGCGTTCTTGCGTGTCTCTAGAAGCATCGGATTCCCTCTCGTGTGACCGTTACACATAGTCGTTCCCTTATTAGTGCACATGCCAGCAATTGGTGTACAGCTGTTCGTATTCAGTTATGGATGTCTGACGTGTGTCGCCCAAAATAAACGGCGTGTTCTTTATTAGAACGGTTTCAATATTTAAAAATAACAGCGAATCCCAGAAATCTTGGCGCACAGTCTTACACAAATAAATGTAAATGAACGAGAGTTTGATGACAAATCTTGGAATATCATACACGGTCATCATTGTTAGCCAAACCCCACATTCGTTTCACATTTGGAACTTTCCAGGTACGCATGATCATTGGTAGTAGTATAAAGATACATTTACTTAATCTGCAATCCCATCCTCAGATCCTGTGGCATGCTTCCAGGAAGTCGGCTTTGTTATTGGGTTTATTGATGAGGTTCTGGTTAACGGTTTAACAGCTGCCGACACTGCTCCTAGGGATACTCTGACCACTGGGCCCACAAAAAAATTAATTAAAATGGACGGCTGCATATCTGGAAAGAATAACATAATATGCACAGTCATTGTCTGAGCTTCCTCCGCCATATTCTCTGTTCATTCTTCAACTGTGTTCTGGAGACATCAGTAAACCGATTTACACTAGATCTGCGATTTACACTAGATCTGCGATAGCAAGGTACAAACGTACGCGAGGAAGGAAGATGGCTTCTTCTGAAGCGGAGTTCTTCTCTGACAACAAACCAGTGCCGTTCTCCAGGAAGTCCTTGACAATGGATTTGCAATTGTTCTGGAACATGTCTTGGCTACCCGTTTTCAGCTGCAGAATGGCTCCATCTTTTTGGAGAAAGAGGTGTACGATCTTAAAGGGAAGTTGTTGAAATACTCTTTCCAAAACCGTGATGAGACGGCTCATATCAGCCACTGGAGAGTGCGTCCTGGTCGATACAGAGTACTTGGAGAGCCTCGGCGAAAGTCCCTTGGGTCATATGTGACACCCGGGACTGCTGCTTTGGTCGTTGAAGACAAGAGGGAGGTGGTGGTGAAAAAAGAACAGACGTCATCCACTCCAATCGTTGAGCTTTCGGATTCTTCCGATGATGACATAAGTGAAATTCCAAATCCAGTCCTTCCTACTGTGGTTGGAGAAGCTGATGAAGAAGAGATTTGTAGTGTCATTCCAAAATTGCGGGCGATGGGAGGAATGGCTGGATTCAAAAGTGAGTTGCGGGGAATTGATTGGGAATCTTTGAAGCAGGTGCCTGTGAAGTTCTTGCCGGAGACTTTTGATGGCGATATCCTATTCAAGCTGCCTCCTCCTCCGCGAGTTGGAGGTGTAACAATCATGATGCATGGAATGGACAAGAAACACGACGGGCACCCGTGGTGCAGAACAAAAACATCCAATATTCAGAATGATGACAAGCTTGTTTTCAGGAGGACAGTTTGCAATGGACACCTTAGGTGTGATAATTTGAATTGCAGACACTTTTTTCAGTCTGGGGTTCATAATCAAAGCGAATGGGAGGGTTTGGCGGAAAATCCATTTCACCCGGGACTGCCCCTCCACCGGCAAACACTTTCGTCTGCAAATTCTGCAAACTTGTGCCATCCTGCTTGGCGCTCTGCGGAGCAAGAATGTACTATGTTGTCCACCGTTTGAAAACAATGACAAGAGCTTGTGTGCATTTCGGATTCCATAACCATCCTGTCTCGAAGGGGGATTACAGGGAGAGTGTTGAGACAGTATCGAGGTTGATTAAACAGGAGTTCGGGAGAAACCCATCCGCAACAACATCTGCAATTGCTCTTGGCGCAAGCAAGTCCTTCTTGGAAAGCCATATTTTGAGTGAAGGGGATTCTGTGGGGACTAAACTTGACGGTGCAGCATTGGACCTGGTCATGGATCATTTCTCCACTTTAAGTTCACCGAACATTCGGCATCAGATCAATGCATTGAGAATGGGCTCTGGGATCAGAGGCTACATAGACAATATTTTGGAATTGAAACGAGTGAGCAAATACGATTACATCCAGGACAATGTATTCCCGGGTCAAGGTGCCATCAAAGTTTTTCTTTTCAAAATGTCGACTGTTGGGGAGGGCAGTGGGGTTAGCCTCGTGAAGCGGATGTAGAAGACTGGGGACTTGCAGAACTGTTTTCTTATGTTTGATCATGTGAAACGAGTGAAGGATTGGACGACAATGGCTTGTCATGTCTACGATCCAGTGTACCAACGAGTTATGACAATTGCAGTTTGTGACATGCAATCTGAGGATACGGAATCCCAGAAGCTCATGTGGAATTCCCTGATACGTGTCATGGGCTGCCATCTCCAAATTTTGCAGGTTTCATGGCGGATAGTGCTCAAGCAAATTTCAACGCTGTTCGTATTGTCTTCGGATCGGGCGACCCAAAAGTGCCTATGCGAGGAAGAGAGCGTACATGTCTATTCCATTGGACACAATCTCTGGAAAAACATACAAAGTCGGACATCAAACCAGAGATGCAGACTCAGCACCGTAAATTGTGCAAAGAGTATAAAGATGCTAGAACAATGAAGGAGGCGGACGCTTTGTTCCAGACAATTCGTGCCTGGTGGTTCTCTTCTGGAGCTGCATCACTTGAGAGTATGAGAGCATTGGAAGATTGGCTGGCGTTTTGGCACTTCCGGTATAGACAGTGGGGAGCAGCCATGCCATTGGTACGAGGCTTATATTTATTGTTTTTTCATACATTTGCTTTCCATTTTATTGTGTCCTCGCTTTCTTTATGTTGTTTTCTGTTCACTGTTTTGAAGTGTGGTTCTGCACTTTGCAGAACATGTCCATTGAGGAAATGGCGGACATGCCATCTTGCAATTTGGCAGAAACTGTGCACAACGCGTGGTTGCAGCAGTCTGGGAAACGAGGTCGGGATTTGTATGTGGCAACAGCAGATGATTTGATACGTGCCTTGCAACAACAAACCCGATACCGTGATTTCTTACGAGGTGGGGTTGGTGGCAAGGGAGATCTGGGGATCCAATCAAGATAGCACGGGCGGTGAGCATATATGCCCAGGGAACGCCACTTGTTTCTAGAGTTCCACATCTTGAAGGGGAGGAGAGATTCGGCTCCTGTAAGAGGAAATTGAACACTCCACCTGGTTCGGATTCAGATTCCTACAGGGTAGACCGTGATAACTTCTCGAAGCCTCGTGTTCCCCTGCATGACAGCTCCATGTCCGGAACCTCCATTGTGGAGGAACCTCCAACACGACGGCAAGCTCCAGCATCAAACAGTGCCACTGAAATGGTGCAGGAGAGAAACAACCCCCTTGATGTGCTTGAGTCCGCATGCCCCGACCACGTTTGGCACATAGAGCGCACAAGTGTAGGGTCTCGTGTGAAATGTACAGCAATCAGGGCAACTAATTTCGAGAAGTGCACTTCATCTATATCCAGAGGTGGTGCCCGAACTCCTGCTTCGACTTTCACGGGCTTGATGCGTCCATACGGTCAACCAGAAGCCAAGAACCACAAGTTCTGGTTCTGCGCAGATGATTGTGTCACATGTGTGCATGGAACTGTGCGTCCTTCCGTAGTGATGAAGCCATCTCCTCCAACCGTTTGGCCCGTGAAGGTGGGAACACATCTCAGCTTTCAGGAGATTGAAATGCTGGAGGAGGCAGGTTTTTCCCTTGCGAGACAACCCCAACTCCATGCATGTGCTACTACTTCTGCGTCCTCCTGGGTCCCCCCGGCAAATCCTGACTTGTGGCCAACCAAACGAGATGGAAAGCTCGTTCGGCGTTTCCCTCCAACCGCTGAACACTTTGGCAAAGTGGAGTCCGCAAGAATGCTCCAAGCTCGTGTTGGAAGCACCACGGAAGTACCCGATCCAGGATATGGTCGGGTATTCACAATTATCACTTCCACATCTGCTGTTCATGACAAGACCTACGACATCACAGTTTCCAATTTCCCCAACTTCCCCAATTGCACATGTCCTGATTTTGTGAATATGCTATCAACCAGTTTGGGCAAGAGAGGTAAATTCATACCCTGCAAACATTTGTATTTCATATTTTTGAAGAGGATGGTTTGCGATCCCAAACATGACAACTTCATTCACCAGGCCACTATGAGTTTCAACGAGGTCGATACTCTTTTGCAGCGGGATACAACACATGGGTAGCATCAACTATGCAATGTGGTATGTGGACGACCATGATTTGAAATGTGTAATTCACATCAATTCGTCGGCGGTGCAATGATATGGCCTCCAACTATACGGAGTGAGCTCTGAGTGACAACTTTTAGGTAGTGCACATTTGTCATTGCACCGTTCGAAGTCTACATGTCTTGCTGTCGCTATGCACTACAATCATCTTTTGAAGATGATCCTAACTCTCATTGTTATTTGAGGAGGGATGAAAGTCTTCTCGTGGCAGCCTTTATGGCGCACACTTTGTGAGGATATTTTCTCGTCCTCGTAATTGTAAAAGTGAAACAAGCATTTGTAATTGCACAATGTTGGATGCTGCAATTGCAGGCCTCAACGCTCGTCTTGATTCTATTTAGGCAAGATTCCCTGCATTAATTCCACGGTCATAGGACCATCCACGGTTATAGGCGGCACATGTTAATGCTGACGTGGCAGATGACGGACAGTGCCACGTCATCATTTACCGCCACATCAGTATGCTGACATGACGCTCACGCCACGTCAGCGTGTGTGCAGGCTTACGCCACGTCACTCCTGCGTGAGCGTACGCTCGCGCGCTCACGCGCAACGCTCACGTCATTGCGTCGTTGGAGCTGGCACAGCTGTAGTGCCCGTGGCAAACCCCATTGCCCGCTCTCGCTCATCCGCATTAGGCTCCACCAATTAATGTAGCACATTGTCCCAAATCAACCCATCGTCTCGAAAAGCATGAGACGAGGGAAAACTCATGAGTGTAGGCAAGGCTGCATGTGGTTGCCCCACTCGATTGATCACCGCCAATGGTGGACGATCATCATGTCGCACTCTCTGTGGTTGTCTCCCTTGGTCCAAAATGCTCTCAACCGTGAGGTTGGGTGGCCATTGAATGGAATCATAGGCTCTCTTGAGCAACTCTGGTGGTGCAAGATTGGTCCACCACAACCTAGGCCTATGTGCCCGTGAACCCACTGTAGCTGTATCCAACAATACAGCTGGTCCAATCCATGATCGGATCTGATGTACACTGGCCATAACCCTGGCCCGATAATCCCCCATGAGAGGAACATTCTCCAGGATGTAAGCTGGAGGTTGCACTTGCCTCACTTGCAAGTCACACAATACTCGCAACATCTCCCAAAACAAATGCGATCGTGCATCATGCAAACCATAACCGGAGAATGTCCTTGGCAATGTCATCCTCCTATCTTGCAACACTCCTGAAAGCCCAATGCTCATGCCTCCAAACAGGTCTAGCAAACAAATACCTGAGTCAGGTTGTTGCCAGATAATATGCATTGTGTCCAATGGAGCTAACTGAGGAGGTCCAGGTGATGTCACCAAACTCTCCTCACCCACCAATGGAAAGGCCTCCTGCCATGCTTATTGCACATACTCGCTTGCCACTCGCTGCAAATCCCCAACTGTACCCCACAGTGAGCTATGCACAGGAACATGAGGAAGCAACTCAGCCTTGTATGCCAATTGCTTGTCCTCGTCAGGTGGTGGCCTATCATCTGCATGACTATTGCCCTCCAAGAGCTCACCAACCCCAAGCCACCACACCTGAGAATGCAGCCAATGTGGGCATCATGTTCCTATGATCCACCGCTATATTCCCAATAAACCGCACTGGGAGCAGTGCACGTCGGCCATCCCCTGACTGCCACTCCGACCTGTAGGATGTCGTTTCCTCCCAAAAGTCCAGAGTAAACCCCATGGGGTACAACACAGCCCCACCAACAAGCATATCATAGGACATCGCGTCCATAACAATGGCTTTAGCTCTCATGACTGAGCCATCCGTAGGATGATCCGGCTGCAATTGAATGAAGAGCTCATGGCGTGTAATCCCTCGCGCCTTCTCTGAACCACCCAAAGATGTTTGAATTTGGAAAGGGCAAGGCTCCAAGTCCGCCTCTGTAAGGCTCAAGCCTGCAATTGCTGCTCTCCCCAACATCAATGGCTGTGTTCCCAAGTCCAACAAGACCTGCAGTGGCCTATACCTCCTCCCAGTTGGGCCACCCAACTGAAATACTTCATCTTGATTGTCCACCAGGACTACTCCAGGAGTCACCATGCTGCGCTCAATGGCTGGCCTAGCTGGCATTTCCTGCAACCGTGCAGCTGCCGCTTGCCATGGCGCAGCTGTGGCTGACTTCACCCTCGAATCCAAAGAATCCATAGACTGTATCTTATCTGCTATCTCCGCACATAGTGCCGATGCATCACCACTCTCACACAGTCTAGCTGCTAGTCTGAACACAACAGCTGGCCAAATCCCCAACATCGCAATGGTCATTGCAGAAAACAATGGAGCTTGGCAAACCGCCGTAGCCGCCCCCAACAATGCACTAGCTTCACCTTGCTTTGTAGCACCACCCACTGGCATTTCCCGAGCCACACCAACTCTCCCTAATGACACTCGTGGCTCTACCTCTGACACACTTGGGCGAGCGGGTATCATTGATGGCGTAGGTGGCACTGTCTCAGCCAATATAAATGACTGTGGAAACCTTGTTTGACGACTTGCTTCCCCCCTTTGTGGATCAAAATCCACATCCGCTCCTCTTGGCTCAGGAGCACACGTTGCTGCTCAAGTGATAGCAGCAGCAGAGTCCAATACATGCAATGGCCCTGCAAGTGCGGCTCTATACATGAAGCCCATACCAATCTGGTCTTCCCTAGGCATAGGAGGTTGTGCAGGTGGGGCTTGAACCTCAAGCCTTAGAGCTGGCGCAACATGAGTAGTGGCTATGGCAGCAAGACGTTGCTCTAGCTGGGCAAGTCTATCTACCATACCTTGGTCATGACCTTGACCCTGACCCTGTGCTCTTTGGTTTTGGTTACGACCTCCACCACGACCTCTGCCTCCTCTACCTCTCTGGACTACATTGCCTCGTCCTCGACCACCATTGTTCCCTTGGAATTGGCCTGGCCGTAGCTTAGGATGCAAGTCATAACAATGGGCCTCTTTATGCCCATACTTGCCACAATGCCCACACTGTAATTATGTAGGCTGTGCCTGTGTTGGCCCTTTGCTTCTCTCCGGGCAATCCTTCTTAACATGAGGTCCTCCACAATCCCAACAAGTCACACCCGACTATTGTTGGCCTGAGAATGAATGAAGAGTCCTCTGCATCTAAGATCCTCTCTATCGACCTTCCCTGGGCTTCGTCTGAGCCCCCTTATTTTCTTGAGCACGTTGGGGAGTTGGTTGTTGTTGGCTACAAACTCCACTTCATTGTGTCTCCTTACCAAACCCCACCATAACCACCCGCTCCTCCACCATATTGAGCTTTATCCGCTCTGCCAGTAAAAACACATTTGCTAAGGTGGGTTGGGTCACTTGTAGGAGAGTTGCATCCCGCACCCTTTTCCTCAGCTCCTTGTCCAGGATCCCATACCGGAACTGGACTGCCTGAGCTTCTGTAAACCCTTGGGTCACGTTTATCAAGCGCCTCATGCAAGTGTAAGCCTCCCTCAAACTCTCAGTAGACCTCCGTTGGAACTCTTGCAAGCTCCGCAACTTCTCTGTCCTCACTCCCTAATAGTTTCTCTTCAACTCCTCGAAGAACTCCACAACTGGGTTAAAGGCAGGCACGGGTGTTGGTGCTGCAATAGGAGCTTGGGTGGACTTCCCAGCTCCTATTCCACTTGTCCCACTGCTGCTTGCAGAAATTGCCGGTGTAGCTGCCGGTGTCATCACTGCCCTTGTGCCTCTAGTTATGGAGACATAGTCAGGTGACCAATACACCCGCCATTCCTTAATCTCCACCTCATGTCCCCGCCTAAACTCATGGTAGTCATCCATGGGCGGCCCCTCAAAGTGCTGAAACAACGCTTTCCACGCCATAAAGGGCGTAAATAGTTGTGGATTGCGCATCTGCTGCAAATCACACCAACTGTCAAACTCTTGTATGAAGTCATCTAGCTCGATGGTGCCCACAGTTCCAGAGTACCTACGTGGCCCCTTGGTAGCTCCATACATCTCCTCCATTGTGTTCCACAACAATGGCATGGAAATGGCTTGCACCCTTGGCGAGAATCCTCCTGACTCAGAGTCTGAACCCTCCTCAGAAGACATTGAAGGTGAAGGTGGCCTAAACCGCACACCTCGTCTTGTGTACCCACTAGTATCACTGGTGCTCGTATAGGCACTCCCCTCAACAACTGGTGGCACCTCCATGATGAAAACTCACAACCATACCTGTTGTAAACCTGTCTCTAACCCCCCTTTCCACAAGGTAACCGGGTAGAGAACATGTTGCTGCTTATGGCTTAGACTACTAGGTTCGTAACATAAACATGTACCTGCACCTGCATCCACCGCAAACACTCCTATGGTTGGCTGGTCATCACCCCAACCTCACCACAGGAGAAGCAATGATGGTCTGACTAGTCATCACCCCAGCCTCACCACCAACAGCATGTTCTAGGATTGGCTGGTGATCAAATCCGGACCAACCTCCTATGAAAACAAGCGCCCACACAAAGCTAACATGGCGCACAGTCAAGCATGCAAGTGTGGAGGGGATCCAAACACAAGAAAATCAAACAGTAACTTCCCCACACCACAAACACTCCACAATCGCTCCTGCAAGACACCCCAGCCCAAACCCGGACTGATTCTTCCCTCCACCTACGGAAAGGTTTTGACCTACAAAGAGGGTGAAAGACTACAAGGAAGAGAGACTAAAACAATTCCTAACCCCAGAATGCTCTCATCCCACTACCCTATCTCCACACTCTCTTGCTGGAGCAATAGACAAGACTACCTTTCAGGGGTCCCTCAAATAACTCTCCAGGAGCCCTCAAGATGTCTCTCAAACAATCTCACTAAGGCACCTTGCACAATGGAACTCCAAACTGTACTCAAGGCCCCAAGAGCCTCCCAAAACTTGGCCCTCCAAGACCCCAAATAGTCCACCAAATACCCCTCTAAAAGCTCTTCAAAAACTCCTCCAAAAGCTCCTCCAAGGACCCCCCAAAGATCCTCCAAAGGCAATACTCCTCCAGATATACCCTAGATATCATACACTTTTACTGAAACGTATGGTAGGCAAAGTCTCTCCCCTTGTATCCATACACTTTTCACAAAAATATATGTTGGGTAGGGAGCCATACTCTTGTCAGAAACTGTGTGATGGGCAGAATGAGCCATATTCTTTCAGAAAACTGTATGGTGGGCAGAATGAGCCATACCCAGTTTTTGACATGTATGGAGACTAGGGTTTGTAGAGTATAGTAAGAAACACCATAATCACATTATTGCTCCTCATCCATGCTTCTACCCCAAGCCTTAAGGAGCTTATGTGATGGTGAGAAACACCTTCTTCATAGTATCTTCCCCCCTAACATGCATGCAAGATTGCATTGCCTTATCTTGCAATGCATTCATCAAATTGACAAGTTCCTCTTGATCTCCTCGGAACTCATATCAAGCTAATGTGCCCAATGACAAATGCCAAGCCTCTTCAATTTGAATTTTGTATGCCATGTGCTTTCCCTTGCATTGGCTAGTCACACACATTTCCACCTTTTGACCTAGGTGTTGTCTTCATTCACAATAATGTGTATCCACACCTCTATTCAAGAGCTCATCTTCTCAAACTTGAAGTCATAAGCCCTAAAGAGCATGCTCCACATAAACATCACTTGCTTGATCAACCATCCACCACAAAACTTAAGCAAGAAGGGAATGAATACATGAGCTTCACCTTCCCCTTCCTTGACTTGTCACATGCTAATGTATGGTTGAAGTTGCTATGCATGCCTTGAGCCACAATCTCATTTCTTCATGAAGACCACCTCCAATGATCTCCCACATGTGCTCCAAGCTCTTCAATGCTCTAAGCTTGGTTTCACATATCATGGATAGAATTTTCACCCACATGCTTCCCTTTGGGGTCACCTTGAGCTTCTTGATGCTCTCCAAGTGTTTGCTTTTGTTGTCTTCAAGCCCTAGCCTATGTGATTGCAGCCCTAGCGATTGCAAGCCCTAGCCCTAGCCCTAGCCAATCGCTCCTTGGCTTCTCTTCCACAACACGCACCCCCTCTTTTAGCAAGCCACCAAGCCTTGTCTCCCCTCAAACATTGGTCATTCAAGCTTCCTTCACTTGCTAGCTCAAGAGCCACTCCTCTCAAGTTTCAAAGGGCAAAGCTTAAGCCAAAAACATGCTCCACACATGCACTACCTCATACACAAAGTATGAACTTGCTCACTTCACCTTCTAGCTCTCCTCAAGCTTGAAGTTGGAAGCCACATTTGGAAAGTTTACTCCACACATGCGCCACTTGCTTCATCAAGAGCAATCCAAAACTCATAGAACTAGCAAAAGCACTCCCTTAGCTTGCTTGTTTGTCAACCAAATGAAACCCCACTTGGCTTCATTTCACCATGGATAAACAACCACTTCTTAGCTTCTCTTGAGCTACTCAATGCTCCTCAAGCTACCCTTGTTGTACTCCTTCTATGTTGTTTCCAACCCAAGCATGTGCCGCTCTTTGGCTTCTCTTTCACACCATGAACAACTAGAGCTTGCTCTTGAAACCCTAGTGTCTATCTTCTCTACACACTTGGCGCTTCTCTTGTGATGCAAGAGCTCTTTTCCAAGCTCTCAAACCCTTGGTGCACAATAATGCTTATACAAACCCTCAATGCATTCTTTTCACCATAAAAGCCACTTCTTTGGCAAATAGTTGTCACAACACTTGAGATACAAGAGATGGCGCTCTTTCTTCTCAAACTTTCAAACCTTTTGCTTCCACACACACAAGATTTTCTCCTTGCAATACTTGCAAAATCTTGTAACTCAAGAGCTCTCTCCTTGAGCTATCCACCTCCTTGATGCAATGCAAACACACTCTCCCTTGCAACACCTTGCAAGCCTTGTGAGATACTTGAGCTTTTCTTAGCTCTCTCACTCCTTGGTGTACACCAACACAAGTGGTAAACTAATCCTTACACTCCGTACTCACAAGCATAGGGTCATCTTCTTGTAGTGATAATGAAAGTAAACACAATGGAAACACTCCACTCATGAATCCACTCAATCACATAAACTAAGTCAAGCCAAGGGCACCCTTGCTAAGGGAATCCACCCTACAAAGCCCTCACCACACTCCCTCTCAATACCTAGAGCTATGGAGGTGAAAGAGGCTCATGGAGGCTCAACTACAAGAAGATGAGCTCTCCTCCACACTCACAAGGGGAAAACCCATCCCCATGTTTCAAGTGAGGCTTGACACCTCACTTGGCATATGAGACCAAATGAAGTCCCAACACACAAAATACAAATATAAATATCCAAAATGTCCTAATTAACTAGAAGTAGGTAATTCTAGTTAACCATGACTAAAACCATGATAGGTTCAAGCAAGCTTCCATGACCATTCGTGTGGGTCGAAATCGAGCTCTGGCAGCGGTCTGCCCAGGACCCAGATGAAGCATTGGGAGAAGAGCTAGGTTACCAGGGGTTGGTTGAGCGGTGGCTGGGGATTTATTTCTTTGGTTGGAGAGGTCCAGCAACAAATTCTTGCCGGTTTGTGGGTGCATGGGGGAAAGTTTGAATGGAGTGGTCTTGGATAGTGAGAGTTAGAGTGATTGTGTCTATGTGAAAAGAGTATCCCTCTATATACTGTCCCGAGGAGTAGACCATAAATAGTATTGTAAGTGTGTTGAACAAGATGACTAGGATCCAGAAGTTACTAGTTGGGACTATAGGTCTAGCTTAGAGAATATCTGTCCATTGGGTTGGAATGGTTTAGATAATAGTTTTGTACCCGTGGTTTGCCCCTGTCCATCCAACCAAATTGGAAATAATGTCTTTGGATAGGAAGCAACCCTATTTCCAAATGTCTCTGATTCTGCTGATGCCTTTGAAATCCCATGCTGACCATTTTTTTTGCCTGTTGCCTCTGGATTGGGGAGGATACGTTGGAGTTGAGAAAGAGCGACGGCCTAAGAGTCTTGTGAAAGGAACTGGGCTCCGATTTTGACAAGAAGGGTCGTAAGTGAGCCCAGGCTTGCCATATGGTTGTCCAAAGGGAGGATCCAGTGGTTTTATGTTTCAAGCCATTTACTATCCAACGGAAGGAAGGCTGCCAAGTTGTGGACTTCAAGGGGGTGGCCTTAGCTATGTTATCCGCCACCAAAAATTTCCACCATCCGCCCTCGGGCCCAGGAACCTAGGGATCCATTTTCCTAGGAAGGCAGTAATCTGTTTGTCTGAATCAATGATCCCTAACCCATCTTTCTTCTTTGAGAGGCACATTTGCTTCCAAGAAACTTGTGGTTGTTTCTTTTCATTATGGTTGTTGGCCCCCCCCCATATGAAGTTCCTCAAAAGTTTCTTGACCTCTTTAATTTGGGATGAGGCAGGTCTCCAAGATGTTGCAAAGTACCAAAGGCCTGCTGATAGGATCTGATTGGTGGCCTGTGCCTTGCCCGTGATGGATAAGTGGTGGGATCCCCGATAGGCCAGCTTTGTTCTAAGTTTTGCAAATGTGGGCTCAAAGCGTTGTTGGTCTGTCAGGTTGATATCATACGTGTAGCCAAAAAGTGTTGTTGTTTGGCCTGGTTGAAGCCACCTCATGCCCTTATCTGTCCCCCAGGTGGGTTGGGCACCGATTTGGGACCTTGAAGTGTCCCACACCAGCAGTGCACAGGTCTTACCCCAAATTACTTTAAAGCCAAAGGCTGGCAAAATGTCTCGAGGGTATGTCTAGGTTTGTGAGGTTGGCTTGGAGCGCGAGGAACATGTTATCGCCAAACATGGACTCCCTGACCTCTATTGGTTGTTGCATAATATGATTGGTTGTTCTAAGCCCCGTAATGGCTTGATTTGCTTGCAACATATGTCCTAAAGTATCCGCTGCGATGAGGAACAAAAAAGGGGACAACAGACAGCCCTGGAGAACAAATCTGTGAAGAGAGAAAGGTTTTGAGAGATGGCCATTGATGAGAACTTTGCTTGGTGATCCTATCAGTACAAAATTCTGACCCATTGACAGAAACCCGGAGGCAAGCCGATTTTTTGCAGGGCTTGCAACAAAAATGACCATTCTATCCTATCGAACGCTTTTTCGAAGTCCATTAACAGGATGGTGATGGCTTGATTGGTTTTGCTGGCATTGTGAGGGATTTCCTGGGCTAGAAGGAGGTTATCCAAGATGTATCTTCCCTTGATGAAACCTGCTTGTCCTGGTCTTATGATGGTAGGCAGGATGGGTTGCAGACGTCTTGAGAGTGCTTTGGCTATGATTTTGTAGGCTACATTGAGCAGAGTTATTGGCTTGTAGTTAGATATGTTTGTTCTATCCCATTTTTTGAGGAGGATCTCGAATGATCACACCTTGCATCATTTGCGGGGGCATCTGTTGCTTCTGGAAAATGTGGTTGGCCATATCAGTGAAGTCGTGAGAGATGTGCATCCACAAAGATTTGTAGAACTCCACAAGAATGCCATCTATGCCTGGCTATTTCCCATTATGGAGTTTGGACAGCGCATCTCTAATTCTATCTCTGAGAATGTACCGTCCATAGAAGCCGCCATGCTCGGAGAGAGGAGGGCAGGGGTTTGGGATAAACATTGTTTATGAAGGTCAGAAAAGGATGAGGCCGGTTGGTGGACACTATGAAAGAGAGATTGGAAGTGTGAGAAGGCTAAGCCTGTCATGGCTTTCAGAGAGGAGGTGGTCAATCCAGAGTTCTGATCCTTAAGGCCAGAGATGTTTTGAGCTGCCATCTTCTATCTGGTTTTGTCGAAGAAATACTTGGTCATTTTTCCCCCATGAGTTGACCAGTTGATTCCCGCCTGCATTTTGAGTTTCTCATCTTTGAGGTTTTTGAAGAGCTCCATATTTGACCTAGCTTCCATGTAGGTGTGGAACGTTGCTTCATCACAACGTGGGCTTTCCATTATGATCTAACAAACTTTGAGACACTTGGTAAGTGTTTTTATTTTCTGTTTTCTGGAGTTGATTGCTGGTTTAAGAATGGGGCGAGCCAGGAGGATAGCCTCACTCTCTTGAGGGAAGTTGGGTCGGACCCTAAAGTCCTGATGTTCCAGGAGGTAATGTTAATCAGCATTATTGGAAGGGGCATGATGAGACCTAGCGTCTCATTTGATGGCCTGTTTACAAAGAATTTGACTCTTTTATTGTATGGTAAGAGAGATTTTGTCCAGATAAGGTGTGGTGGTAGATTGGTTGAATGCCTTATGATATGAATCATAGCAACATGGGGAGGGTCCAGGTTCTGATCACAAGTTTGGCTATGGGTAAACTTAAACTGAGATTGGTAAGGGGAAAACCAGTCAAATGAGTGGATGGATACTTTGTTTTGCTGTAGAAGAAACCCAACCAATTGGTGAATGAGCAATTTGGCTTCTTCTATGGACTGAGAACTGCTGGCAGGTAAGTGAGGGAGTGTAACCCACGGAATTCATGGTTTGTCTTGTGGTTTTGGACCCAGGTATTTTCTGGCTTTTCCTGCATAGCAACCAACATCTTTTCAATATCACGCAATATAGGTTGAAAAATAAAGCATGGGGAGGGTAGCTGCAGTACCTGGTGTGGGAGGACAATTGGGGGGGAAGGAGGTGCAGTTACTTGGAGAGGGCTTGTTGGAGCTGGAACTTCGGCATTTGGTGCTGGCTCCTGTGTGAGCACGTCCCCTGGCGTCGAGGCACTCGAGGAGGAAGAAGCGGGCAGTGGGGGTCGATCTCCCTTGATCATGAAGTCCTTTGTTCTCTGGAGCTCCTAGCAATGATTTCCGTCATCCAAATCTTTGTCCAATCTCATAGATAGTAGTGTAAAAGCATTAACATCTAACGTAGGTGATCTGAATCTTCTCAGCGGGGGCGGAGCGGCGCTCCGCCCTCCCTCAGGGTTCCGCTAAATTCTTAGTCTTCTTGTCTTTTTAGTTCTCTAGTTTAGCCGTGCCGCTACTTTACCCAGATCTCTACATTTAGCCATGGCCGCCGCCATGGATTCTGCTCCCAAACTTGGTGCTCCCACGAGGTGGTCTCATCGCCTCTCCTCCTGCTCTAGTATTACCTCTTACTACTACTGCATTGCGCTTCTTTTAAGCTCTATCATGGCTCTTTTAGAATGGATTTCACCAACCTATACCCATCGAAAAGTGCTCTGGATGTCTTCTACTCCAACTCGAGCTCTCCACGGGAGCGTCAGCTTCTACTGACCCCCTCAACAACCATGCAGTACAAGGGCATGCCTGCTCTCTCATACCGCGACTCTGGTCCTCACTCCGTTCTTGGTTTCCTATGCACGCTAAAGCAGCCTCCTCGACGTTTCTGGCGGCTTCTCGTTCATACTTGGTACACATTTGTCTTCCCACAGGATGTGTTGGACCCTGGATGTGTGTTAGTGGAGGAATCAACAAACAAAATTCTAATTCTACCGGCAAAGAACAGTTCAATCCTCTTCACAGAGCAAGTTGTTGTCGTGCGCATACATATCGCTACACAACTACATCGCTATCCAATCCACACAACACATGTATAACCACAAACCAGTTTGTCACAATATACACACAAATTGCCCTGTAGAGGGGAGCATCTGAGCTTCTCTTTGCCGGTAGGATATTAGAATTGATAGTTTAGGCCCCCATACCTGCTGCGAACCCTGCACTTACCGCAGCCGGGTAGGCGGTTCATTGAGCCCAACCTACATATTGTGACAGACTGGTTTGTGGTTATACATGTGTTGTGTGGATTGGACAGCGATGTAGTTGTGTAGCGATATGTATGCGCATGACAACACACAAAGATGATGTGGTCGGGCTTCACCCCTTCCCCCATCATTTTCTCATAGGTCTCCAAAGCCTCCATCCCACGTCCCTGCTATGCATACCCTGCAAGCATCGCACTCCACGACACCACATCTCGTTCAGCCATACTGTTGAACACTCCGTTTGCATCCTCGATGCACCCACATTTTGCAAACATGTCCACCAGGGTCTTGTTCGTAATGACATGTGGTACAATTCCAGCTCTGAAGATGTCACCATGGACCTCTTTCCTCTTTTCTAGAGCTGCCAGGGCAGTGTTCAAAATGACATTTGGTACAATTCCAACTTTGATGATATTCCCATGCACCTCTTTGCCCTTCTCCAGGGCTGCCAGGCTTGCAGTAGAAGCATTGCAAATGCACACAAAGATGATGTGCAGGCCGGGCTTCACCCCTTCCCCCATCATTTGCCCATAGGTCTCTAAAGCCTACATCCCACGTCCCTGCTGTGCACACCCTGCTAGCATCGCACTCCACGACACCACATCTCGTTCAGCCATAGACTTAGCCTGGTTGGAGTTATCAACCCATATTGCAGATCCGTACTCCAAGGCAGGTCTAATAACGCGACAGAGCATGGTTTTCTTAACCTCGGAGGTGATTCCTCTGCAGTGGAAAAATTTAGTGAGACCCAGCGCTTTGCCCTTGCTAGTTTGAACAACTTTTCCGGATATGTGCATGGGAGGGATACAATAAGAAGGGGAGGAATGGGAGAGAGTAGCAGCGGACCATGCATGCAGAATGCTAAATGACTCATTCATGATATTGTAACAGAGAGTATGAGACAGAAAAAGCACGAATAATTGGAGAGAGAGAGCTATTTCTACGAGAACGGGGAAGAGGTCATCGTCGTGGTAGACAACGGATGTTTCATATCCTGAGGAGCTACAACTACCACCAAAATTTGAGGAGTGGTTGAGGTCGCTGTAGCAAGGGCTCTGAGAACGGTGAGAACATTGATTCAGACCTGCTTTGCTTAAGTGTATCTCCGTCCTTGCATGTCAAGTCCTACCCATCTATGATGGCCTATGGCAATCACTACAGGGTGCAACTCGGGAATGGAAAAAGAGCCATACATTGAAAGATTCTAAAGCCCGGGCTAAAGATTCCAAAGCCCGGGACAATATTCCATAGCCTAGGACATGCAATGTCTCGGGGTTTTGTTCCTCAAAATACCACAGGCCTGGGGTATCCTATGGGAACGTAAGGGAACATTTTGTGGCCTGCAAGTGAGCCTTGGACCCGGGCCTGGGGTATTTCAGGAATCTTTCTAGCGTAGGACAGATTCCTAAAATGATTCTATAGCATAGGCTCGGGCCTAGGGTCCAGGCTGTCTTATCGTATATACGTTTAGTATTCCTATACGTACGAATAAAGTATTGTTTCGAGTACCGAGCGGGCTGCTGCTGTCAGAACTCGAAAAGACGGTATGCGAAGGTGCGAGCTTGGGGTGCAGACGAAGTAGGAACGCTGGAACCCTGACGGTTGAAGCTGTTGCCCTCGCACACAGATCAAGGAATGAGCAAAAGTGGCAGACCTCATTTTGGAGACGATGCAGACAGTCTCATTATCAGGCCGCTTCCTTGTCCTACATCGTCTGGCGCGGATGGCTATGGCCGCTTGAGAATGCCGAGCAGTGGAAGCCCGTTTCATGGAGGGCGTCGACCTTTTGTCATCGTGACAGCGCTCTTTGGAGGAAACAAACCAACAGTGATAAGATGATTATGTGGAAAGACACAAGCTAGGGGTTTTGTGAAGGTTTTGGGATTTGCCAGACATCATTTTGGAGAATACCCTAGTTGACATGTATGCCATGTCAATGCATACAAGTTGTCCACTTTTTATGGCTTTCACAGTGGGGATTAGGCATCATCACTCAAGTTTCTCGGCACTCGTATTTGGTGCTCAGGTCCCAACTCAAATTTGTGAAGGAATTCCTTAGGAAGATATTTCTTATGTTCTCCAATGGTTTGTTCGGTGGAAGCCACTTGGAGTCAGTGATGTCACTTTTAGTATGTCAATAGTGCAGTGTGCAACTGCCTCGGTTAGCAACAAATGACAACTCCGCTTTCATGTAAAGATACTGGGAGCTATCCCCTTGCCTTCTCCTCATCAATGGGTTACGCAAGTCCAAGAACTCTTGTTTCCTGGGCATTGAGGCATTGTGACTTGATCAATTTTTGGTTTCTGCAGTAGAGGGTGCAGGAAAAGCGACGCCTCTGGCGTCGCTTACATTTGAGCGACGGGTTACGTTTGGTTTTGCAGTAGGCACTAAGTAAGGATTATCAATGGATTTGTGGCTGAATCAGCAGTACAGTTAACAATGTTTACATGTACCTCACATGCCGTAAATAGCTGATTGTAGGGTTATGATGACAACTCCCTTGTAGCACATACAACACCTATTGTGTGAAAATGTACCTGTGCACATAGTCTGAATAGATTCGGTTGGACTCGTTACACACATTCAGTTTTGACATGGGATACTGTTGGGGGTTGCTGGGGGGAATGATGGAGTTTGACATATTTGGTAATGCACATGGATTGCTTGCTGCACATCCTGTAGCTCCCTTCATCTCCATGCACCATTAGGAGCTGATAGATCTAGTGTTTCCGGGTTTGAGTGCATTGGATGGCTTGCACTTGTTGATCCGAGCGATGCGAGCCGAGCCCGGCAGCTTTCTGCAGCAATCAATCTGCTATGACCACAAGCAGGGCTTGTCATTCTCCATTTCCCCATAAATCATTCTCCCCCGAATTATGACTAGTCGAAGTCACTTTCACAGCTTGAAACCGTGACAACAAGCCCCTGGAATTTGGTTTCAACACCTGGCCTGCTCCCAAGTCAGTGTGCAAGCAGCCTTTCCTCTTCTACATGGAAGAGATCCATTATGAGGATACTCCAGTAGTTAGTACCTATAAACGGCTCCGTAGTGTGGATCGAGCAAAGAACTGTGCTAAATGTTGGTTCGATGGCTTGTCACCTTCGAAGGTGCAGCGCATTCTTGTGGTCAGTACCTTTGTTGGGTCTCAATTTTGTTGGAACATGCAGATACCCAGGAGGCAGTGTGCAAAATTGCAGGGAATCAAGGATAAAGTGCTGAGAATATTTGTGGGCAAGTGTAAAGTGTAAACGTGGGGGGCTCATCAGTACTGGATGAACTAATGCTCACGAGAATGGCTACCTTACGTCATTTTGATGCCAGCTGTGCTTGGCCAAAACCTGATAAATCGAAGTAAACTGGTAACTAAACTGGTAGCTACAGTACAGTTGGTTACAGTAAAGTTTACCAGTTTAATACATCGAAGTATTCCAGCAGAGATCATATGCAGTGAAGGAGACCAAGCCATCCATACAGTAAACAAGTCCATGAGTCTTTGTGACTCCTAATTTTGCAACAGTTTATTTTGTTTTGTGCAGCAGTGATATAGCTATTCATATGGTTGTTACCACTGTTGGGCAGTTAACCGGACTGACCCTGGTTAACCGGCGGGTCAGGTTCCAGTTATTAAGAACCTAACCGGAACCGGACCAGTTGGGAGACCCGGAACTGGAAGCCGGCCCCAGATTTTGGCTTTGATGGAACCGGAACCGGCGGTACCTAGTGGGGTCAGGAACCGCCACTAATCGGAACCGGGAGCAAGGAGGCGGGTAGGTTCCGGTTCGCGCAGTTATGTGTTTGTCCCTAATGCGGACCCGCCAGCCTCATCAAGTCGACCGTGCTGCTGCTGGTTGGGTATTTGTGCCTTGCCTGGGTGGTCCTGGGTTCAATCCTTGAACATGTGCCTTCAGCTGTCCATTGTCCATTGGCACCTCGATGGGCTGCGTGTTGAGCAGTAGGCTCTGTAAATTCCCTAGAAACTCTATCTTTATCTGTAGTTCATATTTTTTACCGGGCAGGGACTCCGGCCCACCAGCCATTGCCACAGCAAATGTCTATTTTGTAGGAAAACATACTAACATTTCTTTGACCAATAGGACATTAACTTTCCAGAGGAAAATTGGTTTTTAATTCTCTTTAATAATTTAATAATATAACCGGACCCTTAACCGAAACCGAAAACTTTTTCCAGCAAATAACCGGAACCGGAACCGTCCTAATGTTCAAGAACCGGAACCGCCTTTTTTTCATCCCAAATAGCCGCCCCAGAACCGGAACTGTAATTTAAACCCTACCCTAGAACCGGAATCGGAGGTTCTTGAAAAAAGCAAGAACCGCCCAACACTGGTTGTTACCCTCGCAAATCCTTGATGGTGTCTTCTATTTAATGTTTTACCCCGTCATACATAAATTGTCACATACTAAACATTACAAGCCTGAACCACACTTAAGGCTGTTCAATGAGTGGGCATGCCTGGACTTCATCAAAGCAAAGGAAGCTTGCACCCCAATCACTCTCTCCTTCCCTTGACCCAAGAAGTTCGTCAGCCACAGCTCCGAGAATTGCACTCTCTGTCTGCAGCTCACTTTCATACCTTTCCTCAGCAACCACTCCCTGACTGCGTCATCTAAAGTCAGGATCTGCTTTCTTGCCTCTCTATTGACACCAGAGCTTGTGCATGCGGTGGTGGACCTCCAGCATCGCCTGATGCAATCAGTAGACAGAAAAAGATAAATACATGCTCCAGTGACAAACATCAGGGAAGCCAGGCCAATTGACAAAATTAGCACTGGAGAAGCTGAACAATCAGCTAGTCTTTAAAGATGGAGATGATGGTGAGATACCGCAGCTCCAAGCTCCAAGCTCCAAGCTCGCACCTTCGCACAACCGTCTTTTCGAGTTCTGGCAGCAGCAGCCCGCTCGGTACTCGAAACAATACTTTATTCGTATGTATAGGAATACTAAACGTATATACGATAAGATAGCCTGGACCCTAGGCCCCAGCCTAGGCTATAGAATCATTTTAGGAATCTGTCCTACGCTAGAAAGATTCCTGAAATACCCCAGGCCCGGGTCCAAGGCTCACTTGCAGGCCACAAAATGTTCCCTTACATTCCCATAGGATACCCCAGGCCTGTGGTATTTTGAGGAACAAAACCCCGAGACATTGCATGTCCTAGGCTATGGAATATTGTCCTGGGCTTTGGAATCTTTAGCCCGGGCTTTAAAAATCTTTCAATGTATGGCTCTTTTTCCATTCCCTATATACCATGTTGATGGACGATAACATGTCACATTTGACAGTGGGATATGCTCTACATTTGAGACAGTAGAAGTTCTGTTGCAGACTCTAATCCAGTTAGGGCTTCACTTCAATATGTGGGAGTGATCAAAGAGATCTTCGAAATGGACTACGGCACACTACGGCCTGTCCTTTTCAGGTGCACTTGGGTGAAGGCAAACATGGTGGGTCGGAATGCCACCATGAAACAAGATAAGTATGGTTTCACTCTGGTAAACTTTGCTCGTACCCTTCCTGCAAATGATCAGCCATTCACTTATCCATCACAAGTAGAGCAGGTATTTTTTTATGATGATACAGAGAATGTTGGTTGGAAGGTTGTTTTGCACAAGGACCCGAGGTCACGGAGAGTGATTGGCAATGTGGGAAATGTTTCCATTGGAGAGTTCGAAGGATATGAGGCCCCTGAAATTGGACCAGAAGTTCAACTTGCAGCCATTAGCCAGTTATTAGGGCTCCATAAGAAGAGGATGGGGAAGAATCTGCCGCAGAGTCTTCAACTGAATTAAGCCATTCATCAAGTGATGATGAGCATTAGAAATCCGTATGCAAGTAGTGCAGGTCTGCGAGGTGTTGAAGGCCTCGTTGCTGTAGAGTGGGGCTTACACTTGCTACACAATTACTTGTCGAGACCTGCATATATTCCATGGTTGGTTGTGGGGTATTTGTTTTAAATCCTCACATCTGTATGAAGAGAATGTTATCAATGAATTATTGCAGCCCTGTTTACGGACCAGCCTATACAGCAAATTGTACACATGACATTTTGCAAGCAACACTAGCTTCTACTGAATAAAGTTTAATTAAGGTCTCCGCATGAACCCTACAGACTTAAAAAAAAAACAAAAAAAACAGGGGGATTGTAGCCCTGAAAAATTTATTTAAAAGGTAAGGAAAAAATAACCTTACAATTAGCCATAAGGTAGATTACTGAAGTACCACTCCGACCAAAAAGCAGAAGGAACAGGAGCTAGGAAATAGATATGGAGGAAGTTACAACTATGCTTATAACTAAGCAGCAGCGTAACCTGGGAAAATGTAAACTTTAAAGCCATTGGTGAGATTAAATCTCCAGAAGACAAGTCTAGAAACCCCTCATAGCCCGAGCAAGAAGGTAATGAGAACCATACAGCTCTAACTTGGATTTTGCTTTCCTAGTACCAATGCGTTTGTGTCTCCAATTTACTTCGGAATCTTCAGCCTCCAGAGGTGTTTTCTTAGTGTTGGTTGAGCTACCAACAGGCAGGGATGGAGTCTTCCCACACAATCCTTGTATCTGAAATTCACAAGTGGTCTCTCCGATTGCTGCTACACCTGGAAAGAGCTGAAACAAGCACACACCATGCTTTGAGAGCTTCAGACCTTAGGTGTGAGTGAGCTAGAAACAACAGTCTCTACAAACAAGGCCTCACCTTCTGGTACAACACTGCGCATCTCATTTTCCATATCTGCCATAGAATGATCCCTCTTAATGATTCCCAAACAGGACATGAACAGTGAATCACTCCATTCTTGACATTGAGTAACAAGACAGAAAGAGAGGAGTCCAGATTAGAAGACCAAAAAGAGTATAAGTGGAGGGCCTTGTCCCACACTGCACGGGCAAAAGGGCAAAGAATCAGACAGTGTTCCAAGTCTTCCTCCATGTTGAGGTTGCAAGTCACACACTTCGTAGGAGTGTCCGTGAAAATTGTAGCCACCCACAACTTTCCACAAGAAAGTAATGACCTTCACTGATCTATGCTTTTTCCAGGTGTCAGCCCATACCGGCTTCCAAGACAGTGGATGTCCAGGGAGATGCTGCCATTTTTTAGTCCATTTTCGATCGAATCTTCTCTTGTGAATCTGGAGCATATATCCAAGCTTAACAGAGTATTTAAAAAAAGGATCATGAGCCTTGTTCATCCAAACCCACTCTCCTAGATCAAACTGTAGCAGCTTGAGAGGAGCAGATAAAAACCAACGAAAGCTGTTCTTGTAATGCTGCAGCTCCAAGGGGGCAACGAGTCAGGGTTGCCAAAAGATAAGCATAAGGCCCTGATTTGAAAGCAATCAGTAGAGGCTGGGATATTTACTGACACAGGGGAAATCAGGATGCCGTCGTTGTCTACAACAAATTCCGTGCCATGAATGAAAGCATTATCCCTGGTGACAGCAAACAAGGCTTTGGGCTGATTGCCAAGAATGTAACCAAGCCAACTTGGTACTTTTACAACGTTCTGGTCAGAGAGCAGGTTGGTCCATCGTTCAGGCAGATCTCCAATGACCAAATTCCATTCCTGTCTGACTTGTCTGACAGAGAGCTGCTGCTCAGCCATTTCCGCTGAAATCAGAGACTTGGAGGCATCATCCCAAAAATGTAGGATATGGGCCAATCCTACAGCTTCTCACTCCGCCCATCTTTTAGCACATGGAATCAAAACTTCACTGGCCTTACAGAGGCAGATTTGGAGCCTTGCCCTTTCCAGAATCAGACGTCTTTAGGTGGTTCAGAGAAGGCGCGAGGGATTACACGCCATGAGCTCTTCATTCGATTGCAGCCAGACATCCTACGGACGGCTCAGTCATGAGAGCTAAAGCCATTGTTACGAACGCGATGTCTTACGATGTGCTTGTTGGTGGGGCTGTGTTGTACCCCATGGGATTTACTCTGGACTTTTGGGAGGAAATGACATCCTACCGGCCGGAGTGGCAGTCGGTGGCTTGGGGTAGTGAGCTCTTGGAGGGCAATAGCCATGCAGATGATAGGCCACCATGTGATGAGGACAAACAATTGGCATACAAGGCTGAGTTGCTTCCTCATATGCCTGTGCATGTTCCACTGTGGGGTACGGTTGGGAATTTGCAGCGAGTCGCAAGCGCCAAGCATGACAGGAGGCCTTTCCATTGATGAGTGGGGAGAATTCAGTGACATCACCTGGACCTCCTCAGTTAACTCCATTGGACATAATGCCCATTATCTGGCAACCACCTGACTCAGGGATTTGTTTGCTAGACCTGTTTGGAGGCATGAGCACTGGGCTTGCAGGAGTGTTGCAAGCTGGGATTAAAGTACAAAAGTACTTATATGTGGAGATTTGGTGAGTAGCATGTACATATGAGCAATTGGTCTCTTCTGGTACTGATGCTACAAGGAGAATTGGGTTATGGGTCAGATCATGGGTGATTATGACGCAGATGTTGCAGAATTTCTATTCAAGAGTGGGGCACAACAAGCCAACCTATCAAAACTATTCTGCAAGGATCTTAGTAGATCTTGCTGGGCAAATTGGCACCTGTGCCCAAGGTAATATCGCTAACATGTGAGTTGCTGCAGCTTCTGCACACATGGTTCTTACGCTCTCTTTTATCTTGTGGCATGCATCCTATAGTGGGCGGAGATTTTGTCCTGCTTGCTAGTAAAGTTTCTGCAATTGGCCCTGGAAGCCCTTTTCTGTGCCCAGAATGGCTCAGTAAGACTTCTACATACTTGTCTGCATGCTGCATATTATCTTATAAACATACATGCAGAAGCAGTGAAGTTGCTGTACAAGATGTAAACTGTGTATCAAAGGTGACTGGTTATTGCCATATTGATGAAACTGGCAGTTCTACATATGCCAAACTGCTGTGATTTGGGAAATATCTAGGATACAAGATTCTTTGGGGATGTGACAGTCCTGCGTCCATGGATGCACAGGATAGAGAGCCAGGAGAACCATTCATTCCAAAGTCATTGAAAGATGCTGAAATGGAGCGGTTGATGCGCCAAATGAGTGTAAGTCCCATCAATCTATGTATGTTTCATGGCAGTTGCAGGTAAGTTGATCTCTTTTGCAGGATAATGAGATGGGTCGCTCTATATTGTATTGAGCAATGGAATTATGTGAAAGCGCAGGATATACCAGGAGCAGGTGGAATGAAGATGTATTCACGGGATGACCTTGTGAACAACCCTGATTTGCTTGGAGGCAAAGATGACTCTCATGAAGAGGATGATGAAGAATTGGGCACTGAAACCCTGGTGTGTACCTTTTTATCTTTTTCTGTTTCAAGTTCGTACAAAAACTGGTGCTTCTAATAGGGATGTAGTTGACCACACACACTGACTGCAGGCTGTTTCACAGGGGGAAGGGTTCAAATCGACCAGAAGGACACAAACTGGTTTGAAGTTAAGTGTGGTGGAGAAAATGCAAGATGCATTTAGCCAAATAGAAGTTGGAGCACGCAAATTTCTACAGGGTATACAGTATGTAGGTGATAGAGCAGTTGCCCAGTTGAATACTAGGTGGCATGGTAAGGTCTCCATGAAGTCTCCAATTACAACTACCCCCAAGTCTAAGTCCAAAGCAAGTGCTGGTGAGTTGTAGGAATCAGATGGCTTGTGGTTATCTTCCTTGATTTTTTGTAGTGTAGGACTTTTGGAGTATTTATCAGGCGGAGAGATTATAATATTGGCAGGAAGTATTGTACCGATATTAGTTGTAGTGAACAGGTTCTTAATTTCATTGCTGCTCATTTGTATCTCATAGTTTGTCATTGAAAGTTAGTTTTCTCCCCAAATCATTGGTGAACTGCCGGGAAGGGGAGGGGACTCTCCTTTCTTATCGAGTAATTTACCATTAGAAGTTGATTGTCTCTCCAAATTTTTGGTGGGCACTCTCTTCTGCTTGTTTTTATCTCAGGAAGTTTATATAAATAATCCATTCTTGCACATCAACCCGCACTACACAATCCTCGTTTCTAGAAGTGAGGTCAATCCATGACTGACTGATATTGCTCATCTTCTTTCTCCACACCTGACACACATGTGCGTCTTAGGTGATTGTTCATTTAGGAGTACACTGGATTGCATTTTCTTTTACCCAGAAAGGGGATAGTAGCCCTCCCTGTATTAACGAAGGTCTTATGGGAAATATAACCATAATAGAGGCCCATGAGGCCAGTACATCTTGGTAGATTGGGTAGCACCCAAAAACCAGCCCCCATGGGAAAAGCTTAATAGGGACAACCTGTTCACTGAGTAACTCGGCAAGCTGAGAACCATGTCCTAAGAAACTAAATACTAAGGAACTGAGAGAAGAAGAGGCAATCTGTAATAGGCTGTCAGCAGTAGCAGGCCGTAACCTTAACAATAAACAGAATCCTAAGGAGTCCATTCTTCATGAAGTAGCTGGAACAGTCACACATGCTCCTTGAAGCAACACCATCAAATAAATACTTGGGACACATTCCGTATTATTGAGATAGTGCCTGGACGGTTCTCATGCTGGCAGTTTGCAAAGGAATAATACTCCATGTGACTCTCTTGCAAACATCAATTACTGTAACTGCATGTGAACAGACCTCAGCATTAAATTTGGATGATTGAATTTCCTAATTCCACAGAGATGTGCACCTTGCTGAAACAACCTCATCAACACCCTTTGGGGTTACTGGAAATGTGTCCTTGGAACCTAGGGTGACAGTTGAGCGTTTGTAAGTAGGTAGGTGTTTGCATCTCTATCAGTCTCGATACCTGTTGGAAATGGGCGGAAAACGATCAGTGAGAACCGTGAAGGCAAGTTCGCAATGACAACCTAGAGTTACTCAAGGAATAACCCCATGAAAGAGGCTCTAAGAAGCAGAGACCCCTTGTTGGGAACAGCATGCGGAAATCTCAAGTCATAAGACACTGCTAATCATAGCCTCATCGCCACTTTACGGATAAAAGCAAGGGAGTTGAGTTGAAGAGTGAGAAAGGTGGGGAAAGATGAAAGATGAGGAGTCCTTGAAAGAAGAAGACATCCTTACTGCAGCTCATGGATGTCAGCCAAGCAGGCAGCAGAGAATGTGAGAGAGAGCAAAAAGCTTAAATGAGAAAGATGTGCATGCTAGAATCTCCTGTAAGAGAAACTGGATCTTACTGCGCGCCGGAAAGCAAACAACTCCTCACGTCCAGAGAGAAGTGAATGAATACTGGCCCGGTCGTGCTCAGTTGAACCCACTGGGGCCACACTGCCTTTGGCTGTTACATCTCTTCGGAGTCGGCTGCCCTCCGCATCAGTCTCAAATTGCAAGCTACACACAAATCAAAAGTGTTAAGTCTCTTAGTTTCCACATTAAGTGCGAGGAAAAGAAACAAATACACAGTTTAATCACCCACTGTAAGTCAATGTACGGAGAAGTGTAAGGCCCAAACATGACAGAGTCACACTATGTAGTTAACTGCACATCATATTTGAAATAGTCTTTGGCAGAAAACTTCACATATTGCCCTCACTTATCCAGTGAAAGATTTTTGCCATCTACCTTAAGACCAAACTAATCTCAGACCGGTTAGAAACCCTTATCCATGCCACTAGGAGCGCCGTGATCTTATTTCTAGAAGGGCCTGAAAATTGGATAGCTGTTGTGTTCCAGCCCGAAAGGACCCAAGACAGCAAGTAGCACAGCAGTAGTAGTGAAGCAGAACTGACTATGGAGTCGGCAGTTGAGCTGCTAACAACTGACTAACAATCACAAGCAACTGTACCAGTTTAAGTGTATTACCTTTCAAGATCCACGAGGGGTCCATCCGCCGTGCCCAAGAAAAGCTCATCAGGAGGGCTGGCCGCGGTGCATATGAGGTGACAGCGGTGATTATAAAGCTCGTCCACAAGTGTAATAAATCTCCTAGCCTGGAAAGAAAAACACTAATTCCACAATGGAGGAGAGAAAGGGAGAGGAGAACTATGTAGTCCGTGACTATAGCTCGTTGAGAAGGTTATGATGTACCCCTGAGGCCATAGTCTGCCCCAAATTCTAACACTCCTGGTTGTGGGTTTGAGTGTGGGATTCAGCCTGCTAGCAGGGCTGACATTGGATCAATACTGTAAAACATGACGATGATTGCATAGAGATTGGCCTCCATGTTTCCTGGTTTCATGGTGAACATTAGATTTGCAGAGTTTTGGCTTCAATCACTAGTGCTTGAAATGCACATTATGTTTCATAGTGTGGCACGGGCACACTTGGACATGTATTATGCCTCCATACTATTACACTCCCTCGTCCCTTCGGTTCCGATATTGGCCACAGCTAGAGGTACAGTGAGAAAACATCTCTCTCTATGAAGGGTTGCATGCAATTACCTTGTCACGGATGCGCATGCTCATGATCGGTATGTCGGTGACAAAAACAGTGTGGTAATATTGGGCCAGTGCTATGTAGTCTGCTGCTCCAACCTGCACACTATAGTTCTTCCATTAAGTGCACAATCTCTTGTGTGCTGGTCCTGCCCCAACAAATCTGCACTGGGTTAGAAACCCCTTGCACTTGCAGTAGGAGCCACATACAGGGAGGAAGGGTGGCTCCTCTCTTCTGACGCCCACAGTCATTGTTCAGCTGAGGATAATATTTGTGGTCGTGTGCTAGCCAAGCAAACCACGCCAGACCCTATTCCACATGCCAGGCTTACCCAACTACCAAAGAATTCAGAATTCAAACCGGAAGTAAGGTAGCTTCCCTTCTCCCTCACACATGAAGGCAAGAGAGAACTGACCAGACGGTCACACACTTGCTCAAAGGTAAACCGTGCCACTCCATTGCAGCTCTTTGGTACCTCTAATTCCCTGCATATCGAGCAAGCAGCTCTTGCCCAGTTTAATTGACTGACTAGTAGTCTATCAAATCAAGTTGCGAAATGAAGAGTCTCACATTCCAAACATGGCGGGAAGGGTACTAGCATCTTGCAGACAACCATTTCAAGAACGAGTTTTGGATCAAAGTAGTCTGGCATCTTATTAATCCTACTAGCTCTTGACGACTTCCGAAAAGACATTGAACACTTGGAAGTAGCTGTTTACAGATAATCCGTAGTTTTGATGTGCTCCAGATCCTACCCTACCTTTCGTAGAACTACAAAAAGAACATACAAATATGCATTACCTTCCAAACATGACAGGGATAGTATCAGAGCCCACAGAAGCACCAGATTTGTCAATGAGGGATGTCGTGATTTCATCCCAGTGCCGCTCCAGCTCTAGTTGTGATTGAGTACCCAAAGGCCAGAAATACTGCATTTGCTGTCCCTGTCATCCAATATATCAAATTATCCCCACCGAGTATGTGCCCCACCAGCAATACCATTAGATATCTTCAACCACAGTAGGATGAGAGCAGGGAAAGAGAAAGAGATGTTAAATCATGTCCCTTTCTTCTCAAAGAGCAAAGAAAACTAGAAAGAGGCAGAAGGGCTCAGCACATCCACATACGACAAGATCTTCCTAATCTCAAATAATCAAAGCTCGTAGTCCTGCATTTTGCCAAACTTTCTCTTACTGTGTAATAGGCAGTCTCTAGGTCGGATGGAGTAGAAACCAGGAGAATTGCCAGGAGGAGGAGGAAGGCAGGAGCATAAAGTCACTGTCACCACTTAAGGCTCACTCTCCCAGGGAAACTTACCTTTATACACATTAATTCAGCCTTCAGATTTCTGCTGCAGGTGCTATTTGTTTTGATTTCCAACCTCAGAGGAACACTACAGTAACTATCATTGGAAAGTAGAAGATTAAAGAGCTTGAGAGAGCATGGGCTAATTACAATGACCTACAGAACAACGTTGGTATATTGGGATCTTTCAGGCAAACCTTCTCAAACAGAGGTTTAGCCATGATGTGGCGATAGTCTGTGTCTGTGCCAACCAGCACCGAGCAACACTGGCGCTCCAGCTCGGCCACAAATGCTGCAAATATCTCCTTTTGCATACCTTCCTGGAAGCAGCAATTGACTCTACGATATCAACCATACCAAATCCCTCAAGATAAACTGCCTTCAACTCCTGAACACAACTTCATCACAATAGTAAGCCTCCCCTCATACATGGCTTGTTGAGAAGGGTAGCACACACCTTGTTGAGATCACAGGGAGCTCGATTGCTAGTGGCGACTATGACCACTCCCCTTCTCAGAAGTCTGCCCAGAATTCCCGCCAGAGCGACTGCCGTAAATACATCCACCACCTATGTTTACACCAACAGCTTCACTTCTCCCATGCTATCAATTGCTTTAATGGATCCCGGTGTCAATACAGAACCTCCAATCTAAATTGCTGTAACTGCATACATCGAAGCATTCCAGCAGAGATGCAGTGAAGGAGACCAAGCCATCCATACAGTAAACAAGTCCACGGGTCTTTGTGATTTCCTAATTTTGCAACAGCTGTTTTTGTTTTGTGCAGCAGTGAAATAGCTATTCGTATGGTTGTTATACTCGCAAATCCTTGATGGTGTCTTGTATTTAATGTTTTACCCCGTCATACATAAACTGTTAGAAGCCTGAACCACACTTGAGGCTGTTCAAGAGAGTGGGCACATGCCTGAACTTCATCAAAGCAAAGGAGGCTTGCACCCCCATCACTCTCTCCTTCCCAGGACCCAAGAAGTTCGTCAGCCACAGCTTCCAGAATTGCACTCTCTGTCTGCAGCTCACTTTCATACCTTTCCTCAGCGTCTAACCACTCCCTGACTGCGTCATCTAAAGTCAGAGTTGAGGATCTATGGGCAGAATTTGGATTTAGTTCCAGTTCTCTTGGATCTGCTTTCTTGCCTCTCTGTTGACTCCAGAGCTTGTGCATGCGGTGGTGGACCTCCAGCATCGCCTGATGCGATCAGTAGACAGAAGAAGATAAATACATGCTCCAGTGACAAACATCAGGGAAGCCAGGCCAATTGCTGAAATTACCACAGGAGAAGCTGAACAATCAACTCAACCCAATCAACCCTTAAAGATGGAGATGATGGTGAGATACCGCATGAAAGTGCAATCTACGTCGGTAACGTACAACACCACCAGCTGCGTTGAAGAACAAATCCATAAGTAGTGTCTTTCCTGAGAATACATCACTCAAGGAATGTTAGCTCTTGTACAACAAATCACAATTACACACTCTGCAGGTATAGGCCCCGTCAATTGAACATAGCCTGCACATATGGCTACTCAACTATAAGGTAGTCTACTTCTTGACAATTAAGAAGGAAGACACAGGAAGAAGGATTACCACAGCCCACATTGCCATGTAAATAAAGTCCTTGGGGGGCCTGCGGTGCCAAAGGCCGTGATCCTATTGACAAGTCTAACTTTTTCTCCCTTTTGATGTGTGCCACCATAAAGCCTGCACCTGGTTCCACTGGAGTTTTCTTTGCCCTCCTAGACTAGGCACACACAACCACAGCACCCCCCCCCCATGTTCCCTGAGTTCCATTGAAGGTGTGGCCCACATATCTTCCTGCCCTCCGCCTCCTCCAACAAGGGTATGTGTATTTGTATCAGTAAATTCTTGCAAAACTGTCTCTGTCGTACCAAAACAGGCCGTTTCTCTCCCCCTCTCTTCTCATTGAACATCGGCAAGGGGAAGATATTAGAGTGTCACCATGAAATCCCAACTCCCAACAGGGCCTTAACACAAGTGCCAAGGTAGTTTGTAGCACCCCCTGAGCCTCTCATCCCAGTAAGAGAAACTGCCATCCACTCACTGGGGCGTATGACATTGAAGACCACAACCATGTCAACCTCAGATACGGTAACCTGCATCACCTCGATCCCAGCAGAATGCTCTTCCTGTCGGGGTAAAGGCCGGAAAGACGTGTCTCTTTCTCTGCCCTTTTGTCCCTTTTCTTCATCAGTGGGACCAGCAGTGCAAACGCAGTTACATTCATCACAATTTCTTAGGCCTAAAGGATGAGATCAGAGTGCTGGAATTGATGTCATTCTGCCTGGGATGATGCAAAGCCAGAGCACAGGTGAACACTGAAATCCCTGTAACCAGGCTATCAGTGGCCATGTGAAATTCCTATGGAAATTCAGGGTTTAGCCTCAGTCACCAAGGTCCTGGAAGCAATAGTATCCCATGGTAACGCCCTTCAGGGCAATGTTCACAGGGCCACAATGAGTACATCATGTCTGCCTTTCTCCTACAACCAAGTGGATGGCAGTCCACAGCCACACTTGACATCTGCTGTCAGCTGCTGGGCTGAAGTTGCAATGCTGATACATACACCCTAGTAGGATGTCAGACCCTAAATCCCTAAATCAACACTAAATTCCCTGTAGCTGGATTGTTGTCAACTGGGTGCAAGCGCTATGACAATTTTGAAGCCTGGTGGGTTGATATCCCTCAATGGGGCTGAGGGAGTGTCAGTTAAGAGTGCCCCCCCCCTCTTTCACTGTCAGGAAATGTTCAGAAGGGACCAAGAGTGACAAGGGAAAAGAAAGGGGAGGGGATTACCTGGACAGCCACAGTGTGAGCAGGCCTTTCTTTCGTTCATCAGCTAGCCTTTGCAGTTTCCGTTGAGCTGCAAAGTTGGCTTCTTCTTGAAGCAGTTTCCTTTTTTCCTCGTTCCTCTTTGTCAACCACTTCCTAAGCTCCTCCTGGAAAATTGTTCCCAAAACATTAGATGGAGAAAACGGAATTTTTCTTTCAGAATAATAGAACCACCAATCATTCTTAGAAAGGAACTCCATACCTCTCTAATCTTCACAACATTGAATTTATGGGATTGATCATATTCCAGAAGGTCAAGGAAGTACATGATAGACTTCCATCAGGCGCTGATGGTCCCTCATCTTCCCCAGAAGCTCTTCCAAAGCCACTGCCACTTTGTGTTGCCTTGCATCGTGCTGCAAGATGCCCCGAGCCACCATGCTCTCGTACACCTCCAATGGACCACCTTTTTCTGAACTCAACCGCCCATAACCAAAGTATTTTTCGAAGAAACCTTACAATAAAAATGCAGCATTGAATAAATACGAGATTCCTACGGATGACATGATCTGGCCAGAAATTTTATGAAGCTTACAGCATTGATTGCGTTATCATGATTCCTGAATTCACTTTCTAACCTCACCCGTTTATGCAACCATCTCCATCACGAACAACTCTGGAGAACACACTCACCTGATGAATGATATGTGAATGGGATAGCCCCCGAAGGCATTGTGAACGAGGATAACATGGCTCGGAATTGCACCCGTGATAGAGTATTCCGGTGAAAATTGGCTGAATGATGGACAAATTTTACACGGGTTTGAGTCTGAACTAATGGCAACAGTGATTGGCAATCCGCAGAGGCAAGTGAGTGCAAAAGAGATGAATGGAGACGAATCCATTGCGTGCGCATGATTGTGGTGTGCCAAGAGACTATGCCAGATACAAGAAGCGATAATTCCAGAACTGCAAAGAATTTGCAGCTCTTGCAATTTAAAAGGATCCACATGTGGAGTGAGCTTCTCCACTCTGCCGTTAGCCTAACTGGAAACCCGTTCTCTAATAATAATAATAATATTTGACGCCTCCCCAAGGAAGCGGGTGTCTCTTCACCCCCCAAGGGTTACTGCCTTCCGCTAGGAAGGTGGACACCGTTGTGACACCAATCGGTGGATTGCACCCACGTGGTATGTGCCCATTACCTGGGCTACAACTTGGTTGTCTCCCGTTCTCTACATGCTATCGTGGCATCGTCTCCGTGTGGTTTTCTCTTAGCAGATAGGTAGTCAGTGATCCCTCCCCAGAACTCAATAATCTGGAAAGGATAGGTAGCATTCAATCTTCGAGGAACATCTGCAATTCCTTTTCACCTGAGAGCCTGATGTCATTTCTCTTGATATAGAAATTCTTTGATATGTGGCTTGGGATTTGTGTTTTGCAGTAGCCGAGTCATATTTTCTATCCATTAGAGCATCTTCTGCGGTGCAAGCCAAAATGCCCCACCAAATGCATTGTGGCGGCCAGCTTGGCGGGGCCAATTTCCAAAATATCGGAAGAGTAGAAAAGAACCCTTGCCGTGCAAGCCCAATGCCTCAGTATCTTGGCCTTGCTCGCAAGTTTGGGGCCCGCCCGCCGGGCTGGCAGGAGGTACTAATTTGGGAGAGCTTGGGATGGAGAGACTGCCATGGCAACGTGTGCGCATTAATGTGGGTTGCAGATATGTGTCGTCATAGAAGGGATCCAAACAGATTGACGGGCCAGAATTGGAGCCCACTATTTAGGCCAAATGTGGTGGAGCAAATGCAAATTTGAGCGGCCCGCCACAAACTATTTGGCGTTATTGCACCGTTGGGG
This sequence comes from Takakia lepidozioides, assembly GCA_030704615.1. Lineage (NCBI taxonomy): Eukaryota > Viridiplantae > Streptophyta > Takakiopsida > Takakiales > Takakiaceae > Takakia > Takakia lepidozioides. The sequence continues at coordinate 17,149,851 of CM060732.1, read as the reverse complement.
TCTAGTTTGGACCCCACCCTTTGAGGGGGGACTAGATTGGCACCGGCCCGGTTCCTTACCGTGTTGCAGGAGATGCTCTTAGGGAGCTCAGACTATCTGTGTTGCTCATCTTTGCTAACCTTGTCAGATTGGCAGCCCTAATTATGACCTTCTCGACGAGCCAGCTAGGCCAAGCACTCACACGGACCTCAGGAAAGATTCCCACGTCCGGGGTTTACATTCTTAGAAGATTTTGTATCATGTCTGGAATTCAGGAAAGGCCATGCAATGGCAACAGTGGCCTGGGCTTAGACAGCCTAGAAAAGATTTTATATCCCGTGAGAATATTCCTCAATGATTCTTTGGAAAGGGTCTCTACCTCAGATATGAGGATGCCCAGATTTAGATTCCAAAAAAATATTTTTGACACGGTTTACCCCGGGTCTAGATGATGAATTTTTCATCCGTACATGTATTCTACAACCTAGAATGGGGTGTGGGTAGGAGTAATTTAGCTTGTGAGGTGTCGAGCAAAGCTAGAAAGAAGGAACACATGGCCAAACTCGGAGTTTTGCCCTGGCTCTCCGTGTCACCCACGGGTGTAGTCAGTGGGCCCCATCTGCAACTAGGTATAGCCATATGGTATAGCCATCTTACCCACAAATCCATGGTGTAGTCGGTGGGCCCACGAATGTAGGGTGTGGCCCCATCTGCAGGTAGGTATAGCCATATGCTATAGCCATTTTCACTACTTCACTGGTTGATGCTTTAGGTAGTTCTACTTTCTAGATATTTCTCTAGGTAGGTATAGCCAAGTGGTACAGCCATCTTCACTAGTTCACTAGTTGACTTTCTAGATAGTTCTACCTTCTAGATAGTTCTACTTTTATTTCCGTAGGTTGAGAAGCAACTCACTAGTTGATTGCAAATTATATCTTCAACGTGGTTCCAGAGGCACTAGTACCCTATGTCACTAGTGGTTTCAGCGCCAGAGCCACTGTGAGTAGTTGTTTCCTATCTTGAGGGTGGGCCAAGTATGGCAGGGTGGATCAAAGTGGCTGCAAGAGGCAAAGCCAAAGTAGCAGAGGGTACATAGAAGTTCATAGAAGCAAGTGTTACAATGGGTGACAACCTGTCCAGGGACATTCTTCCTTTCTTCTTCCAAATACATTGTGCCTGGTTTGAGCTTAAATTTGGAACAAAGGTAAGTCTCCGTCACTCGGCAAAGTCCTCCCTCGGAAGGGATCCTTGCTCTCACCGTTTGAGGAGGGCAACACACAATAGCGTGGGAATTGGGAGCCATCGAACACCTTCCGAAGTTGCCAGATGCGAGATTCTGTACAGTGAGACACGAAGGGTCAGTGGCACCGCGTACTTGGAATCGCGGAGGCCATTGAAGATTGGAAGTCCCACTTTGAAGTGCCGACAGAAAGTTTGAAGATACATGCATGAAGGTGGGAGCTCCGATTCCATATTAGGGGTGGCTGGCAGTGATGGGGAATTCGACGCACCAATAACATCTCCTGACAGATTTTCGTAATGGTGGATACTGCCATATTCTCGTGGTAGACATGAACGTTCACACTGACATATGCCAGGAATGTTAGTTAAAACAGTTAGACAACCAAGTTGTGCTCATAAAGTGGAGGCCATGCCGAGGACAGAGTCCTATATGAAAGGGAGAGGCTGCTCAAATATCCCTCTCACGCCTCGATTCCGGTCGCATGATCCAGGGTGGGACGGAAATGCGGTGCCGCATTTCCGTCTAGACGGAGACAAAACATCCATGTGCACATCCCGTTGAACGTTCACACTGACATATGCCATTAGTCTGGACGGCCCCTCTTTGGCCCACGCCGGCTATGCCCAGAACGGCTATGCCCACCGTCTGGACTCTTCCTTGCAAAGACTCCTCACGGAGATGCGTCCGCATTTTGGTCCTTCCAGATAGTCTTGAATGGTGGAACGGAAATGCGGTGCCGCATTTCCGTCCAGGGTCTTCCTTTCAAAGTGTCTTGACGGAAATGTGCACTGCATTTCCATTGTGAGTCTAAATCACGAAAGGGTGGAACGGAAATGCGGTGCCGCATTTCCGTCCGGGGTCTTCACTTACGAAAAGGTGGAACGGAAATGCGGCACCGCATTTCCGTTCTGGGTGTAACTCATGAAATGGTGGAACGGAAATGCAATGCCCCATTTCCGTCCAGGCTCTTCTTTTCAATGAGTCGAGACGGAATGCGGCATAACATTTCCGTTCTGAGTCTAAATCACGAAAAGGTGGAATGGAAATGCGGTGCCGCATTTCCGTCCGAGGTCTTCCTTTCAATGCCGCTCGACAGAAATGCGGCACCGCATTTTCGTTCTGGGTGTAACTCATGCAATGGTGGAACGGAAATGTGGTGCCGCATTTCCGTCCGGGCTTTTCTTTTCAATGAGTCGGGACGGAAATGCAGTACTGCATTTACGTTCTAAGTCTAAATCACGAAAGG